>OY735237.1:1030000-1480000 GCA_963457665.1 Thysanoteuthis rhombus
TTTAAGCTGTGGTGGTGGTAAAATTGAGTTACCTTGATGTAAATACTACTGGTATGGTTTGAACCATAAATCTATGATTCAAAAGAATGAAGAAAACATGGACACAAACTAGGGGATCAGTTTGGCTTTAATTTTGATTGTAAATTGAACCCTCATATAAAAACCTGTTTAGGGCAGGAATTAAAAAAAAAAAAACAAAGACACATTTTCCCTATTCATTGAGAGGAGTGTGCGTACAAAATTTCAAGTTAATACTATGAGCGGTTAGAGCTGGGTGAAATCCAGATATATAGATATAAATATCAGAATTTATTGATAATCTAAACCCAGCAACTGTTATTAAACCGATCTGTTGTGGGTGGTGGTGATTGATAAATTAGAAATTATAGAAATATATATATTTTTAGTATAAATGTATTTGACTACAAGAATGGAATAAGTTCTTGCATATTTCTAAAATAGATTTTGGTAGATATGTAAAACTTGTCAGTTTAGCTCAGTTGGTGAGAGACTCAACTACCAATCAGTTGGTCTTGATTTCATAATCACAGAAGAGAAATGTTAATTTTTACTCCCCCAAATTTAGTGAGGATTGTTCTTATTATGGAGGAAAAAGAAAAGCTAACACAAGACTGAGGCTGGAGTTTGACAACAAATAAGTCTGAAAGTCAGACCATAAACGTGTTTGCACTTTTCTTGTGTGAGGATCTAGCAAGGGCAGAGTTGTCAATTTCATTTTCAAGTTTACATCTGAGTCAAAAAACATTTTGAAACATCTAGATTCTCATGATATAAATCTAAAATATAGTGTCCTGTGCTGGTAATCCAAGGGCTTCTCTTTCATTTACTTCTTTCCTTTTGAATAGCGGAGGGTGCGACTCCATTCCCAATTTATTCCAACCCAATCACAAAGCTTAAGGTGAATTCAGTTAGCTGCTGAGTGCACAGGGAAATTTGTCCTAAAGAGGTTTCTACTCTCTTCGCACATATCGGGAATAAAATCCAGATCCCTCTGCATGTTAGGCAAACATGCTGACCATGACACCATCCAAGTATACCTATCATTTAGCAGACCTATTTATTAATATAGACTGAATGAAGATATTGATTACTCTGTTATAAAAGCATCGAAAGAACAATTTCTGCTGTCTGTACACAACCAAAAAACATCCAGATTTAGATAGTTTATTTGTTGTTTTCTATTATAGCTTTTTACTCATAAATATGGCTACAACCTGAATGAGGGATGGGTTTCAGGATCTTATTTGAACCTCAGTGTCGAGTTAGAGTCTTGGTTTAAGGGTGTTATTTGAACTTTTGTGTCCTGCTAAAGCCTAGATGGCCTAATTTGTAAAGCAGGCTGGGCTAAACGGTGCTTGCCCCTGTCTATGGGATTTTGGGTTCAAATCTCTCCTAAGGCTTTCCTATCGCCACTGGAAAAATTTCAAATAATAATGATTTATCATACTTCTTATGAAAAGAGAAAATGTAGAAAAAGAGAGTTAATCAAATAAATATCAGGTAGTCACTCAATAGAAACCATCACTTGACCAACGTCTTTTGATATTGGGGATGATCAAGCAAAAAATCAGAAAAAAGGGTTATTGATGGATTTTTGACTTTTGTTGTGTAGGGATCACAAAATAAGTCTGAATTTTCAAAAAATGATGTGAATTCTGCAGGACAAAAAGTAAGGGATCAATTTAGTATAAACTCACATTGCAAATTGAACCTTCCTCTAAAAACATATTTAGGGGCATTTATTTTTAATTTCAGAACAAAACATTTTTGATAGACTTGTGGTTGTTGAAAATTTCAGCCCTCATGCTCGATTGGTACAGTTTGTCCGTGTGATACATGCATAGCCAGCCAGCCCGACTAACTTGAAAACTGAAGAAATCTATACTGACAGTTTTATTTGGAGGTTTCCAAAACAGAAAGCTGCCAAAATACTCATTGTGATTCCTACGGAAAAGATTGAATGAAATGAATGACACTAGATTTAAGAGATTAGTCAACTTAATCTGCATAAATGATGATCCCAAATCTGTCACTCGAATGCGAAATAGGGTAAGGATTAAGTAAATTATTGCTACTGGAGCCCCTTCAGGGGGTATTGATGGGTCATAGGGAAGGGATGAAAGGATAATGAGTACATATGTACATCTTGGATCGTCAAGCTTTCATCAAAGCATTCACTAAAAGATTTTGGTAAATAGATATGGAATATAAAATATGAAGTGAGATTTGTAGCTGAGATGAGGAGAGGGGGCAATGAAAATAACCCCAGCCCCACAAAAAGGGAGACGCCCACAAAAGCTTAATACTTGGTAATATCTCTACTGCATTTCTACTAACAAGGCTCCCAAACAACTGTGGGGTGGAGGGCTCAAAGAGACAAGCCCCCAAAGCCCCTTAAACTCCCAAATCTTCCCAAATCTCAAGCTAAGAATAAGTAACGGATGAAAAAAAAAAAATTTCTCAGAAGATGATATCATGTTCAGATTTAAACAGTACAAGTTAGGTACAAGTGATATATATATATATATATATATATATATATATATATATATATATATATATATATATGTATATGTATATATTTCTGCACTGCATAATTTCTGATGATGCCTGTAAGAGGACGAAATGTATAAAGTTTTATCAATTCAATAATTATAAGATTCCGAGATGTAACACACATTCTCCTAATCTCTCATTTCCAAGCAGTTAATAACAATTTCATTTCTTTTGGATTGTCTTAGGTACACATGATAAACGTAGATATATTGATAAATATTCTCAACTTTGTTGTTGCTGATCACTATCAGATCATTGCGATCAATAGACAAAAGTATCAATATATATAAATCCCTCAAACTGTTACATGGTAAACAACTAATTTTTCCAACAAGAAAAATTTACACATTGTACCATAATATCAAATTCTCTGTGAAGCGTAAAAACCACAAAAAAAAATTACATGAATTACATTAACAGATACTGGGAAATGATTGACTGAAATCAAAAAAATTTTTGAAAAAAGTTTCCTAATAATTTTGTGTCTGTAAAGCTTTCTTTATTTATATATATATATATATATATATATATATATATATATATATAAATAAAGAGAGAGAGAGAGGAGGAAATTTGGCTCAATACAAAATTTTGGAGAATTTTCCTTCACTTTCTCAAAGATAAAGGTGCCACTTGTCCCAACAAAGTGCCATCTACAAATAGTGTTATTGCCCTCTTCTAACATCCAAAAGATTCTTATTGACTTCACCAGAAAACTCCACTAATGCAACAGCATTAGAAAAACTCCAAATACTAGAAGCTTTACATGTCCTGCCATTAACTAAATATCCTATGAAACTGGAAAAATCATTTTGAAGTGTCTTTAATCATTTGATAGCATATCACAACAACAACAATGAAAGGCTTGAATAAACTTAAACCTAATTGTTCACATTGGAAAACCTTTTAAAAATGACTAACGATAATCGAAAGTGCTCAAGGCCAATTTATGCGACCTTTGGACTGTTCCTATACTCGTGTGACAATGTAGTTGAACAACTCAATTAGAAACATGAAAAAATGACCAAGAAGTTAAACTGACTAAAATAATATCACACATTATATAAAAACATATATATATATATATATATATATATATATATATATATATATATATTTATATATATATATATATATATACTTGTATATATGTAGTGAGAGAGAGAAAGGGAGAGAGGAGGAGATTTGGCTCTACACAATTGTGGAGAATTTTCAAAAAACAAAATGAAATATGAAATTAATAGAAATTTGCTTTCCATAACTTCATTATAAATTTATACTCAAGTTAATAGACTGAGTTACAATACTTTATCTAATAAAAATAAGTAATACATCTGTCCCATAAAAGTTGCTACATCTAGAGTATAAAATGTACAGACAAATGTAGCAGCTATTATAGGACAGACGTAAAAGAAAATTTTTTTTTTTAAAGTAAAATCAGCAGGTCATGTTAGTCAGTCAATAGAAACCATTGCATGACCAATGTCTTCTGGATTGATCAATTAAAAAATTGGAAAAAGAAGTGGTCCATCAATAAGTTACTTTTCCCGACATTTGTTGGGCAGTGATCACTGAAAAAAAATTTGAATTTTCAAAAAAAAAATGTGAACGCTGCTGGGCACAAACTAATGGACCAATTTTACATGAACTTATGTTGTAAAGTGGTCTCAATTGAAATTTTATTAACATCATATAGCTGGTGTGAGTACAAAAATTTCAGCCCAGCACACACTTGATGTTAAAAATGGAGCACAAATAAGAAGAAATAAGAGAATCAATAAAAGAGGACAGAAGTAAATACATGAATCATATTGTTACTGCTTCATAATTTTTTTTTTGCCAAATCACATATTTGCATGACATCAATAGGGACCACCTTGGCTGAGATGTATCAATTATTTCTTTGCTGTGACATTTGATGAAAGCAAGAAAAATTTTGAACTTACGGAGAAGAATTTTTCTGTTGATGTCAGAGTCAATAAAAATCCTGAAGTGAGGCGTCTTGCATGTCAAATTGGTTTCACCATAAATACTGGTAATTAACATTGCCCCCCCTGAATAGACGTGCAAATGCGTGTGTCACTTTGTCACCCGCTATCTTTTGTTCATGTCTTCTTGTGTGTCAATAAATATAAATATATATGTATGTATATATATATCTAACTCAGAGGGTAAGTTTGAGTCTGTGTGTTAATGCGTTACTCTGAAGGAACCCAAGGGCACTCTATAATCGCAGTAATCACCAATTAAAGGCTGAAACACTTAAATACCTTTGTCACGTGACAAATCTTTTCTTTTTATTCAATATTTTTTTTATCGTTGAACTCCCTCTCATGAAGTGACTTCATTTTCCCCTGGTAACAACAATGACAACAACAATGACGCTGATAACAACAATAATCCTCACCAATATTAGAACCCTTCAAGGCTCCTGAGGAGGTTGAAATTTGACATGCATCCTTATTTCAACCACACTAGAAGATTTATTTTTCAAAATTGGTGTCAACCCGAAACCCCCTTTCCCTGTCCCCGCAATCCACCATATTTATTTTCAATTCATATCTGGGATAGCTTCAAATTATATCAAAAATTATTTAGATTTTCATGCCATTCATCTAGAAAAATATCTAGATTAATCAACATCGCAGAAATGGACTGGGCAAGCCAAGCTCAAATTCTGACTTGGACTGAGACTAGTCCTAATGGCCTTGGGAAAGGTATGAATCCGACTCCTCCCCTCAGCTATGTGCTTATCACCTCTAAGTCTATTTCCACGTGTTGCAAAAATGTTCCAGAAATCTGAGAGAGGAGAAACTTGTGATAAAGGCTCTTAACTTAAATGTAACTTTTTTTTCATTTTTTGTTTTTTGAAAATTCTGCATGGTGGCTAAAATAGTTGTGTTTTCCTATCTCTGTGTGTGTCGCTTGTACAGCGCTAATGATTTATAGTGGGAATTTGAAATTTTGAACACACACTCCCCTCAATGAGTAAGACAAATACCCATTTTGTTTTTTTTTGTTTTTTATCTAAACTTCTGTCTGAGTGGAGTTTGACCCAGAAGCAACTAGTCTTTTTTTATTTTTTTTATTTTTTTTATTCAATCTCACCTTTTCTTTCTTTTTTCCCCTTCACCCTCTCTCTCTCTCTCTCTCTCTCTATCTCTCTTGTATTTCCTTCTCTTCAACCTTTCACTCTTTCTTTCATTTACTCTTTCTGACCAGTGCTAGATTAACCATTAGGCTGAGTTGGCTCAAGTCTAGGATGCCATGAAGTAAGAGGGCCCTAGTGTAAAAAATAATTTATTCAAGTATAGACATGAGCATTTAAGGTGACATTTCAATCCTTTTGTGTTCATTTACGTATGGATGGGTATCTCTAACATCTGTGACCGCCACTGATTGACTGACCCTCATTTCTTCCTCCTCCTTTTATTCATGTTTGAAAACTTAAGGGAGAAAACTCGCACTTCTATGGTCTGACTTTCAAGCCTGTTTTATCCAATCGGGTTAATTCACACGCTGTAATCAACACTTTAAAGAACACAGAACTTTCTCAAAGTACAAATCTAAGGAGTAAATCATGAGCCTTTGAAATTCTTCAGAAAAATTTGAATCCATGTGAAAAGATCCTGTTGAAGAATAAATGTGGTCAGAATAAATTCTATTTATGACATCGATGTCGTTTTCCACAGGAAAACATCTAAAAACATCTAGATTCTTGAGAATCCAATCAGTCAAAATTAGGCCAAAAAAGGTCAAAAAAGCAAAAATGAAAACTTTATAAAAAGTACTTGGTTATTGAATTAAATAAAGTCTTAGGGATAGCATTTAAAGAAATAAAATACCAGAGATGGAAACAACATTGGATGTATCTATTAATATAAATTTATTCATTTAACTTCTTCTTTAATTTCTCTCTTATTTTCTTTCTTTTTTTCTTTATCAAATCCATCAGGCCAAGTAAAACAGTATTTTGGAATTATTCTCCGGATGAAAAGGCATCAATACAAAATGCATCAGTCAAAAGGACAACAGTGTTGTAAGGACTACAGATTACTTTTGGTACAGAGGGCATCAGTCTAGAATGTCAACACTGTAATACAAATATTTGAATTGAATTAGCACTAATATTTAATTCAAGTTATAAACTGAGTAATACTTTTGATTGAAATAAGGAATATTTCAGGATAATTCTTTATAACTAAAATAAGTAATCTGTTTATTTTTGCTTTAAAGTGTCCCAAGTAGTCAAGCAGAATCTGTAAAAGTATATTTTTTAATCAAAAAACATAATTAAGTCTTTACCAGATTCTGCCATTAGATGAAATTATTGAATAGTTTTGGAAATTCCAATGAACTGAAAGGTTTTAATTTCATTTTTGCATTAATATTTTATGGACATGTTGTTTGATTGTACTTTTCAATGAAGAGCCTATGTATGACTTTGACTGAACGGGTTGAGTTTACGATCAATTTTTAAATGTTTAATAAGTTGATCCTTTCTTCACCTAAAAGCTTGGTAGACATTAGTTGTTTTTCAATTTCCTTTTTTTAGGTTTTCCATCATTTTTTTAAAAATTCATTGATTTCATGGACACTTTTTTAAAAATTATACTCATGGAAGAGAAACTACCCTTTAAGTATTCCCCCCTTGTATCACCTTGTCCAAGGGAGATAACCAGGTTTGTAAAATGCCGTTATCGAATGGATGGGAAATTCTGGCAGACAAGTAGTTCTATTTTATTTTTTACTCAAGCCGTTTGAAATCTTTTTTTTTTTTTTTTCTTCCCCTCGCCTGTTTAAAGGTTTCAAAATCTACTTAAGGTAACGCATCTTTCATGTATGGAAGACGTGAATAGAAATTTGAGAAAAGGTTTTTTTAAACACAAGCTGAAAGGTAAAAAGTAGTCATAAAAATGAATAAAAATGATTTGTATTACATCGAATAAAATTAAATGAAAGATATCTTCATTTGACAAACCAAGTTATCTCCCTTATACCAGCAGAAGGGAACTCCCAAAGAGATGTCCCAAAGGGCAGACGAGAATGAAAGATATATCCCTATTTTTAGATATTTGGTAAAGTCCAGGTATTAATATCTAGATATTTTTGGATATTTTATGCCTTGAATTAAGATAGATCTTTAGATCATTTTCTATAAAAGCAAGATATTTTGGGACTCTACGGTCTCAATTTTGGATATAAAAATCTCAGAAGAATTATTGCTAACTCATATTGTTGTATTCATTTAAGGAATATCAAAAGAAATGGGGCAACCCCTGGTACTTCTGTGGATGTAAAATAATAAGTAGTATAGCGTTTTTTTAATTTTCAAATTTTGGAAGACCCTCATCTTCAAAGGCTGGATCCGCCTCTGTATTGATGATGGAAGTCAGATTTGATTTTAGATTTTTTTTTAGATATGTATCTGGAGAATTTAGATGTTTTAGACTCAATTCTGGCTGTAAAGGTAAGAATCAATTTGGCGACACTATGAACGTCTACTTCCGCAAAATGGATGCAATGTGTACAACACGACCCGAGGCATCGAGCCGATTATCACCGTAAATCCTTATCCATCCCATCTTTTTCAAATACACTAACCTTAAAAGTTAATGCATTCGATCATTTCGTAAGTATTTAAAGCTTTATTTTATCTATTAACTTCAACAAATAGTGACAAAGTCAGTCCTTTCCATGACCGCTTCATATTCGATCGTGATTAACGCATACAACCCTTGTCCCATAATAGTTTTACATTTGCTAGTGAAAATGTATTCGTAAATCTAACAACTATTATGGGACAGTATTTTATACATTCATTCAGTCAGTTTATTGTTTATCGTTATATTCAATGTTGAATAATTGGATAATTTTTTTTGGCGATAGTCTAATAATTCGGTCAGTGAGTCTCATATTTTCTTCTCGTCGTTGTAATTGTGGACATGAATAAAATCGGCCTTGGTTGAGTTCTGTATCCTCTTCAAAAGATCGCATTGAGTTACCTCCCTTATATGTTTTTGCCGGTAATCTTTGGTTATACGGCCATTTTGAATGGCTAAAAATAGCTAGATTTATCTCCGTTGTTCTCAATCTGAAGATACCGTTCCTTAAAGGAATAATTATTGATATTTTGAATTCTGCGGTAAGCGCTCAAGCTTTGTCACCACACGTAGTTGTAGGTAATTGTTACCCTTTCCGTGTTAAATTCATTTATGGACGGAACTACCAAAGTGATAATGACATAAAGGCTAAAAGTTGTGTGTCTTTGCGAGATGAATCAAGTGATATGAAGGGATAAAAAAAATCAGTGATAGTAGCAAGAAGTCGCTAAATATTTATTTTTTAAATGCTTTGAAAAGCATGAAAAGAAAATTTCTCTTGAACGAATATCAAAGAAAATTAAGAATAGCACATAGATATGAAATATTCTATTGCTACGATTATAAAAAAAAACTGCTTTAATAAAAAAAATTTACACATCAGACGAATACCAAAAAATGGCACAAATATTACAAGTGATTTTTAAAAAATCAATAAAAATATGAAAAGAAAATAACACATCAGATGAATAACAAAAAAATGTCTTGTAATTATCTTTCTTTTCCTGTTTTTACAGAAGAATGAAGAATTTCGCCCAAATCTTATTTATTTTTTGGCATTGATATTTGTGCTGTTTTTCATGTTTTTCGTTCAGTGTATAATTTTCTTTTCATGTTTTCGTTGCCTTCTTTTCAATATTTTGCATTTGCCCTTTTAAAAAATATTTGTAATTTTTCTGTCAGTTACCTCCCTTGAATAGTTGTCTATCTAAAATTTAAACTTCACTTTTACTATAATCGGTTCGCTGTTTTCATTTGCTCCACAATTGACTTGTATAACCCTGAATCTAACCCCCCCCCCAAAAAAAAAATTATGGCTTTTATTCTTGTTTTAATATCTGATAAATATATTCTATAATCATCCTTTTTCGTATCATTGTATACATTTTGGGAGCATATATATAGATATATATATATATATATATTTATATATATATATAATATATATATATATATATATATATATGTAAATGAAGATGACAATTGAAAGGGTGAAGTGAAAATATCTAGAGATAGGATGTTACATCTTCAAAAATTTTATCTTTATTCTGTGGGCGCTATTCAATGCATTTTGGCGGGGGCAGCCATCTTTTTCAGAGAAAAATGTTACGAGCTCACATACAACACCCCTTTGAGAAAAATAAAAGAAATCCTACCCACCATCAACCAGAAAGACCAAATGAAAACAACACACTCCTTCAGCCCTGCCCAACTTACACCGACACCTATCGATTAATTGCTTGATACTTCCGCACCATCTTGAAATCGAAATAACAAAATCCACGTTTTTCCCTAGAATTGACTTCTTTGACTGCCTCTTTTATCTAAGACAAGCTAAACAGCCGAAGAGACAAGATATATAAATCCCCTGACCCCACCTCTCGTAGACCCATCTCATCTCAAACCAAATGTCACCTTCAACTACACAGATCCAAACACCTCCCCTCCCACTCCTACCAAACACAGAAAAACTTTTCACATTCTTTCCTACAGCATTGAGATGTAAATGGCATATTCTTCCCTGGAAAAAGATATCAATGTATGCAGTTCGAAATACATCAAACTGCACCCACAGAATAATGATAATAATAATAATAATAATAATAAAAATCTTCAGAGATGTAACTCTGATCTCTCGAGTTTTTCACTTCACCTTCCGATTGTCATTTTCATCTACAGTCTGTCAGATCACTTCACGTCAACAATACAATCATATGTATAAGATTTTTAATCATACATTTACCTAGAAATGAAATCTACCCTATTTTAGATATTTTTAAAGCCAGCCATCGTAAAACTAGCCACTTTTAGCCGTCACCTATTTAAAATTGGTGTTTTCTTGTACCGACCTTTAACCAAGATTGCTTTTTTTTAAAAATATTTTTGAGCCACTTTTCACACCAAACCAAACCAAAGGAAGTTTACTCTGTAATTCAAAAAAAATTACAGAAAGTATTAGCATTATGATTTTGGAAATCTTAAAAAAAATAGTAAATAGAAGTAAAAATTTTATGCAAAAAAACAAAATTCCTTCAAGGTCTGTTGCCAATCATGACTTGAACAAAAAATGAATAATAATTATGTATAAAAACCTCAGTTATAATAGATTTGTCCATATGGAATTGATTAACTGAACTAATGAAATAACAGGGCTGTAATTAATTTAGATGGTCTGTTGCCAGAAAGACATATATTACATGAAAATTTTAATGTCAAAGAGATGCTGGGTCACCAACTAGAAGAAAAAAAAGTTATTGCGTTAGTGATTTAAAGAAAGAATTATTTGAGTCAGTGATTCTCTCTTTCTCGCAATTGTAGCCAATTTTATGACTGCCAGACAAAGAAAGGGGATGCACAATCTCTATATAGTTAGAGATGTTTATGGCCTGAAACCATCATAAAACTAGTGTAAACCAAAAAATAATTATTGAAAATTCTACCACAGCAAAGTCAAATGGCTCAATTAAATTATGGCAAAACCAAAGAGTCAAATAAGGCTGTATTTTTTTCCCTAATTTTCTTTAATAAAGTGGTATCTTTATTAGAATAAGATTTTACTTGAAAGCTTTGGTTGAGTTGAGACGTTGAATAAAGATTTGAATTGAAATACTTGATTTGTTTTGGGTTTTTTTAGTTCATAAATAACTCCATCATATGGATACTGATAAGTATATGCTAGTTTAAAAATGAATATGTAAATGATGTAGATATATTTAATGGCATTCCTGTTTCTAATATTTTTATATATGCTTTTCATCCTTATTAATTTAGGCATATCTATCCTTCCATAGGTAATTTGGCCAATTATTTCAATGGCTTGCAAGACCCTGAAAGCATGGTCATTTTCCAGTTTACTTCACTGAATGAAAATAACACAAAAATAATTTCGAGTCCAGTTAAAAGAAATTGAATTTCAACTTTATTGCTCTATTACCTTTAAAAGTGTATTTTGCTGCCTGTTATATTAAAATAAATACGATAAAAGCAATATGAATCTTTGATTTAGGAAAGACATGAAACCATCTTTTCTAATCAGGTAGACGTATGTCTCCTTACTGTATTGCCTTTTAAAGTGTCTTTTGCTCTTGTTCACATTAATGTAAATACAATAAAAGCAATATCTTTGACAGAAATTATATCCAACAATTCATCTAAGACTGATAAATTCTTCATTACATTTAATATTTAAGTCTGATGGTATATAAGAGAGAAAAACAATATTTTCTTTATCATAAAAGGAATTTGTGTATGAAAACAATCAGATGCTACCGAGCCTATTGAAATATAGAGTTATGATCAATTTCTTTGATTACTTTGCCGCATCTGAAGTTATATTTCTTTTTCTCCTTACAGATGTTCCAGTTGAAATTGTTATCTAATAGTTCGATTCTAAAAAAAAGAACTTGAAAATTCTCACTCGAGAGAAACCCTATTTCTGTAAACTGTGGATCATATTTTTCATGGAGTCAAATTTGAGGTGTTATACGCAATCAGAAATTCAAAACAAATGATATTAATCTGTTGGGTCTGGATCTTACTTGTCCTGTAATATTTTATGAATTTGCATTATTTGATAAATTTTCATTTTCCATTGTGATTTTTTTTCTTCATGGCTTCACAAAAGTGAAATATGGAAAACTGCTCAGAAAAAAATTGTTTTGAAACTTGTGGATGTGAATTGTCCAATGGTTCAAATTTAAAAAAACATTTGAAAACCCGCAAGAGAGAAATGTCATATTCTTGTGAAATGTGTGGCTCTTTTTTTTCAGTGAAGTCAACTCTGAACAAACATATGCTAACGCACACTGGAGAGAAACCATATCCTTGTGAACTGTGTGACTTTTCCTTTAGACAGAAATCAGATTTGGTGGTTCATATGCGTACACACACTGGAGAGAAACCATATTCGTGTGAAGTGTGTGACTCTTCTTTTTCACGAAAGTCATATTTGTTGGTACATATGCGAACACACACTGGAGAGAAGCCATATACTTGTGATGTGTGTGGGTCTTCTTTTTCACGGAATTCACATTTGGTAAGGCATTTACGAACACACACTGGAGAGAAGCCATATTCATGTGAAGTGTGTGGGTCTTCATTTTCACAGAATTCAACTTTGAACAAACATATACGAACACATACTGGAGAGAAACCATATTCTTGCGAAGTGTGTAGCTCTTCATTTTCAGAGGGTTCTCATTTGATCCAACATATGCGAACACACACTGGAGAGAAACCATATTCTTGTGATGTGTGTTGGTCTTCTTTTTCACGGAAGTCACATTTAGTAAGGCATTTGCGAACACACACTGGAGAGAAGCCATATTCATGTGGAGTGTGTGGCTCTTCTTTTTCACAACAGTCACATTTGTTGGGGCATATGCGAACACACAATGCTGAGAAGCCGACTAAGATGTAGCATAAGGAAGCATGTTAGAGAGAAACCATATTTTTGCGAAGTGTGTGGCCCTCCCCTTCACAGAAAACTTTCCACAATAGAGAGAAACCATATTTCTGTGAAGTGTGCAGCGTTTCCTTTTCACTGGAGTCAATATTTGGAGGACATACGTAAACATACACTGGAGAGAAACCATATTCTTGTGAAGTGTGTGGGTCTTCGTACAGAAGTCAAATTTAAAGCAGCATATATTATCATACACTGGAAAGAAATGATATTCATCTGAAGCATACTTGTGAAGAATGAATCTACTTATTGAAACCTTATTTAGTGCAACACTTGCGAATACACTCTGAAGAGAAACCATACTCTTGTAAAGTATGTGCATCTTTTCATCAATTTTAGTGTGACATATGCAAATACACACTAGATTCTTGCAATGTATGTGGATCTTCATCTCCACAAAAATCACATTTCTTGCAACATATGGAAATACAATGAAGGGATACCATATTTTTATAGAATGTGTGACATTTCTTTCTTGGTGAAATCACATTTTGTGCAGTATATGCAGACAAACTGATGAGAATTCATGACTATTCGGAAGTGAGAATCTTCATTTTCAGACAATCCAATTAATCTACAAATTCTGTGAATGGAACGAAAAATATACTCCTGTGAAGTCTTTTGATCACTTTTTGTAAATAGTCAGATTTGATGCAGTAAATAAAAGAACACATACTGGGGAGAAATCATAATTTTGTGAAAAATGCAGTCATTCATTTTCAATGATATCTCATTTGAAAAGACAAATGCAAGTACACCTTGGGGATTTTGAATTTTCTTGAGATGTTTGCAGCTAGGAAACTATCATGTTGTGCTGTAATATGCACTTTTTATTCTATGAAATCTTTTTGCCTTTTGATGAAGGGAACTAAAATGCAGGGTGATATCTTTGAAATATAATTTCTTTATATTTGCTTTGATGTCTGTCATTTTTTATTTCAAAGATCTGGATATTAATAAAACTCAGTTTGGAAGATTGAATCAGATTTACAGAAGAGCAATATATTTGAAAAGCTGTTCTTGTACAATTGCTCTCTGAGAGAATACAGTACGTGTCAATGCTTGTTAACAAGGTAGCTTGAGTTTGTTTTCGTTTTTTCTTTTATTGCAAGCAATTTGGATTTTCAAGGGAATGATAGCTGAACTGAATCATCCTATGGGGGGGGGATCCTCACCGTAAACAATGGCTTTATTCAGCTTGAAAATTGGTCATTGGAAATTACAACGAAGTGCTTTAATATCTGTATGGTAAACTTATTGGATCATTCCATAAATTCACCTAGAGATCAATTAGGGAAGACAGTAAAGTTCAACTCAAGCAAGCTGTTCTTGCTGGCTGTTGTTAGTAGGTTTGATCCTCATCAGATCTCCCAGTATAATTAATATATATATCATGGGATCTATCCCAACTAATTTCGTCATCTATGTTGTTTCTTCTTTCATGTTTTGACCATGTAACCCCCCAGCCTTGCGTGGGTGTCAAATCTGGGCTTGTAGGAGCATTCCTGTCTCTTTTTGCACCTGTTTTGGCAGGTCACCCCCTGATCTCTTTACTGACCTTGTGACCTTCCATGAAGCTTTAACAAGCTGTTAATGTCAATACTCTGTCTGCTGATAGTTTTTTGTGCAAATTATGCAGCCAGTTTTTCTCAAAATTATTATTTGCCAATGCTTCTCTCTGCCTTATCTTGACTTTATTCAATGTGTCAATATGCTCTCCTTTTATTCTGGAAGGAGCTGGCTATGAATTCCAGATTGTGTTGTTATAGTCCGAGAGATACAATAAGAACATCCAGAAGAGATATTTTATCCAAGCATTGGGAAAGATTTTTTAAGTTATTCATTTTTCTTCTCCTTCAGTCAATGTTTCCATGGAAAAATCATCAATTAAAAACCAATCTAGAAATTAAAGAAGAAATTGAAAAAACATGAATATTTGAAAAATCATCAAATCAAAGTCTTGCATTATTTTTCAAGTTTGTGTATCTAAACAAAAAGTGGAATACTAGAAAAAAAAAAAAGTTCCATGATTATATTTCAAACTAGTTATTCCCTGGGGGGGGGATCAGTTATTGTATTTGATTCTCAGAGAAATGATTTTTTTTTTTTTTTTTGAGAAAAGTAATATATATAAATAATGTGATGGTGAGATAAAATATTAGATATCAACTTTCACTAACTTAAAGCGAAATATTACCCTCTAACCAGACTGACATGTACTTCCTCATGCTATCACACTCACCCAAAGCAAGAGTGCATTGCAATTTCAATGCATCCAAAGCTGCATTTCGCCACACATGCCAGACATTTGACCTCACAGTTGCACAGATTCGTATGTTTTGAATGAAGCATAGTCTCTGATTCAACTTTCACTGGATCACTGGCCCTTGGAATTACATCTAGCACCACATTCCCTAGTCATAGAAAAAACTTCTACCAAAATGGATGTTGTTTTACACAATAAATATCACCCAGCCAGTTAGAAATCTCTCAGTTCTTGCCCAGAAAAAAAGGTTCTGACTTTCACTTTTCACTTTTGCACCCCTGGTATTGCATTGAGAAAAACAATTCTCATATTGACTTCCTCATGGCATCAGCGTGATAATCCTGAGACTTGTTCATTTCATTTAATGTTAAAAGAAAAATCAAAAAGGAATTGTTTCCCATAAAAACTTTGATAATTTTGATTTCACTGAAATTTCACTACCAGTCCTCCATTTGATCACCACATAAGAAATCTGTATAATGCTACAAAACTCTTTTTTATAGGATGGTAGCTCCCTGTATCTATTCTCATTTCCTGCTGAGATTCTTATTGGTGTCCACAAGTAAATCCATATTTTCCTGTAATTGGGGTACTATTATGTTTTTGATATCTTCATCCTACTATTGTCTTATTCTTACTTTTGCCTAAAGTTTTCTATTATTAGTGATGACATAGAATGGTCTTCTGATTCAACCATAGTCTTCGTATCTACAATGCCCTGAATTATCCCATGTTTATCTGCTTTATACATTGCGGCTTTTCTATATCCATTTTTTGTTTAATCTTGATTAAACATGTCATAGCAGTTTTAAGGCTTTAAAATAGTATTGCAGGTCAATATTTGCTACAAGAAAATCCTCCTCTTAAAGAGACATACATTTTCCCAATGCATGATGTTCCTAGAAAGAATGAATAAGAGATTTGTGTTCCATTTACCTGCAACCAATTGCACCCCAATATGATATTTCAATTATTTACCATATAGAATCTATGTCTGGTTGCAAATTGACCGACTTGAAAGTCAACACAAACAGCCTTATTCCAGATATAAAAAGAACTGTCTCTCCAGAGGATCACAAATTTGGCACACTGTTAGGAAAATATCTAGTTTTGCCTAGTCCAGCAGATTTGGGTTGGAAAAATGTGTTAGGTATTTAGGGAACATTTTAGACAACCCTTCCTGAAGCAAGGAAAGGTGATAAAGAATTCATTACATGTCGATGCAAAATTAAATGCTCACAGAAGGACCTTCAGTGCACAGCCCTATGTAAATATACCTGCAAGAAAATATAGTTATATAACACAATGTTTTAGATTATCATGTAATAATCAGTTCATAACTGTCATAGATAAATTGTGTGAGTAATGAATATTGATTGCTTTAGTGTGTGTGTGTGAGTTCATTCATCACATAAATAAGGTAACAAAATGAAAGCTGCTTTTTTTTTTTTCACTACACAGCTCAGATATTTTGTGTTTATGTCAGATTTAATTTCAGTTGATATCCAAGTATAATTGTCTTGATGTCATTATGCTATGCTTGATGGGATGGGGTCCTTACCAATGATTATATAGAATAAATATTATTTAAAAATTCTAGGTTTTCATACAAATTTGGATGTTTTTCTGCTATATTTCAATTTTTATTGTATCGGAGGGCAAAGAATATCAGCCCTAGATAAATTACTGGATTAAATCTATGAAGATAAATTCTAGAAAATATTGTGTTCACAGTTTAAATGCAAAAATCAACATTAGTATACAGTTTGATTGTCATTTCTTCCCTACTTTTGTTAACAAACAATAATAAGTTTTAAGTCTTATTGGAATTAGGAAGGAAAGGCAGAAGTTTCTTGCGGACACCAAGTTGTTCAGAGAGATCTACCATGGTAATGATGAGATGAAGGGAAAATGTTGGAAATGGAATTTCACTTGTAGAATGTAAGATAGTCTTGGAATGTCTTTTCAGTTTTCAATCATCTAAATTATAGCCACTAGAGGGTTTTCTTTGAAAGTCCACCTCAACTACTTAGTGCTTTGCTTTGCTTCAAAGTTATCTTTGAGATGAAGAGGGAAAGTTCTTTAGAGAAAAAGGATGGATTACTTTGTATATGTAAAGGTTTGTATTAAGAACTACCCTAACTTAGGGAGAGAGTGAATATGCGAGCTTACCTCGAGGCTTCAGAACAGAGAGAGAAAGTTTACTGCCAAAAGCTTAAAATACCACAAAGATAACAATTGGTTATCCTATTAGTAGTTCTGTGTGACGTTAAAGAAGAAGAGACAAAGAATTTACCATTCCTTTAGGATTCTTCACCATGTATGAGGGGTTGCAGGTAGATCACTTCAAATATGTCTAATTTTTTGTGTATTAATTATTCAATGCTAACAGTGGGCACTACAGTAGAACAATTAGAACAATAAGTAAGTATACATTCATATCTATTATAGATTGTTAAAATATGTTTCTATAAGTCCAAATTTGACATAATGAAAGAAATTTTGATATGATGATTGAAGTGTAATCAGATGTTGCATGTCTGATCACCACCACCAGGGGTCAACAGGAGCCACCAGAGGCCACCGTCAAGGGGTTCCATAGCTTACGATGTTCAGGAGTACACGCATCTATTTGTATTAAGTTGGTGTTTGTTTCCAAGTTGATCTAGGAAATTTCATTTTAGTGTGTTCATAATGGAACAGTATTTGCATAAGCATACTAAAGATAAACATTTTGTAATGATATTGAAACGTTTGAATTTCAAAATGGTCAGAAGTCGTATGAATTTCTTTGTATGCTGTGCTTTTACCATAAAAAACCTACTGTTTTGTAACCTTTACTCTTTTACTCAATTAAGATGTTGTATAACGAGAGCAAAGGTCAAAGGATTGATCTTATGTCCATCTGATAACAATAAACAAGATGTGCAAATGCAGAGAAGCATCCTTAGAACACCTCGTTGACTGGTATCAAGGAAAAACATCCTGACAAGTATGTTGACAAAAAAACTTGCTACTTTCGTTTTCCTGAATGAAATCTTTTTGAGTGAAGAAAACATTCTATCGTCAGTTGAAACTAAAATGAATCATTCAGACAACTCATCATGTATGTACAAAAATGGTTGCATCTACAATCAAAGAAATATAACAACCAAAGTGAAATGTACAGTTGTGAATGTAATGGTGTTGGAGTGGTTATCTTCAAAGGACACTGGGACTCTTCATTAGCTTGACGGTGGACTGATTGTCAAATGTCAAAAAGAGTTTGCAGAAAAAGATAAAATCTAAACAGTCGGCTCCAATAATAATTTTAAAAAAAGGAAGCCAAAAAATACCATAAATATTTGGGAGGGGGTAATCAAAAACTTTATTGGAGACCCTTTCCAAAACTTCATGGATCCACAGAAATGATCACCAAAGCAGCACCAGGCAGATGTCTCCAGAACTACATCCCGACTACAAGAGACAGCTCCAGATTTCCTCCTACTCATAACACTAAGTGTGGCTACCATTTCACACCATGATCTGACTTGTCTCTTTGTCACTACTAGCAATCAACTTTGGTGTCTTCGTATCAACTTTAGCAAAAAATGTATGATGACCACATCAATGTATCTCTAGTGAAATCCCTTTTGTTACTACTTGGTTGATATTTTTATTTCTTTAATCTCTCAGTGACCACATCAGTATACTAAGCAGCAGTCAGTCATGCCAGTATCCTGCTGGCCTCTTTTACCTGACCAGAGTCCACAACAGAGAGATCTCGATTAATCCTTCTGCAAACAGATAATCCACTAACTACTATCTAACAAAAGAACCATGAATGGCGTGACGTTTAGGAAAACCACTGTGGAGAATAGAAGGTGGTTAGATTATCCAAGGAGAATGTCAAAATAACAAGAGAATGGTTTGTAAGGAACATTCTGAAAGCATTGAACTTGCTCAGCCAATCTACTGAGTTGAATTTAATTGAAAATTTATGACAAAGTTTGAAGGATGTACTTATTGGGGGAATTCTAAAAATCTTGATTATTTGAACTTTTCCAAGTTTGATACAGTTGCAGAATGGGCCTAGAATTTCCCACAGGAAAACATGTAAAATGAACTACCAAATCCTAAAACTTAGCAAATGAATCTAATAAAGGCAATGTTGCCTCTCCTGATCTTATATTTGTTGATGTTATTTGATCAAAATACTATTCAAACAAAAATCTTCATGTTAAATAAAATAGATTACTCTCCAGCAATGTAAGGTATTACAAATTCGGGCTTGAAAACATGGGTTAGGAAAAATTTTGGCAAGTATTGATTTCTCTCTATAAGACCTTCTTTTCCTCAAAAAAATTTATCAGTTTTGAAAAAAGTTGATCTAGGAAGATTTTTGAGTGGTTATTCTATTTATAGTGCTAACTTGGACCCTTATTTTCTGTTATTCAAATTGATTTTCTCTCATTAGGAATTTATTCATTTTAGAATTCTCTAATTTCTTGGTATTTTTGTAGCATCGTTTTAAAAAAAATTGGGTTTTATTTTTGAAACATTATTTAGGATTTTTTTAGAAAAATCAATTTTGTTCTTTTGAATGACATCTTAGAAATGGGAATCTCTCAAAAATTTTGTCACTTTCATTAAAGGGTTCGCCAGGATTGGCTCCCCATAAATCCATATTGGAAGCTCAGAAGATTACTTACAAAAAAAAAAAAAAATCTACAACTTCACAAGGAAAGGAGCCAAATAATTTGGAATGGTACATCCGTATGAATGGCACAAAAATATAGGTCCGGTTTAACATTGTAGTCACATTGTAAATACCCACCCCCTCTTCCCAGATGAACTTTGAAATATTAACTACTTCAGGTGTACTATCAGAAGATGATGGTGGTGGTAAACAGAATTTTCTACAGTAACCTGTCAACTCAGTGTATAAGTGCAGAGTTCAACTTGATGTGGATGATTTTATTCTATCATTTTCTGGAACTGCAACAAAAAAAATTGGGAATTTTTTTTTCCTCAATTTTCAATTTTTGGAAGATGGTTAGCTCCACAGACTGGATCTAGCCTTGATATTTCATGAAGCACAGATCACCTTGACAGTAAACCATCTAGAAAACTGGTCAGTTTTTCACAAGAAAAGGAATATCATCCACTCAGAGAAATTCCTTTAAAATGATAAAACATGTAAGAAATAAGCAAGTGAAACCTAAGTATACACACGTTTGGACACTGAACAAAGGGAAAGAAACTGAGGAGAGTTTTGGTTTGTCTGACCGATCAGTATATAATCATTGGTTGACTCTTCAAACAAAGATGCCATGATGATTAAGTGGGAGAAGACAGAGATTTGGATGGTTAGGGTGAGGGAGCAGTAGAGGATATAGCTAGTGGTTTATTGTCCAACTATGTATGAGTAGGAATTTTGTTGAAGAAAAATTCTTTTCAAACTTCCTACTTCAGTTAAATTTGAACTCTTCATTACCTTTTTCAAATCTTGGTCTGACTTTTTTTATATGTTTTTTTTTTCTTCTTTGTTTTCCAAAAGCTGCTCTTGTGACTTCAACAAAACTTCAAATCACAATACCTTTCCCTAGAATTTTGTGCCACATGCAAATACATTAGCAGGCAGTGATACTATCACAAATATCTACAAATAAATATTCTGGCATCAGAGAAGACCCCAACCAGGAGATTTCCAGCTATCCCTGTGGGTCAGTTCACCACTGGGGGGATATGATTCAACAAGAATGATGCAAAAGTATTAAGAAAAAACAAAGCATTCCAAGTGAAGTTATGAATCACTGCTACCCATGTATGCTGTGTTTGGGGTGATCAATTAAAAAGATGGAAAAATGGATGATCAATGAAAAAGTTATTTCTTTCACCTAAGATAACAAAAAGAGTCGGAATTATTTTTTTTTTTTAAAGAAGGCACAAACTAGTGATTAATTCAGTATAATCTTACATTGTATATTGAACGTCTCACTAAAAACATATTTAGGAGGGGGATTTTCAGAAAACAAGAGCACCATTTTCCCATCTCATAGAGGGAAGTGCGAGTGCAAAATTACAAGTTTGTACTGTGAACTTTAGGGGCTACCAGAGGTCCGGATAGATACATATAAATTTCTGTACTCTTGGGTAACCTAAACCCAGTAACAGTGTTTAAACTAGTCTGTTGTGGGTAAGTTAAGGTGGTTAAAAATCATTTTCTTTAAAACTGAAAATCATCCATTAGAGTTAAACTTGTAGATCTATTCATAAAATCAACAAGTATAAGTATTGCAAGAGGTTCTCTCCCTTAATGGCCAAAAATTGCAGGATTTTCTCATTTCCAGACGACTTTATAGCTAAAAATACTCAAAAAATTGATTAATGACTTTTGAAAACTTGAATATGCTCAAAAATTCTTACAAAGGCTCCAAAAATCATAATTATACAATGTAATGATCAGATATTTACACTATAATGAAAATGAATAATTGAGTTTGTTAATTTTGCTCAAATTCATACAAAGGCTCGGAAAAGCATAATTTCACATGTTGATCAGATATTAATACAATAATGAAAATGAATAATCGAGATTATTAAGTACTTGAAAATTCATACAAAGGCCCCCAAAAAGTATAATTATACAATATATTGATCAGATATTAACACAATAATGAAAATGAATAGTCGAGATTATTAAGTACTCGAAAATTCATACAAAGGCCCCAAAAAAGTATAATTATACAATATATTGATCAGATATTAACACAATAATGAAAATAAAAGCTGTTTTTTTTTAACCTTTCTTTAAAAAATGTAATGATCTGATATCAAGGCGATTATGATACTAAATATCGTATATCTGTTTTTTATTAAAGTGTAAAATTTTGGTCTAGTATAACCCACTCAATAAAATGTATTCAACATGTTTTGCTGCATTAATGTCATCAAACATCGTTCAGATATTGTGGCCACTGATACAAGAAAACCCAAACAAACTGTTGTCATGAAGGTTTCCCTCATTTTTGTTACAATTAATAACAAAGGTTTATCAACATTTAATAAATCAAATTTAGTTGAGCTACACCTAGTGTTCCAGTTCATAACAAGGACAGAAATATTTGTTGTTGAGTGGCTCTTTCTAGTTGCAAGAGATCCTTAAGCAACAAAATAGATTCCAGAAGAATCCATCTTACATTGAGCAAGAAGTAGAACTGAGAATAAGTTCTTAATGTCCATCGATTGGACATAGACCTTCTCCAGGAATCGCCACAATTCTCTATCATGGGCGTTGCGGAGCCAGTATTTCCTGAATTTGTCCAGTTCATCTCTCCATCTTGTGTTCTGTCGGCCTCGATTTCTTATGTGATCTTTGGGGATCCATGTTGTGAGACGTGATGTCCATCGGTTGTCTTTCATTCTTGCAACATGGCCTGCCCATTGCCATTTGAGTTTTTTAATAGTTTCTATGTCACGGACACCAGTTTTCTTCCTTATATACTGTGCTGTCTTGTGATCTCTCCATGTGAGGTTGAGCATGATTCTCTCATGCACACATTGTGTACTTTCCAGTTTGTAGGTCTATCTCTTGGTTAGGTTCCATGTTTCAGCTCCATAAGTGACTATCAGGAGAATGCATTGGTGGTATACTCTTCTTTTTAGGATTACTGGGATCATCTGGTTTTTGAAAGTTGAACTTGCTCTGCTGAAGGTTTGCCAGCCCAAAGTGATTCTTTGCTTGATTTCCTTCTCTGTTGAGGATCTCATGGAGATTCGTTGTCCTAGGTAGATGTTGTGGTCTACCTTGCTGAGTTTTGCATTTTCTATCTTGACAGTTATGTTTTTATTCTCAACATGATTATTGCACATGATTTTTGTTCTACTGAAGTTCATGTATAGGCCAACTTTTTTGCTTTCTTTGTTTACTCAGTTGCAAATAACCTGGCATTCTCCAAGTTAGCACATTTTAGGAGTACCTTAATTCTATACCTACAGCTCCAAAGTAATGTTTCAGCTACTTACAGGTCACATACTTAGTATAATACACATAGATGGAAATCAGATCATTGTCATCGGGATAGGTGCTAATGAAAACCCCACATTATTTGGGGGTGAATTTTCAAAAAGTTTTTTAAAAAAGGGGGTCCTAATGGCACACGCAGAAAATTTCATGGGCATATGGTGTATAGTTTTTTAGTTATGCTGGCAGATACAGAAAGACATTTGCTGAATTATAGTCAGATATAAAAATGAAATTTTGGTTTTTCAATTCCTAAACAGCAATGGCATCTCCAAGATTTTCAACTAAATTTCAATTCCAATTCCAAATTGGGATAATATGCTGCTCAAGCAACAGATGATACCAACAAAGTATTTGGAGAGACAAATACTATGTTTTTTATTTTCTATCTTTTTTCATTACTCCCTCTCTCCCATAATAGTTGATGCATTTGGAGTATGGAATGCAGATGTTGCAACTATAATAGAAAACAACTACTACTCCAACTTATAACAATAATCATCTGTAGAACATACAATTTTACTTTGAATAAGCTTTTTTTTTGTTGCATAAAAAGTTCTAAAGAGAAGATATTTCATTGTAATCAAAAAGAATAAAAAGAAAGAATTCAACAAAAGATTAGTATATTTTAGCATGAATTAATTTTCAAAAGGGAAGACAAAACAGAATTTTCTCTCATTTTCTCAAAGGGAGAATATTATGTCATATTTCATGAGTCTGAAAAAAAATCATTTGCTGCAGACATCTTAAACCCCAACTCAAATATATTGAGTAGAATTTGAATCTGATTAAATATGGTGAAAAAAATGACAAAACACCAAATTGCACAATTTTTTCATTATTTGTATACAGGTACTCCCGGACTTATGGCTGCCTAAATTTTTCTCGAATATTCTTTCAGTTGATAGTTGGTGAAACAAAATAAAAAAATCTTTCATCTGAATACTTTTCTACAATGGAAATGGAAGAATACAACAAAGTATTAAAGATCAAGACTATAGAAATCACTTTTTTGCTCAAATACATACTAAATTTTCCACCATAATAAAAAATAAGAACAAGAAATATCATCTAATTTACATTATCTCCCTGGATATTTTTGAGCTGCAAGAACTAAGGAAGATAATCTGTGTTTTATTTAATTTTTTTTTTCAATTGATCAAATATTTTTCCCCTGGAACTTTGAAAGAAAAAATTGAACTACTTTGAAAATCTTTTCCTATGATTTCCAATAATGATTCAACCTTCCTTTTGGGAAAAACAAGAGAAAATTCCTCATGACATGCAAAACAAGGAGAACACAAAAGAAGCAATGAACACAAACATGTATATATAAATAACAGATCAATTTTAGAAAATAAATTAGACTTTATTTGACAAAGAAAATTGTGTATTTTCTTACGTGTAACAAGACTAAAAATTTCAAAATTCAATTCAGGTAGCTCTTGTCAGAATTTTTGTTAGATGTAGGCATTCAAGTCATTGTTTGTATGGTAGGGATGGATGAGGGTCCTCTATGAACTACTTTCTGAGAAGCGAACAATTCAAACAAGTACTGCTCCCAATTAGTCCAAGGTAGTAATCAGCAAGAAACATTTGGAATTATTTAAGACAAATGGTGAAATGTTCCACGAAGAAAATGCTAGCAACTTTGTTTCTTCAATGACAAGGTAAGATTTATTACAGCTTGACTGGCAAATTTTCACTAGATATTCAACTTTTGAGGATTAATACAATTCTCTTCATGAAAGAAATTCCAAGTTATTGGGAGACTGCAAAAGGAACTAAGAGCAGTCATTTACTGGAGAAAATTATAATTTCTTGGGGAATGGAATTATGAAGTTGCCTAAAAGATGAAACAAAATGGTAAAATAGAAATTTTGAAGAAGAAATTTAATAACTTTGGAAATCTTCCAATAATGATATAACTTTCCTTTTGGAAAGTTAACAAGAGAAAATTTCTCATGACATCAGACTTTTTTCATGTTTTGGTCATATCCTCTTCAGCCCTCTTTGAGTGTCTATTGTATTCTATAGTGAGTGTTGAGTATTTGTAGCTAAATTGAATAATCTGAAAATGGAAATCCTCATTCCCAAATGATCATGGATCCTCTTTACTGTGTTTCTGCAAATTTGATTTCACTGTTAACGAAATGTCACGTAGTCCATAAAAATACGATTCCCCTTTAATGTTTCTATACGTTGCAGCAAATGGGATTTAGGAAAATGAAAATCCCCATACATTGCAAAAATATTTATCTCTAGAGTATGTTTGCATACGTTGCACAAAATTTGAGTAGGAAAAAAGAATAGAAGTAAATACTTGATGACTATGATTTCTCTCAGATGAGTATTTGTACAAGCATGCTACAGATGAATATCATTTGTTCCCTATGTGTGATAACATATGTTGCTTCAAATGTGACTTCTGTGAAAAGGAAGAGCCACACACTTCACAAGAATATGGTTTTTCTCCAGTGTGTGTTCGCATATGTGGTTTCAAATTTGACTTCACTGAAAAAGAAAGGCCACACACTTCACAAGAATATGGCTTCTCTCCAGTGTGTGTTCGCATATGATAGTTCAAACCTGATTTCTGAGAAAAGAAAGAGCCACACACCCCACAAGAATATGGCTTTTCACCCGAGTGTTTTCGCCTATGTTGTTTTAAACTCGACTTCACTGAAAATGAGGTGCCACACACTTCACAAGAATATGGCTTCTCTCCAGTGTGAGTTCGCATATGATCATTCAAATGTGACTTCACTGAAAAGGAAGAGCCACACACCTCACAAGAATATGGTTTGTCTTCAGTGTGTGTTCGCATATGGACCACTAAATTTGACTTCTGTGAAAAAGAAGAGCCACACACTTCACAAAAATATGGTTTCTCTCCAGTGTGTGTTCGCATATGGACCACCAAATGTGACTTTCGTGAAAAAGAAGAGCCACACACTTCACAAGAATATGGCATCTCTGCAGTATGGGTTTTCAAGTCTTTTTCTTTATTAATTTGAACAACTGGACAATTTACATTCAAAAATATTCAAAAGCATTCTTTTTTGGATCAGTTTTCCATTTTTCAAATTTTAAGGTAACAAAATAAACCGATGAAGCATTCACATTAATCAGATTATATAAATTCATAAAATATCTTATGAAAAGGAAGATCTATACTCTGCAGATGATTATCATTTCTTTCCTGTTTATGATTTTATACATCACCTCAAACTTGATATCAGTGAAAAGGAAGAGTCCTACATGTTACAAGAATATGATTTGTCTCCAAAGTTTTTTTCACAAATGTTGCTCTCCATTCCGTGGAGAGGATGATCCACACAGTTAATAAAAAAATGTTGAAGTTTCTTTTCAAAAGCGAAATGATATGCAATTTTTCTCTGCTGGAACATCTGTAAGGAGGAAAAAAAGTTAAACTTAAAATGATAAATTGAAAAAATTATTTAGATTAACTAAATTTCATTCAATTTTCCATGCCTAAATTCCTTTTCTGATGCAGACAATAATGTTTTTGAAAAAATAATCTCTTACTAATCTCCAGACTTCGATATGATTAAATGTGGTGAAAAATTCATTAGACTTCCCTTTGTTTTTGATTTTTTTTTTCATGCAAGAAACTGAAATAAACAAAACCATGTTTAAAACTGTCCACTTGATTACTGTAAGAATTAATACTTGTAAATTGATCAAAGAGATCAAAGAGTGTATAAAGGAACTTTGAAATATAGGATTGGTTGAGGTAAGCTAATTTTGCTTCTCATTTCTAGTGTGTGGTGCAGTATTGTAATGTTTTATGAATAATTTCAGCGTCTCCAACTATCTGGAAACCATGGCTCAAAGACTGAGAACTGAGCCTGAAACACAGATTTTGGATTCTCCATTTTATTTGTTTTATCTCTTGACAATAAAGTTGAAAAGAGGTTGTGTTCGGTCAAGTCTGATCATCTGTCCACATGATATCACTGAAGGGACTCAATGAATTTCAATGAAATTTTTTAGAAGGGTGTGCAATGGTGTAAAAAAAACAGTGGTAAAATTTAGGGATGGATCCATTTTTTTTTATGATTGAGATATATTTTCCGAGTTTTTTTTCCAATTACATTTATGTATACACCTATGACAGTCCATAAGACAACACCAAAAAGTATCAATAAATTCATTTGGAATTCCGTGGAGTGGATAATAGGCTACAGGAGAACTAAATCAAATTTTTGAGCAGATCAATGCACATTTACCTCCTCTACATTGTAGTATTATGTCTAAACCACATGATATCGCCAAAATTTCAAGTATGTCCACAAAATATCCCCAAAAGTACCCAACGAATTTCTATAACATTCTGGGAAAGAGTGGACAATAGGCTACAGAAGAACCGATTAAATTTTGGGGTGGATCCATTCATAAGAGCTTTCTAGTGTTTTTTAATGTTCAATAAGTTTACAACCCACCGCTCTTTTCATTATCCATTTACCTGTTATTTTCTCAATTGTTTATAAAAAATGCGTTCTACATGTTCCATGAAAAGTCTGGAAATAATGAAATTTGTTGATCACCGTTTTTTAAAGCCTGGGATATTCTCAAACATCTTTTGTCCACAAGCTAAGGGACTACATAGGCAATTAATCTGATAGACAATCAATTGATTGCTGAAGCTTTACAGTTTACAGAAACTTTTCAGTTCTATTTAAAACCAATTTATTTGAATGGCACAAAATAAATATAATCATGAGACCCATAGACATTGCAAATGTATGCAATATATCTGAAAACCTTGGAAAACCTAAAACAAATTGTAGAGAGTTGGATCCATCCACTCGGACAGAGTAATGGTTAGTATGTCTGCCTCACATGCAGACAGTTCTGGGTTTGACTCCTGGAATGAGCGGAGGGTGTGGAAAACTTTTCATCAAGACAAATTTCCTATACACTCAGCAGCTAATTGAGTACACTCAAAGCTATGTGATTACATTCAAGGTATTCTTTCAGTGGACTTGCATCCTTCCAAAGAGGTGGTCATAAAAACTTGTAGGAATAAAGTCCTGGTCTCGACCAGACTTGGGACTTGCAGGAATCACTAAGCTGATGCATGCAACAGAAACTAAGACTTCATCAACGTCTCTTAAGAGACAAGACATTTTACCTTGCAATTGACTCTAGTGCCGCCACTGATATGTTCATTCTTTTCCTCAACATCTCAATGATGATTTTATCATGTTACTAATCACCAACAACTATAAAAGATTATAACAAAATTAAGAAACATTTTGATTTTTGGGTGGTAAATATGAGCTCGTGCCATTTCTCAAAAGGATTGTTGGCTGTTACCCAATTCTTTGAATGTTGGTGTTGTAATGTATTTTATGTATGTAATTCTGTTTTAAAATAATAAGATATAAAATATTCATGGAAATGAAATTCAAATATCCGAAGATTTCAGAAACCATCAAAAGTTTTCAAGTGTACAAAACACTATAAAGTTGAAATTAAAAATGGAAAAATCAAGCCATTTCTAGCCACCAAGGAAGGCAACCTCTTTTTATATCAACAGCGACCGTAATTGACATCTGTTCAAGCAAGTTTCATCCAAAAAGTGCCAATATAAATTCACATTATGGACTTCTGCAACTATTTCTTATATTCATCTTAATTGTTGTTACTTCTTATTGCAAACAAACTAAAGTTGGTTACCCTTCTTCAGCATGGAATGAATAAGTTTGTTCATAATTTTCTTCTCATTTTTCGCTGATTAGCAAAGCTTCAATAATGGATGTTGACAGCTTATTGACATTGTAAAATGTGAATTCTGCTTCGCTTTTTATAACTAATGGTAAAAAGATTTTGACCACAAAATTAATGGCCAAGACTCGATAAATCGTAATAAACGAAATCGTTATAAAAACATTTTCCTGGTGCAAAATCAACTGATCTAACTGTAACTGACTTCAGTTTCTTGGAAACTTTTTAATTTTTGAGAAAAAACAACATGTATCCGGGTAGCGAATAAATTGTCTTTAGACCGAATGATCGATTTACAATGAGCAAATGGTGTAAAACTGGACACTGACTTTGTGTCCCTCTTTGCAAAAGCCGATATCCAGTTTTCAATCGAGACTTTTTAAAATTGATTCTAGAGATCTGTTCCGTACATATCAATTGGAATTGCAATGCCGACAGTAATTTTGCACTTTGGTCAGGCAACTTGAATATACATATCTAATAGTCGATTTTTTGTGGGGGTCGCCCGAGGGTGCAAAAAAATCGACTTCTTTTGAAATGCGTATTTTTGTTGAATGAGTAAGAAGTGCAAATTGCAATCGCGATAATGGAGTTGTTTTTTTTATTCGATACTGTATAATTATGTTATCCTATCACAAATCCTTACAAACAACAAACTTCAAGTTCCTTATTCAGGGTAGAAAAAGCAGCTATGTGTGCTGACTTAAAGTCAGGTTCCAATTTGGGTGATATTTGTACTGAAAACTGAATTAGGGGTGTCGCCAAGGCGGTCACAAAGTCAGTGACCAGTTTTACACAATGTGCACCCTGAAAATCACCCACTCTATGCTTGCTTCGCGTGAAAAAGTTGGTTTCTCTCAAAAAATTATACTGTATCAGAAAAATATCATTTTTTCTTTAACTACGTTGTAATGAATGTGGACCAAATTAACTTTCCTACCATTACAAATTTGTTTTTTTTCTTTTCCCTCGTCAGGAATCGATTCCCTCAAGTGCACGCACCAAGAAAAATGTCAATAACTACAAGTCTGACTTCTTTTATTCATTTTCATTTCACTGATTGAGACTTATTTGTCATAGATTTTGAATAATATCATACCAACAAGTTGATCTCCGTTAAAGGGTCCGAAACAATATAAAACAATCATTGCATCAGAAATAAAACGAAATATTGTTTCGAAACTGCAAAATAAATTCTCATGCGAAATATGTAAGGGACATAACTCAATGCGATATTTTGGAAAGGGTATTAAACTGAACTAAAGCAGATTCTTCATGTCCATAAACAAAACAATTGAACAGAGTAAGAAGAAAATTAATTAAAAAAACTTACCGACAGAATTATCAAACTACCGCAAACAAGTTTTATTCAATTATTCAACAAGGATTATAACGATAAACAATAAAGTGACTGAATGAATATATTAAATACGAGTTGATTACGATCAAATATGAAGCGGTCATCGAAAAGACTGACTTGGTTGCTATTTGTTCAAGTTAATTAACAAAATGAAGCTTTAAATACTTACAAAATGATTGAATACATTAATTTTGGTGGTTTTTGTTTTTGAAAAAGATAGGATGGATTAGGATTTACAGCGATAATCAGTTCGATATTTGTGACGATGACTTTCGCCTAGCATCCATTTTAACGGAAGTGGGATTTCGCCAGTGTCTATTAAAAATGGCTAAAATTGGCTAAATATTTTCCATTTCAAGATATCAAAAAGTAATGTATACTCAGTTAAAGACCGTCTACCAAATGAAATAACCATACATTAAGACTCCAGTACAAATAAACAGTAAAAATTTAACCATATTTATTCATCGATGGAATTTTTTTTACGTGACTTGAAATTTTGATGCTATGGTTGTTCAATTATTGACTGTGTTGGCGATTTTAATTTGTTTTTAATATTGTATTTAATATTGTTTTTAATATTGATTTTAATATTGATTTATTACCACTTTTTATACAGTTCGAAAAAAAAAAGAGGAGGCTAATGTTGGAAAAGAGTGAGCTAATATAGAAAAAGGAGATAATATTTTTTTAAAAGAATTCATAGGGGAGCCAAAGTTTAAAGAAATCAAGGGCTTTAATGTTAAAGAAAGTAAGGCTGATCTCAAAAAAAGGGAGGGGGCTAATTTTTTAAAAGAAGGGCCAATGTTAAAAAGGTAGGAAATTTGAAAGGAGAGAAAAACAGACTAATGTTAAGAGAAAGGGGACTATTGTGAAAGATGGGGCTAATGTTGGAAAATTGGGCAAATACTAAAGGTGGGGGTAAAATAGGGTGTCAAGTATTTGAAAAATTATGTGATTATACCTATATATGAGAAATAAAAATACAAATTGCTGATACACATTTGTTTTACATATAGATATTTTAATTACTTATTTATTGATATTCTATTTCCAGAAACATATTTGTTGATAAAACAGTCCTGTGAAGAGACAACTGGGAAGTTCCAACACCAGTGTCCAAAACCTCAACGGGAAAGCAGGGCGCAGTAGGCAGTTTCCATTCAGTAATACACAGGGGAATTACACATTTACTTAACTATCATTTATTCATTCATTCATAGTACAAGCTTGGGGGGGGGGGTTCAATGAGAAATCAAGCATTCTGTTAAGTGGTGGATGGTATAAAAGTTTGGGGAACCCTGTTCTCAATCCATTTTCACATAAGGCACACCATCATGACCCAAAACTTCAGACCATCAACATTTGATATTCAAGGACTAATAGCAAGAGTGAAACAATATCAACTTGCCTCGGACATGAAAAGATAATAGGTTAGAATTGTTGTTCCGTGGGCTCCCGGCCTGTAGAGCCTATGAAATCATGCTACCTATAATAGTGTCGCAACCCCTATACTTTTTCTTGGGAATTAAATACGAAACCCTTCTTTTAGCTAGATATCAAAAACGTTACTTCCTACGACGATGCCTATAAAAGCCCTGGATACATATGCTCAAACGCTCATTGTCACGACACTCCTAGTTGGCTACACTCTTTGGCCCTGGCACTTGTTGCCCGTTACTCTCTCCCTATATTCTCTAAAATCGGAATCATTTCGACGACCTCCCAGTCGATCCAATGTTGACCATTTTTTCTACCATAACCTATCTCAACTAAATTTGCCAATTTCACTTCACCGACGTTATGGCATCTCACTTACGCACAGCTACGCAACCGTGCCCTCACCATGTGTTCCAAATGTGTATACACCGTTTACTCTTGTGAATGAAATGGCAATGCCTTTTACTGTCCGATAGTCGCAATGATCTCTCCTAATCCTCTTTACTTTGAGAAAAAACGCACAGATAAAACTCTGTTCTCTGTCATTCATGGTCTCTCCGTCGATTGTCAACCAGCGTCAGAGAAAAGCCCTTAAGTCACACACACAACTTTGAAGTTAGGCTCACACACTGAACCCGGTCTCCATAATTATTTTTTTTAGTACGCTCCAAGCCTTTTAGATTCAAAAGCAGTTCAGACAACTCCGCTTCGACTCCGATGCCAGTATTATCAACGAAAACAAAGCTCCCATCTTTTGCTATCTCTTCTCATTTCTTTACACGATCTATCACATCAATGTTATCATTACACGTATTTCATCTTCATTCGTTATTTGTCATCGATGTTCCTGCATTAAATGTACATCTTCTTTGTCCATTCAAATACTTATATGTGTTCTTTTTACTTTGTTTCATCTCTGCATCTATGTTCATACTTGACGCACATTCTTTTTGTAGATTTCCCTTCCTTCTTCAGTATCTCCAGTGATGTCGCTGCTAACACAAAACCACATGGAAGCAAAATCCTTTGTCTCCAACAATTTTGTGCTACTCATTCCTCAACCAGAACTACAGGAACTTCAAGAACTATACTACCAACAAATTGCTCACTTTCCAACCAGAATATCTACCATTTCAACAAGTAGATAACACGAAAGAAGCATTCGGGTATTCCTTTAGCCACAACTGCAATGCAAATGAAGAGTCAGGATATGTCAAGGAGATGAGAAGGATAAGCAATAGACTCAACAATTGCTGTTGACATGTCACGGTTCTCAAACAGTCCCCACGAACATGACACAACATCACAGCTATGTTACAGTGCCCCCAAGGTTGTGCCAGGGTCATCTACGGCTTTTCCTCCCCAAAACTGATACATTTTCACATGCTCTATTTTTGCATCTTGTTGTCATGAAGGAGAGAGCTCTGAGTGAAGTCTCTGGAGGAAGAAACCCAGCTTTTGACTGCAGTTTCCCCTCCAGCGACAGATGATGATCATCATATCAAGAAGAAGGCATCTCTAGGAGGAAGGTGTCTGCAACTAGGGTTCCACCCAGACAGAGGAGGGTCCTCTATGGACAGTATGAGCAACTGTTAACAGAGCTCCACATAGAGAAATGAGAAAGGAAAAAATTCATCTTCAACTGCAGATTATCTAAGGCTGGACAAGTTGTGAAGAATGCTTTTGTCATCCTCGCAAACAGATATACATAATACCAACATTCATTTTGCCAATTTTAACTTCATAGTTATTGTATATTGTGACTTGGCATCTCATTGAACAAGTAAGTGAGAGCAAGACAAGATCGACCACTGATAATACCTTTGGTACACCAGCAGCAATAGTTCCCAGCTCCCTTCGGAAGGAACCTATCTTGGCAAGCTCTTTGACAATATTTTCTCACCATCCTTGAGGAAAGTAAAGTTCTCAATGGTAAGTTTTGTGATTTGAGGTATAAAAAGTGAATTTTGTAATTTTCTCTTCAAGCATAATTACTCCCTAAGTACTGAGAACTCAGACTATCCACATATATTGTCTTAATCTTTCACAAATTGTGCACAGTTGGCCATTAATTTATTGTTTACACTTCATCTTCCATAAGAGGCTGGAATTTGCTGTGGGGCAGGTTGGACGATTTTGTTTGGGTGGCAAAACCTGCCCCATAAATTTTCTTTGTAAAACAAATCTATATTCAGCCATCTCAGTAAGGCTACTATAGTTGTCATTGAAAGCATTTGATGTACAGGAACTATAAATATTGGCAACTATTAGGAAATTTTGAACCATCTTATGAGACAAGGAAAACAGATCTAAATTACAGGTAACACCCTCCATAAATTTCTCTCAAAGCTTTAAACATTCTACAACAATTACAAATTTTAGGATTTTATTTTGCCAGTAGCAACCTTAGATAAGAAAAGTACTCCCTTAGTCATGTTTGGAGACAAAAACTTGATTGGTATTTGGGTGCCTCTTGTCAAATTTTGTCAAGCTAATCAGGATATAATCCCTCAACTATAACCCACAATCCCTATACATTTAACATACAGATTTCTCTCTGGCCTTGAACCTAATTCCTCAGTTCTTCTAATCGAAATTGATTGTAGTGGTAGCTGTTACTATTTCTATTTTCAATACACTTCAAGTACAAAACCACAAATACCATATCCATGTAGTTATGTTCTACTTATTTCGATACTTTTGGTGGGTAGAGAAAAGTAATAGTTATCCATTGCAAGATAAAAGTCCTGAATCAGAAATATAACCGGGTTGCCATCAGTCAAAATAAAACAGAAATTTTATTGAGTTAGCCATAGAATTTCAATGAGTAAAATTTCCTTCATTTGCAATTAATGGATAAGCAAGAACCATTTTTTTTTATTTCAGCAGAAGTGATATATAAATAGAAGCTTTCTTTGATCGCATAAAAAGTTGTAAAAAGGAAACACTTTTCATCTCCATAGAATATGAAAAAAAAAAGAATTAGACAAAAGATTGGCATATTCTAGCATGAATTTATTTTTTAAAATTTCCCCTATTTCCTTAAAGAGTGAGAATTATATATCTTGATTATATCTTTATGAGTCTGGAGAAAAATTATCAAAAATATTTGCTGTAGGTATCTTTAAACCACACTCAAATATATTGTTAGAATTTTAATACTATAGCATATGGTGGGGGAAAAATGAGAACACTAAATAACAGAGATTTCTGTAATAAGAAAGTATTCTTGATTATTTTTATAGTTGATTGAAGAAATTATTTAATATTCTACAACCAATGCCATTCAATAAAATCTTCCTGTATCTGAATATTTTTCTTCAGGTTAACTGAAAACAAAGCATTAAATAAACATATTTTTACATATTTAGCTCAATTCCATGATAAAATCTTTTCACAATTCAATTCAGGTAGCTCTTGTCAAAAAAGCATCCGGAATTGAGACAAAGGGTAGAATATTCCATCAAGGAAGTGCTAGAATGGATGTTTCTTTGAAATCAAGCTAAAACTTATTACAACTTTACTGGGAAGATTTCACTAATTTTTTTACCTTCAGATTACCACTTGTTTGAGTCTAAATAGAATTTTCTTTATGAAAAAAAATTCAAGTTCCTGGAAGATTGCAAAAGGCACCAAGGGAAGATAAAAAAAAAAGTTCTAAGGATGGAATCATGAAGTTGCCTGAAAGATAAAACAAAATTGTGAATATGTTGTTGTTCCAATAGATTTTTTCATCACATTTTCAACATGTACTCTCTGGCCTTCTTCAAGGGTCTGTTGTATTTTAGGACAAGTTTTAAATTTTGTTCTGGGAAGGCTTGCACATCCATTCAATGTCCATCACAGAATGGTAGAAAACCGCATGCAGTTTGGCATTCTGATGAGTGGATGCATTACTGAGTTATGTTAATTTTTGTGACATCTTGATTGAGTGGTTTCGCAATTTCAGATCTCACGCTAACCTGCTTCAACAAGACAGTTGTAAAAACTCACCAGTTGCTTCAGGAAGGCTTTGGTGACAATGCCATGTTCCAAAGCAAAACATTTCTTTGATACAAGTGATTCAAAGAAAGATGAACATCCATTGAAGTCAATGACTGTTCTGTGCAACTGTAGGCAAGCACATCAGGAAACATTGAAAAAGTGCGCCAGGTTATCTCTGCAGATAGACAAACAATCTGTGATGTTTATGATATCATGAGATTATCATACAGGAATGCTTAATGCATTTTGTCAGACATGTTGAACACAAGACATTGCTGCCCACAAACTATTAGTTATCTGGCAGTTCCTGGCCCCCAATGACCCAGTAGCCATTCCCCAACCACTTACATTAATACTTATTCTTCCAGTAATACATGGTATGAAATGAATAATAGTATCACAATAAAACATTCTTTCATTCAAATTTATAAAAAAAATACTAAATCAAGATATTTGTATAAAAATGTTGACATTCTGGACTGATGCTTTTTTGCTGAATGTGATTATATTTGCAATACAGCCATTGACAGATTCAGGGATCCTTGCTTCACAAGTTTAAAATACAGGATTGATTGAGGTAAACTAACTTTGCTGTAGAGGAATTTTTAATGAATTCTCATTTGTGGAGTGTAGTGCAGTAGTTTTACAAACAATTTCAACATTCGTCCATTTTTAGCTAGAAACATCTCCATCTATTTGGTAACCCTGTTAAACCTTTTGTCTACAACCCAGAGGACTGAATTGGAAATTGAAGTAATAGTTGACTTATCAATCAATTGCTGCGACTCTACAGTGTATGAATAACTTTTCAGTTTTGTTTAAAATCAATTCACTTGAATGGAAAAAAAAAAATACCATCAAAAGTAGTGCTTGGTACCAGCACACCCTGCCATTGCAGAAGGCACCAGACATCTGGTATTGCATTATATCGGAAGAAAACCTAAAAAATCTTAGAAAAATTTGCAGGTAGATGATTGAATCTAGTGCCACCACTGATAATTATTTCAACATTTTCATGATGTTTTTATCATGCTACAAACAACAAATATAGATTTTGGAATGGTTAAAATTAGTCTGGAGCCATGGTGCACTAAATTTGATACCACTGTTAGTAAAACATCGAACATTCCATTGGTGTGCATTTCCATGTGTAGTAGGAAATGTGATTTTTATGAAAATGAAGATCCACATACATTGCGAGAATATGTGTGTATTGGTTAATGTTTTGCTTTGACAGACTCCAAAAATCAATCTCATTTCTTTCTAGTGTGTGATAACATATGTGGCTTCAAATTAGATTTATGTGCAAAAGAAGTACCACACACTTCACAAGAAAACGGTTTTTCCCCAGTGTGCGTTCGCATATGTTGGTTCAAATGTGGCTTATGTGAAAATGAAGTTCCACATACTTGACAAGAATGTGGTTTCTCTCCAGTGTGTGTCCGCATATGTCTGATCATATGTGACTTCACTGGAAAAGAAGAGCAACAAATTTCACAAGTATATGGCTTCTCACCTGTGTGTGTTCGAATATGTTCAATCAAATGTGACTTTACTGAAAAGTGAGAACCACACATTTCACACGAATGTGGTTTCTCACCAGTGTGTGTTCGCATATGCTGGCTCAAACTGTGCTTTCGTGGAAAAGAAGATCCACACACTTCACAAGAATATGGCTTCTCTCCAGTGTGTGTTCGCATATGATTGTTCAACTGTGACTTTTGTGAAAATGAAGATCCACACACTACACAAAAAAAAGGCTTTTCTCCAGTGTGTGTTCGCATATGCCCGATTAAATTTGAATTTAGTGAAAAAGAAGATCCACACACTTCACAAGAATATGGCTTCTCTCCAGTGTGAGTTCGCATATGTTTGTTCAAATTGGAATTCAATGAAAAGGAGGTGCCGCATACTTCACAAGAATATGGCTTCTCTCCAGTGTGTGTTCGCATATGTCGGTTCAATTTTGACTTCGCTGCAAAAGAGGAGCCACACACTTCACAAGAATATGGCTTCTCTCCAGTGTGTATTCGCATATGGACCACCAAACTTGACTTTACTGAAAAAGAAGAGCCACATACTTCACAAGAATATGGCTTTTTCCCAGTGTGAGTTCGCATATGATAGTTCAAACCTGAATTCCCTGAAAAGGAAGAACCACATACTTCGCAAGAATATGGCTTTTCGCCAGTGTGTGTTCGCATATGAACAACTAAATCTTGCTTCCGTATGAAGGAAGAGCCACACACTTCACAAGAATATGGTTTTTCTCCAGTGTGTGTTCGCATATGAACAACCAAATCTTGCTTCCGTATGAAGGAAGAGTTACATACCTCACAAAAATATGGTTTCTCCCCAGTGTGCGTTCGCATATGTTGGCTTAAATGTGACTTGCGTGAAAATGAACAGCCACACACTTCACAAGAATATGGCTTCACTCCAGTGTGTATTCGCATATGATTGTCCAAATGTGACTTCATTGAAAATGAAGAGCCACACACTTCGCAAGAATATGGCTTCTCTCCAGTGTGTGTTCGCATATGTTGGTTCAAATGTGACTTATGTGGAAATGAAGTGCCACACACCTCACAACAATATGGCTTCTCCCCAGTGTGTGTTTGCATGTCGTTCCAAATTTGACTTCAGTGAAAAGGAGGAGCCACACACTTCCTAGTATACAGCACTCTAATGGACAATTTATATCCACAACTTTCAAAGCATTTCTTCTTGGAGCATCTTTCCATTTTTCACTTTTTTGTGGTTACAAAATTGCTGGAACAATCAAATTAACCAAATCATGAAAGTTGATAAAATATTCCAAGAATGATGATGATTTCTTTCCACACTGTGATTGGATGTATTGCCTCAAACTTGACTTCAGTGAAAGTCTCATACTCCGAGTATATGGTTTGGTTTTTTTACAAATTTTGCCCTCAATGAAAAGGATGATCCATAGATTTTGTGAAAATATGATTTCTTTTAAAAATTCAATGTACACAACTTTTTCCTGCTGGAACATCTGTAAGAACAAAAAACAAATTGAACTTAAATATAACATATCAACAGAAGGAGTTGATCAAAACTACATATCCAGCTATCATTTGTGAAAAGAAAGTTAGATTCTACTTTTTGATTTTTATATAGATAAATGAATACATTGTTTTATATATTTACAAAAAAGTGATTTTTCCAAATTTAAACCAGGTTCTTTCTGCTGACATATAAAAAGACATACTCCAAGAAAAGAACAAAATATCCACAGGAAATTATTCACTAATATTTATTCAAGTGGATTTCTTCCCTAAAGGAAAAATAGTAGAAAAAAAATACCATTGAATGAAATGGTCCAAGATTAAAACCGAAATATTTGGCAATCGTTCCATTTTCAATTCAATACTCATTTTCACAGCACTATTTGAATTTAACTAAGAAAAAAAAATAAGTATATGATTTGAACTTAATGTTTCTAGAATTAGGGGTTTTTAGGGTTGATTACTTGATTTATAACCCTTCTGCTCACAGCAGTTTCTAAAACCACAATACTGAATCCAGAAAATGATTGCTGAATTTAATTTTGCATGGAAAATTCAAAATTATAATACTATAGTGGATTATGTCCACTCAGTGTAATGGTTAGCACATCTGCCTCACATACAGATGGTCCCTGTATAAGCAAAGAGTGTGGAAATCTCTTCATTAGGATGAATTTCCACGTGCACTCAGCAGCTAATTGAGTACACTTTAAGCTATGTGATCAAGGTGGAGGTATCCCTTTGGTGGACTTGCATCGTGCAAAGGAGATGGTCATAAAACATGTAGGTATAAAGTCCTGGTCTTTACTAGACTTGAGACTGGTAAGGATCACTTAGCTGACATATACAACTGGAACTTCATCACCTGCAGTCATACTCAATGGGAGTTGTCTCTTAAAAAACATGATGTTTCTTTGAACAGATCTAAGAAGTAAAATACCTAAAAAAAATGAATGGCTCTATTTCGATAGTTTTTTTTTTTCTGTTGAAAATGGAAAATCAGCGTTGTAATTCTAAAATATTTCTTTTTACTTCCTATTATCAGTAGAATGTGCTATACACTTCTAAATTTTATTTGAATTAAATTTTCTTTAAATACGTAAGTAAATACATAGTTTAAATCAGGTCAATAGATTTTTTTTAAAAAGTAAATATGGATGCAGGAAGAACCTGGTTTCTAAAGCAGATGTTTACACTCATGGTTCTCCCCAGTGAAAATCATCAACTGTTTAGATTGTGTATGATCACATGTGAACAGGCAATGCACTAGTTAGTTAATTGATTATCGTAAGTAGAAATTTTTTTTTCATTGTAAATCTTATATATAAAGTACATTGTGAACACTAAATCTTACCATAAATGAATAATTCTTTCACAATAGATGCTTTTATTTTCATGAATAGTAAACATACCACTCAATACTGAATCTGCTAATTGGATTAAAGCAAATTAACTTTCAGTAATCTGAGATTCAGGAAATTGATTGCCATCCCCTGCTGGGGTACAGAGCATTGCAAGTAATCAATACTCAAAGGTCAAGTAGTAAATTCTAACTCAGAACTTCTCAAAGTAGGGATTACGACCCTTCACATCAGTCAAAAATGCCAAAATTATCCTGACCATAAATTGACTTTAAAGGTAAAAAGAGGTAAGTGTTCCATCATCAGGTCAAGTTACCCTTGTACACAAGTTTTCAGGCCCTAAGGTACAGCTGTCTCCCACAAATTTGAAAATGCCTAAACTGAACTGACCCTAAATATATCTTTAGAGGTCACCACCATCTAGGTTCATTCAAGGGACAAGTTATCCAGGTACATCAATTTGCAGCCTATAGGGTGCAGCCATCCTCATTAGATTTGAAAATGCCAAATAGTATAACACAATACACAATTTGAAGAGCGAAAAACAAAAATTTTATTGTTGAGCTTATTGATTTCGTAATCATGAGTCTATGAATCTATGATTGGTTTGAATTGACTACTGACCTTAGAAGTTCAGTGACGCAGAGGTTTTTTGGGCTCTGGTTCAGTTTACGATGTTTTTCAAAATATTGCACAACAAACCTTGAATTTCCTCCCTTATTCCTCAACAAATTATACACAATTTTGAACGGTATCTATAACCATATTTCTGATACAAGACTTTTCAAATCCAAAGGAGATAAGTCTGAACTCTTATTTTTAGATTACAAATTATGATTAATTGGTTATAAATGTTGAATTATACTATAATAGGCTTGCCCAAACATTTTGACACCCTATTTTGAAAATGTAATTAAAATTCAAAAAAATAGAAGTCTTTTCTTGATTTTCCAGGAGAGAAAAAGTCCAAATATTTGTCTGAAACAAGAGCAAATTTTCATTAATAATAACATAGAATTGGACTGTTTTAAGCTAATGTTTGCATTTTTTTAGAAAACATCAATTATCAAAATCCAAAACTTAACTCTTACAATATTTGGTATAGATTTAAAACAGTAAAAAGAATTTTTTAAAATGGAAAATTCATAATTGATATAAAATTGATAGTTATTTAAAAATAAAGTTGTGATTTTTTAAACAGTAAAACAAAATTCATTAAATGGGAAACACTTTGCTATTAAATTGATATGCCTATCATCAACACAAACAAGTTTCCAGTTTTTGAGCCCAGGTAAAAACATAATTCTAAAAAGTTTTCAATTTTGGAATTTATAACCCATTCAGGATATCAATCTTACTTGACATTCAATATATCCATATGCTTCTCTAATCTAAAATACCCTTGGGGTCTAGTTAGCTAGCAATCTGCAAAGATTTCTGATAGTCCTATTCTTTGTATTTCTCATTGTTTTACTTGTAAGTTGTTGAAAGAAAAGGCAGTACAGTAATCTTGGATCTCTATATCAATCAACACCTGGTCGGCAATTGTCAAGCTATCTGGAACTAGTGTTATAATCAACATACCAGTTCGAAACTCTTTGACATCTCTGAAATTTTTCAAATTTCCCTGACAGTAGATGTGTCAACATAGGGTTAATTTATGGCCTCCTACCTCCCATTCAGTTATCCCTTGCTACTTTTTTATTAATACATGAAAAAAATCAATACATTCGAAATAAGTCACCAACCTGTGATTCGGCAAAATATACGAAACTGAAGCTGTTATTTAAGCAGTTTTTTTTTAAATTCTGGCAAACAAATTTCAGATACAAAATTTTTTTTTCATGAATTCTCTCATTTCTTTTTATTTGTGTGGAGTGTGAAAATTTTGCAACTGTGCAAAAAAATCAGACAAAACAGGAAAATTTAATTTCCATCTGTACTCCCTTTCAAAATAACGGGTAGAGATATGTTACTTCACAACCTTGGTTCTCCTCGAAAAGAATATTTTTTCCTTTCAATTTTAGGCACTTCCAATCCATCAGACCCCAGGACCATATGGAAATTTGATAGTTTTTAGAAGAAAAACTTCTCCATGTTTTATAAGGGAGGATCAAATTACAATGTAATTTGAATGCTATAGTCTGTACTTACTTTCTATCATCTAAATCAAAATAGGATGGACGTTGTTGACTTGAAAAAAATATTCCATAGGATTAACTTATAAAATACCTTCCTCATAAGAAAATTTATTTAAAAATGAATACATTATCAAAATTTTTTTGGAATCAGCCCATCTAATGGAATTTTGAAATGTCTAGGTAAATTGGGCTAAAATTTACTCAATAGTGAAAAAAAAAATTCCTTGATTTTAAAACCTAAAAGTGAAAAAAGAAATATATGTAGAGACTGAAGCCTTGACATCACATTTCCATAGTTACTGGTCAGAGGATCCAAACAACTACCCAGTAGAATAAAAAATGGCGTTGATACCTATATATTCATTAATAACATTATTTTATTATGATGGAATTATTAGAGGATATGTTTAGGCTAGCATGAAAAATAAGTTGTATAAATCACGCCAAGAATCAAGAGGAACATGAGAGAAAGGTGTGTCTGTTCTGCTACTTTTTTTTTAGAGAAAATAAAGAATATTACACAATTATTTTCTTTGTCTTAGATATATCTTGATGGAAGTGATTGTGAATAGTGACACTGACCACCATTATACACTGGGCACAACAGTATTTTAAACAAAAATTGACAGAGTACCTTCACACAACCATAGTAATTTAGGATGTTAAACTTACCAGGTTGTCAACAAATGTTTAATAAGAAGCGCTTGCAAAATGAGATCGATAAAAAATACTGTTAGACCATATTAATGTAAAACTGTAAAAACTAGGAAACACTAAATCCAAAACTAATGGTTGTTTCTTATTCACCATGTCTATCTTGGAGAATAGAATACATTTTTATTTCACCGAACATAAAATAACATTATTTATAAAATTGTTGATTGCTACAATAATTGGCGGGAAGGGCACAAACTAGGCCTCACAAGACGTACCCACCTTTATATCTTCACATATACAGTAGTTTCATTATTTTTCAATTTTAAGAATTTTCTTAATCAAAAAAAAAAAAAATCAGCAATCCAAATTCGTGAATCTTTTGTCTTAATATGTATGTATTTATAAAGTATCCGTTTGGAACAATTTCTATTGAATTTCTTAAAATCAATCTTAGATTTTTCTGAAATAATATGAAACAAAAACAGGTTGTTTTTTTTTAGCTTCTAGTCTAGTATTAGAACTTTTTTTCTGTATGAAAAGTAAAAAAAATCATCAAACAGGCAGTTTTTGATGGATAAAATCATGCTGTAGTTATGCTACCTTTCAATTTAAGGATTTTCAGGGACTCATAGTAATTTGAAAATCTTTTAGAAAAAGCCCAAAGACGAGCAACTAAGTTCATATCAGGATTAAAAAGTATGATTTGTGAAGATAGGTTGAAGACATTAGAATTGACATTGTTAGAGAAGAGAGCAATGATTAGGGAGACTTGATTAAAACGTTTAAGATAATGCATGGTTTAGAATCTACACCTGGATGTATTATTCACTAGATTGGAGTAGAAAGGACAGAGAGGCCAGAAATATAAAAGTAAATCAAATATTAGAAAATTCAATGGAATGGTTGTGGAATGGATACTACTCTGGAGTAATATGTAGAGTTATCAACAGATGCGAATTATTTTTAAAAGAATTATGATGTCTCTTACACCTACATACATGTTTAAGGCCTTAGATATTGGGTATATATAATTGATATGAGTGCTAGTATATACAATACACTATTTTGTCACACTAAAATAAACGTTATACTGTTATGTCTGCTCTGACTATAGACTACAGGTGCCATCAAGCATCATAAAATCTTTCAAATCTAGCTAATTAAAGTAGTCCATCTTCTCTTTCTGAATTAGATCCACAAGTGGCTTTCAAAATGATGATTGCACTCTAGTACGATTTTATAATGATAAATAGAATAAAATTAATGCTATCAACGCAATTTTGAAGGTTCATCAAAGCCTTGTTTTGATCCTAAAAACCATTACTTGGAAAATGTGACGTCAGACTTAGGCCCTATTAATCAAAAGTGACATATTTATGACATCGATGGGTTTCACCTCAATTGACACAAGGTGGGGGTTCAATTCAGCATTATAGCCATGTAGTAAATAGAACCTCCTTAAAACATTTCACATCATAACGGAATTTTTTTGTTGTTGTTGTTTTGCACGTATTATTCGGAGTACCTTGTTACATCCAGTCACGATGCACCATTTCGGAAGAGAAAACTAACATAGTCACAAACTTTCACAGAAGAAGATGATTCTATTTCATTATAAAATTATACCTAGATCGTAATTTTTGCTTCTAAAAACTAAACTAGACCAAACTTTGTCTGGGGTCTAAGAACTAGTTCGACCGCTTAATTAATCATTTTTGTTTCATAAAATGTTCACAAATGTTGGATCATTATATACCTATGAGTATGAGTTAATCTCCATCAAAAAGTCCGAAAAAAAAAAAAATCAAAAAATCCTTGCATCGTAATAAAATGGAAAATAATTCACTTGGCAAAAATAAAATATGTAAGGGACATAACTTGATGCAATATTTTGAAAGGTGAACTAAATAAACTGAACCAGAGCCGGTTTTTCATATTCACAAATAAATCAATTTAACTCTATAAGAAATAAATAGCAAACTCACCGACCAGATCATTAAACTAATGCCAACAAATTTCATTCACTTATTCAAAACGGATTGTAAAGACATACAATGAATTGACTGAATAAGTGTATAAAATACCGTCCCATAATACTTGTTACATTTATATTTACATTTCGATGAGCAATTGTTGGGAATATGGGACAGGTGTAATCGAATATGAAGCGGTCATCGAAAAAACCGAGTCTTTTCTGTAAGTTCAATTCAGTTAATAAAATAAAGCTTTAAATACTTACAAGATGATCAAATGCATAAACTTTGGTGGTTTTTGTATTTCTAAAAGAAGGGATGGATTGGGATTTATAGCGATAATCCATTTGATACTTGAAATGATGTTTGCCTTACATCCATTGAGTGGAATATCATCAGCGTCTCTGGTTAAAGAAAAAATGGCTAAATATTTCCCCGTTTCCAGCTAATAAAAGGTTATATATACTCATTTAGAGCCCATTTATCAAGTAATATAACTATACACGAAGACTCCAGTGCAAATTAACAATAAAGTGTACATTTGATTATATTGAACTTGATAATTATTTCTTCTAAATGGCCAGATTTTCGGCCATCGTTGATTTTTATCAGCTAAATTGAAAGATCAGCTGGATCTAGCTGCCAAATGGCTAATTTGGCAACCATGGTTTGACTAGCAAAAATTGCACCGTTAAAAAATGGTAATAACGCCGATTCCAAAATGGTCAGTATTGACCCTTTTGGCGATATTTGGACTATTTAAAGGAGCAGTAAATACCTTGGGTTGATTGATGTTGGGGATATCTATTGAAATTTTGGGGTCAAAAGCTGACAAGCATAGAAATAGACAACGCTAACATACTTACTGGAAATTGACGTCCAACGGAAAAAAAAAAAGTTCAATTTAATTTTATTGGCGAAATCTTTGTGTAAGTAGTAAGAAGAAAGATTGAAAAAAAAATTGAGATAGAAATTATTTATATACACCTTGTGGAACAGGAGATATTTTGAAAATAAATTCTGCAAAAAGCTGATGCAATGTAAACAAAACAAAAAAAATCAATTTGCATTTGCAAATTTTCCAAATATTTCATGATTGCTCGTAACTATTGCCATAACACAAAGATTTTTATATTTTACAAGAAATCGACAATCCACTGGATTTTAATAAAAATAATTTGTTACTTATATGATAAAAGATGAAACTTAGAAAGAACAAAAAACTTATTTCAGATGATTAACCCCATGACCTGCTAATTCATTGGATGATATTTTTTACTCTTATTTCTGTTAAATAATGAGTTCTACACATACTATGCGAGGGTAAGTTCATAGCAAAACGAATTCGGTTTACCCTCTTGGGAAAAAAAAAGGCTTACAGGAATCGTTTTTATCTTAATTTATAACTTATATCTAATGGCTACTTTGTGTAAAAAAAACTCTTCTGGAAAAATTGTAATGTCTTCCTTTGATCTCATGACCTTCTGGACCCATCAGATCCCATCTCCTATGTACTTCCAACTCGACTACAAGTAATTCAGTGTCCTTCCCAATATCAGGGGTGGTCAGCTTAGGCTGAGAGTTTGCTCCTTGGCTGACATGGTGATCTTCCTTCTTTACAGAGAACTAGGTTAGGGGCTTGGCAAAAGCTTTTGTAGTTTAGAAAATTCAATGAGTACAATACAATCCATTCAATAATATAAAATACATACAAATTTTATAATGTAATCAAAATTATTTTCATATAGATTATAAATTCACTTATATTCACTCTGTCTATTTGGTACCCTCACAATAGATGAGGGTTGAGTGACCAGTATTGCAGTCATCAAAGGTCACATGGTATCAAAATCTGAAGTATAACCAAAGCATAACCATTGTGCACCAGTAGCGCAGCAGCAGCAACAACAACAACAACAACAACAACAATAATAACAACAACAACAACAACAAAATTAATAATGATTGTAGTGACAGCAACAGCATAATTCTTAATAAAGTGCAACTCTGTCCACACAACAGTAGCAATTTTTTCTAAACTATGGCACACCCAAAACCTCGGCTTGTCATAATGAGTTCAATATAAAGCCAACAATCATAAATTAGGGATCGAATTTACATATTAAACTGAATTTGTTTCATTTTTGAGTTACTCAGCAAAGGGTCTTAGAGATGCCATCAAAAACTGAAAAGTGTACGACAAGAAGACACCTGTAGATCTGATAACCAGGTGATGTTTTCCATGGTCAGAGATAATACATGAAATTGATGATGAAGAAAAAACTGAGGAGACTGGATTTTACAAATAGGAGATATGGATAAGCATGCCGTAAATCATAATTTGTAGCTTAAATTGGAGAACCATGTTTTCTTCAGTTGAGAAAGAGGTTACTTGAAGGAGGGGCTGGAAAAGTTTGATTCAATGTTTAGTGAGAAGCTAGGTCGTTTTAATGAATTGAAGGTGAAGATAACAGTTGATGAGAGAGCAATACCATATATTTTTAGAAAATTCAGGCCTTTTTTTAGTGATCAACAAAAGTCAACAGAAGTAACTTAATCATCAATCACCCCTTTTTCCAATTTTTTATTTGATCAACCTGAACATGGCATAGTGTCAGAAGATGGTGGTCACATGACAGTTTCTATCGAGATACTAACCAGACCTGTTTTTACTGTTTCTATTTTCACAACTACTTCCATGCTGAGTTCAAGAAAGTTTCAAGTTTCTGACAAGCGCAAATTTTTCACTGGAAAATTCCAAATACTTCCTGATCAAGTCCAAAGCACGTGTAAAAAAACTTGAGTTAAGCAGATGGAAAATTCATGTATATGTACCTATGCCCCCCACCAGGCCATAATTTTTATCAATCCTCATCAAATCCAGACAGACCACATATTTTTTATCTAAAAATTATACTTTAAGGTTTTACTTGGGGGGTTCTATTTACAATGTAACTAAATGTAAAATTTGGCACTGACTTTCAGCCATTTTTTTGTTCAAGGGGAGATCATTTTGCTTTAATTGCAAACAATGGATAATATTAACCTAATTCAATTCAAAAAAAAATATTTTCAGTCTATTTAAAATTTTACAGTTTCTCTTTAATTCTATTTTGTTAAAGATTTTTTCTAATTTGTTGCTTCACATTTTATCACACAACTGTTCAGTTGATTTGTACTTGGTTTTCAAACCTCTTTCCAATCTTTCATATGAAAGTGTGAAATATGACATTATGAGCTGAAATATTCTCGATGAGTAATAAGAGTGCTTCAGGACTTTATAGGCGGTAAAATTCCAGAAATATATAGTATACAAAACTGCCATAGCCTAAAATAATGTGAAATTTACAAGTTTAATCAAATGAATCAAATGTACAAGGGCAAATATTCCTGACCTGAGGTAAATTCCACCAACCCAGGAGGTAAATTTGCTGATTCTAGATTTGTATATATATTTTTAAAATTATGATTTTTTTTCAAAGTGAAAATAAATGAATGGAATAATATTACTGTGGTTTGAACTTTGAATAATGATAAAAACAGAATTTTTAGATTTCCCACCTGTTTGTAGCTTTATATTAGAGGTGTAAAACTCAAGTTACTGAACAGAACAGGGAGAGGGGAAATTTGGTTTCTAAAATTACCATTTAGCCACATTCTTGAGCCCTGCTTCAGACCTATTATAGTTGTTACATTCTGCATATGAAATGTACACACAAATGTAACAAATATTATGCAACAAAGGTAGTTTACTTCAAGCACAAAATTATGAACATCATTTTTGCACAATTATGTTCATTTCTACTATAACCACAACTCCAATTAACAAAACTAAATCTTCACAGTTAATCTTTATCAAGATGTATAGAAATAAGCTTCGATTGTATGAAAAGTTATGGAGGGAACATTTTTCATTTCTATCTATAAAGTATTAATCAAAAAATTGGGGAGAAGATTGGCATAATCTAGCATCAATTTATTTTCGAAGAAGAAGACAATACAAAATTTTCTCCAATTACTCCGTGAGATTTCTTCATAAGATTTTCAAATTTTCCCAAGTGTAAGAATAAAAGATTTAGTTTATACACATTACATATTTTTACAAGTTTGAAAAAAAAACAAAAAAACAACAAAGATATTTGCAGCAGGTATCTTAAAACACAACTTGAATATATGGAGCAGAATTTCAATCCCATTAAATTTCAAGAAAAGAATGAAAACAAATTGACTTAAGCAGATTTTTGTGATAAAAAATCATTCTTGGTTATTCTTATAGTTAATGGGTTCCACAACTGAAGAATTTCTTTAATATCCTCCAACATCTAGATTCATCTAGAAACAATAAAATCTTCCTTTATCTGATTACTTTTCTTCAACAGAACTCAACATCAGTGGAAATAGAGAAAACAAGTATTAAAGCAAATCAAGATAATAGAATTCATTTTTTTGCTCATATCTTTTGTAAAATTTTTCATTGCAATAAAAAGTAAGAGTAAGGCAATCTGACTTTGGATAATCACTCTTGATATTTTTGAGCAGCAAAAATTTTAAAATATAATCAGTGTTTTTATATTTTTTTAAATTGACTTAATTGAAAATACCGAATCAAAGTTCAGATTTGTTGATTCATTCTTGGTGAACCAAAAAAACAAACATTTACTTTCAGACAAAAGGGATGGGTGCCAGTTTTTCAAGGAACATAATATTTGAAAAAATGCATCTTAGTATTTGAAATAAGGATTCTACTTCGCTTTTGAAAAAAAGAAAATTCTCATGATGCACAAAACAAAGAGAACACAGACATGTAGATATAAACCCTTACGAAACAACATATCAAATTTTGACAAAATATTAAACTTGTTTCGATGAAGAAAATTGTGTATTTTCTCATACTTAACAAAGCTAAAAGTTTCAAAATTCAATTTCAGTAGTGTTTGTCTAAATTTCGTTAGATGGAGTGTTTCAATTATTGTTTGTGTGTAGGATTGGAAGAGAGTCCTCCACTATGAGCTACTTTCTAAGAAACAAACAATTCAAACAAGTACTGCTCCCAATTAGTCCAGTTGAAGGCAGTAATCAACCTGAAACATCTGGAATCAGGACAAACGCCATAATGTTCCATCAGGGAAATGCTAATTTGCATGTCCATTTGGTGACAAAGTAAAACTTATTACAGCTTTACTGGGAAGTTTTCGCCAGATATTAAACCCTCAGATCACCATTTGTTTGAGCCCTAACAGAATACTCCCTATGAAAAAAGTGAGGTTCCTAAAAGACTGCAAAAGGTACCAAGAGCACTTATTTGCAGCGTAAGATAAAAATTTCTTGAGGGAATTATGAAGTTTCCTTGAAAATAGAACAAAATGGTGAATATATTGTTGTTCAATTTCCCATGTTTGGGTTTTGTATTCTCCAGCTTTCTTTGAATTTTGATTTTAATCTGTTTCTGGGAGATCTTGCAGATTTGTTTAATGTCTGTCATGGTATCTGTTGCTTAATCAAATGGTCTGAAAATGTAGATCCTCATTGCCAAATGATCATGTATTCTTTTCAGTGCGTATCTGCAAATACAGCATGAAATTTGATTTAAAGAAACATCACAAATTCCATGAAAATATAGTCTACCTTTAGCGTGTGTTACATTATGAAGAACTACATGTATTGTAAGAATATGATTTCTCTCTAGAGTGCGTTCAAATAAGTTGCACAAAATCTGACTGGAACGATAAAAAAAAAGCACATACTTTGCAGCTTCTTTGCAATTGTCATTCCAAATTAATTCTGTGAATAAGATGAGCCACACACTTCACACAAACATGGTTTTTCTCCAGTTTATGGAAAATGATGAACCACTCAAATCATTAGAATAAGGATTCTCTGCAGTATATGTTAGCAAATGAGAATTCATAAATGACTTTCAAAAAATTTGATTTCACAAGAATATGGCTTCTTTCCAGTGTGTGTTCACATATGAACCTCCAAATTTGACTTTTGTAAAATGAAAGAGCCATACACTTCACAAGTATATGGCTTCTCTCGAGGGTGTGTTAGTAAATGATATTTCAAAACTGACTTTTTTGAAAAAGAAGAGCCACCTACTTCACAAGAATATGGTTTCTCTCCAGAGTGTGTTCGTATATGTCTGACCAAATTTGACTTTTGTGAAATGATGCGCCACACTCTTCAAAAAAATACAGCTTGTCTCCAGTATTTATGCGCATATGATATCTCAAAACTGACTTTTAGTGAACAGAACAGCCACAGGAATATGGCTTCTCCCCTGTATGTGTTTGGATATAATGGTTCAAAACTGACTACTGTGGAAAAGAAGATCTACACACTTCACAAGAATATGGCTTTGCTCCAGTGTGCGTTTGCATATATCTGTTCAAACCTGACTTTTGAGAAAAGGACAAGCCACAAACTGCACAAAATTATGGCTTGTCTCCACAGTGATTTTGCATACGACATCCATAAGTTTCAAAACTTTCATTTCCTGAACAGTTCTGCATTTTTCACGATGACTGAAATGGAAATTAAAATAAGAGAATTTTTCATGACTTAAGCATCAGTGAGAAAAAAAACAAAATCAAACTCTAGATATGATATAGTGATTCAACAAATTATTCTTGCTGAAAAACCCGTCCTAATGGGTGGATATTTCTTTAGAAAAAAAAAAAGACTAAGCATAATCACATAGATAGGTGCCGGAAAATCAGAATTCTTTTTCAACATTGAGTGAGCACGAGTGTGAAACTTGAAAATTTACAAACAGTGCCATATATATATAGAAATATAAGCTTATTTAAAACTTTGCAATTATAAGCTTTCATAAAACTAGGATGTGATAATGTTTTATTTGAGTTGAATTGTTCAAACTGTTTTTGATACTCAGCAACAATTTGATTCTTTCAACAACAAAAAAATAATTGATGAAATAAAAAGGTAGATAGATGGAATGGAGAATGAGAGAGAGAGGGAGGGAGAGAGAGAGAGAGATTGATAGACAACTTCCTCTCTAAAATATAGCAATTAAGTTAAAATGTATTCCAATTTCTTATAATTTAACTTAAAATTGTCTTCCTTTCATATCTTCATTTAGTGAGGAAAACTGGAGAAATAGCTCTTTCAAAAATTAAAATACATCAGTTTTCTCCGGAGTGAAGAACTGAATTATCATTCATTTTTTTTAAACTACAAGATATTTGAATTGTACGAATTCAAGCCAAATTTTGGTGCTCTCTGCTATGACTTTGTCATTACAGACAAAAACACTTCAAACATGTATCAATCAGTGAGCAAAACAACAATTTCTTTTAATAAAATGAGAAGACATACTTGCCAGCATTAATGAAACAAAATGATTTATCAGTGACACAAGAGAAGCATCATAGAAGGCCAAGCTTCAATCAAATTAGGCACATTAGGAAAGTAAGACCAGCTGAATGATTTTAAAAAGAGAAGTCCACAAATTTCTTATTTGTTTTTAACCTTGGAAGGACAGACAAGTAAAAGATATGAGAAGAGTAAAAGAAAAATCTATTCTTTACTATTTTGTAGGAACCATCACAGACTTTTTGACACTTTTGAAAACGTATGGAAAAATGCGAATATCAGCTTTGAAGTTGTAATTTCAGTTTTGATATCAAGAATATAGCATATACTTAGTCATAAAAAGAGAAAAAAGAATTTTGCATACTCACAGTGGATTTCTTAGCAAGTTCACATCATGATTTCGTAATTTGACTAAAATTCCAACATTTCTAAGGTTTTGATAGATGTGTCAGCAGAGATAAGGAACTTAATGTTTAAACATCTTTCAAAAATAAAATTTACCTTAGAGAAATTTGAATCAAACAAAATTAGTTGAATTATTGAATAATTGACCAGAGTGAGCAAAAAAAATTGCTTGCTTATCACTGGAAATATAGTGAAAAATGAATTTATTTACAAGGTGAAGTCATAATAGAAGTTCAGATATCATGTTTGACCGCATTTGAATCAATGTAATTTGAACCTTCTGTTATCACAAGGTGCGTCAGATACTGGCTGGCAGATGATATATACAGAGGACTCAAATAGACAAATATAGCATGTTGAACAAGGTAACTGACAAAGAAAGATAGTTTCAGGCCATTGTATACAAATAATGGTAATATCTGTAATTAAAACAAAAATAGTCAAAATTTAAAAAAAAAAAAGGACCCTCAGAATTTATAAAAATGTCTGTTTATTGATAAGTAGAAGACCATTCTTCATGATAATAGGATTGAATGAAAATCCTACAGATTTAGTTTCCCTTCAGCATCATCTTTATATAGACAAAATATGGTAGGGGTGGCAATATATTTCATTGACTAATTAGAACATAAAAATGGAGGGGGTAGACTTGAAAAAAAAATCCGTGTGAGATCTTACAAAATAAGCTAATACGAAAATTCATCCCAAAATGAACATGTTCCAACATTCTGGCCCATTAGCATAATTTTGGTGGAATTGGAAATAAGTGATAATCGGGCAGAAATTTCCATTAGCTATTTCTACAACTAAATAGTCACGAATGTCAACAAGTTTTCAAACCAGTTTTTCCCAGGGAAAAGATTGCTGATAATTTTCTGCAATCTTTCTTCTATAGATAAAACACAAAAATCACTATGATTTACATTGATAGATTTAAAATTACAGACATTTTAACCAACATGTCGCTTCGCCTAAAGTCCGTGATATATTCCTCACTACTTCGTCATTACAAAGCTATTATGCTACGGAGATTTATTTTGCCTCCAAGAAAAGTGTATCCATAGCACTAACTCCAGATTTTTGACACCATTTACGACCAACAACAGAGTTTGGGACCTAATATCAACCCCCACCCAGAATTAGACACGCTAGAAAACTTACCGACGTTCCAAGCAATCGCTGAGACGGTGCCCAATCCTGAGGTCAAAAATATATCCACTCATCACCTGAAAATGCCCGTAGAGTACGACGGCTGAATGTCTTGTTCAAGAAACGAACCAAGATGAAGACAAATATCTGAACAAAATCCTACATAATTCTGGTATGTCCACACATTGTGTGAATATAGCAACTTGTAAGAACTCTTCTAATTATTCATTTTCGTTCTACAAATTGAGATTTATAGGTCACAAATGTTGCATTACATTATTACAAGTTGATCTCTGTGGAGAAGTCCGTAACAAATGTACGTTCCATTTGTTTGTCAGAATACTTGTATGAGTCTTCTTTACTTTATTTGATCTCCGTAACCACAATCATATTTAGCACGCGTATTCTCCGTGCTATCATGGCAACTAGCGACTCCCTTCCTCCTTCCACATCTCGAAGTTGGCGTGTGGCACTAAAAAAACAAACCATGAAGAGGCAAAATCCTTTGTCTTCTACAACTACACCACGTCTTCTCGCTATACACAACCAACGGCCATTATTAATCTCCCTCACTCATTATAGGAACCATAATACCTATAGTTGCATAACGAAAAAACGATTTCTCTGTGGAACATGAGTGAATGATATAAATATAATACTCGTTCATTTAAAAGAGCGCAGCCAATCAGAATCCCATAAGTCAGTCACGTCATAGGCGCAAACTTCGAACAAACCTGCTTTTCACTTAGACCATTCCACCGATCGCACATACGTAAAATCTTCCCCATCCATGGTATGTATAAACACACTCCATGGACGGGGAAAAAAAGCCTCTTTCAAAATGTAAGCATATCGTCTGAAATGTATTCTGCATACACTTCGAACTTAATTGACACATTTGAAAGACATTGCAACAATATTATACATACACTTGGATATACCCGTTGGGAATGATGGGGTTATTTATTTATTGATCAGCACTAAGGACCCTAAAGCTATGTTGTCAGGTCATTTATTTTTGATAATGCAAGAATCCGAATTTAAATTTTTTTGGAGTCTCATCTCCAGCTGTTTTAATGTATGATGATCAGACATGAAATCTTAAGAGTTTCTATGATGTAATTTTTCATTGTTATGTCATAATGGGAAGATAATTCAGACAATGAGTTGATCCCATTTGAGCACAAATAAACACAAAATCTAGCATAGAAGCTCATCATATGGTTAGATGCCAAAACTCCTTCATATCCCAACCACAAAGCACACACACACATTTCCGTAATTTGTTGAATGAATCAAATTCATTTTCCTTAAGATTTGCCTGTTTCCTTCGTTGATTGCTATGTTATTGCCTTCATTTGTCATACCGGGAAACGTGTTTATCTGTACATCAGAGTAATACCTGTCCCCATTGTAGTGCCAATACGTGACCTGTCTTCTTGATATGGAGTTAGATATTAGAAATATCCCTTCCTTAACCCAGCTGTGAATTATGGTAAACTCTTGTCCTCATTCAATTCCTTCTTATCCATAAATACAAAAGGCACACTTTTTTAATGAGCAAAAATCAAATTAATCATTGAAGTTTTCAAATTTCAATCTAAAGATATGATTTCTGCACTTATTTCATTAGCTTCTTGATTTACTTTTTTGAACATTTATTTCATCTGAATATCTCCCCACTAAACTGCTTAATTATTTTGAAGCAGTAATCAGTTAATTTACGATCATAGTGAACAATTGTTTTAATTAAAAACCACTTGGAGAAAAATTATTTTCTATATTGTAAATTGGAAACCTGCAAAATACAGTATTTCCTTCCGTAAATTCTTTGTGGCATTTTACGTTTTGGTGAAGGAAACAGCACGCACGCTTGCCTCAGATAATGTTTTCAGTTGAGTTGAACGTCATATGGGAGCCATTCATCATGAAGTAACACACCTTGTGTTAATACCCATAGAACCAAAACACCAAACGATAATACACTCATGTTTCTGCATGTATGTATAGATGTGTGTGCTATTTATTCGCTGTACCAGCACTGTTCCATTGTACTTAAAGGGGCAGGCCCCAAAGTGGACGCTTTCGTGACGGCGGTTGTTTTAGCTTCTACGGTCGCTTGGCAACCAAAGTCGCGTCGGCTGGAGCCATTTTTGGACGGAAGGTTCCTATTCTTACCACGTTAAGCCTCGACCTTGTGTCACATTTTGCTGTAGTCGGACAGCGAATAAACATCCCTTTTGGCATGGATTAAAGTGTAGTATCTGTTCCCTGGCAGAGCTCGAGGAGCCGTTACTGACACTTGCATGCCGAACGGGCCGGAGATGGTGTGCATCAAAGAACGAGTGTGCCAGTGCAATGCATCAGCCAATGAGGTTATACTGAGGCTGCACATTGGGAACCTTTGGATTCGTCCTTGGGCTTTCCAACTATTACTCTGTCGAGCTGCAGGGGATTCGGCGCCCTGGGGCAGCACTGTTCCATTGCACTAAAAAGAACAGGTCGGGATTGTCCTGACGCTTTCGTGACGGCAATTGCTTTGGTGGCTTAGCAATCAAAGTCGCGTCGATTGGAGCTATTTTTGATGGGTTGCTCCTATTTTCCCCACGTAAAGCCTCGACCTTGTGTCACATTTTGCTCTGGTGGGAGAGTGAATAAATAAGACCCCCACCTTCTGGTCTTTCCGGCATGGATTAACGGACACAGGTCGAGCTCGTCCCGACGCTTTCGTGACGGCACTTGCTTTGGTTGCTTAGCAAGCGAAGTCACGTCGGTTGGAGTTATTTTTGATGGGTTGCTCCTATTTTCCTCACATAAAGCCTCGACCTTGTGTTACATTTTTCTCTAGTGGGAGAGTAAATAAATAGCACAGATACTAAAATTGGAACGGGACACAACACGAACAATCGATCTCTTTATTACTAAGGACCCCAATTCATGGATAGAGAAACAGAAAAAATGACACCGTTCATCATATATATATATACTACATGGATCATCGTCTGTACGGCGAGTATCTGTTTAATGATTAGCAGTAACCTATTATTTGTCTGAGTTGTATATTTTATACCCCTGCAAATGATAAGTGTTTGAGGTTTAATTAAATGAGGACTTCTAATGTTTGTTTTTTTTTTTTTGTTTGCATCTGAGGCAGATTCTTGCCAACTTCCCAAGATCGATGTAACACAACTTTTTAAACCTATCCCTATTTAGCCATCTATGCAACAAAGTTAAGTTTGGCTTATTTCAGATACCATTTTTTTTAAAACCCTGATTCAATTTCTATTATCTTTCATTAAAGTACGCATGTTTATACGGTCAGGTACGATGCCAAGTCAAGTAAATAAATGTTGTATGGAGACAATACATTTTGCTGGAAAACACGTTAGATATTCCTGAACCCTTCATCTCAAGCAACAAGTACATGTAGATGTTTGCTCTGAAAAAAAAAAAAAAAGAAAAAAGCCTCATCCGAAATACCAAGTCTGAAAAAGGGTACTTCTTTTTCAAAGATAATAAGTGTTAAGATTTTGATATAAAACATCTTAGAAGACAATGAATTTTGCATTTCACAAGCCTACCTTAACCCTCTAGTATAAAATAGGGGCATACGAATAAATGAATAAAACGAATAAATTCTTTTCTCATTCTGAGCTTAACAGAATGTAGGCTGTTTTAACTACTTTGTGCAACAACCATTTCACATACGTACGTACGCATTCATACACACACTTGCGTACAAAACAACACTTTAGTTTCTCAACTTCTTGCATACGCCCAGCCAGTCATACTTTACATGTGAAAATTATGCACTAATATCTACATTGAACTATTAATAACATTATCGTAACAAGTAGAAAAACAACTTTAGAAGCATTTTCATTTTACTTCTTCTATTGTGAATTAATATAAAATCTTGATATTTTTCAATAAATGTATTCTTTGCAACGATAAATATTTTAATTCATCGCATGCACATTTTAGATACATCCTTGCGATACACTACAACTTGCATTTACTATTTTGATTCCACTTCACTGACCAGTCTGCTGCCTTCCTATTTTGCCCCTACAGCTATTAGAGGAAAGAAGGGGTCTAATCTTTTCTTTCCTTGCCCCAAAACTTGCATTAGCAGTAACCAGCCTCTTAGAAATAAATTTTCCGTGATAGATACAACCATTGATTTAACACTTCATACCGAGTAGTAAAGTTACGATTCAATAATAGTTGGTTAAATAGTTAGGTATTAGATTTGAGTCAGTTAAGTTAATCAAAATATTAGAATTTAAGTAATCAGTTCACATCATTATAGATTACTAGCAGAATTGTATAATGATTACAATATTATACTATTTTTTACCATGCAAAAGTATCAGAGTTTTAATCTATAAGTTTTTTTCTATTCATGATACATGGCTTCTCACTGTATAGATAATATCTTATTTTCAACATTATCATCTCAATACAATCCACCAAATTTCTCTCCATCTGTTAGGAAAATTCAAACACTGCTATAGCTAATGGCCACCAAATTTTAGCGCTCACTACTTGGACCTAGGAGAATGGTGATTTTTGAAACTTTAACCCGAAAAGTTTTCAGTGATCAGTTTAATTTACAAAATTCGTTTGTGTTAAATTGATCCATTGTTTTGTTTCTGACTTCATTCACGCTTGTGTAATATATTTACTATTACTTTATTTCGCCAAATATCCACGCCACAACTATGGCTATCAACTTTTCAATGGTTACCAATGGGACCAAAGAGCATGCTTTTTGCATATTGACCTTTGAAAATCCCAGTCCAAATCTGAGGTCTACTTTTGCGCTTTGATCAGGAAATCCGATCCTGGTTCCTTAATAAATACATTTTCAAGTGTTTTAGTCAGGGTTCTACTTACATTTCATATAATGCAGAACTGTACCACTACTTTCCGTTCAAGATACATATATAAATTCTATCATTGATTTATATAAAAGAACTGGCTCCGTTTGTGTCACTGCCATCCCATTAAATATGGTAAAATAAGGGGGGCTTCCATCTGAAATGTAACTACAATGCTAGATTGAACCATGACTTTCCGTTCAATACCATTTCTTTCCCCTAATAGCCATAGACACAAATAGGAAGGCGTACAAAATGATCTTCAACTAGTTAAACAGTAGTCCCTTGAGTTAACAGAGTAATCGCACTTTAACTACTATTTTTGGCTTTGAGAAAGAAAACTAAGAATATTTTGTTCTCAGGTTTTTTCTTTTTTTGGGTAAAAAGAAAAAGAATTCCAAATATTTACTTAAATAACAACAAAATTTCATAAACAATAACATAAAATCGGGCTGTTTTAATTCAGGATTTCTGTTTTTTAAAGCTTTGCCAACAAAATGTCAATAATAGTGCTCACAGCTTATTTCGTGCTCGGACCCCAATTTTTTCTACTGTATTCTGGTTAAAGAGAAGAAAATTAGAATATAAACTTTCATTCAAAAGAGAAAAACGGGTTGAGAAGTAATCTAAAATCAAAACTTTTTTCTTCCCTTACGAATTTAATAATTTTTTGTCCCTTTCCCTTGTAGATCTAACAATCAGTTATATCTTTTCACCACTTACCAATTTGATAACTTTTTATTCCCTTCTGTCGTTGTTCGTAGATTTGAATATTTTCCTCTCTTACAGATTTATTTACTCAAAAATATCTAAATCTATGAACGATGACTGAATGGCACAAAAAGTAAACAAATTCGTTTGGGAAGAATTTCATCAAAAATTTTACTTGCTTTTTTATCGTATCTTTTATTCAGACCGGTTCAAATAATATCTCCAGTTCTATAAAGTGCCTTTATATAGGCATTAAAAAGTTTAGATAAAGGTAAAAATCAAAAGATAATTTAAATTAGTAATAATTATCATTACGTGTTTTCTTACTTGGCAACAGCTCATTTTTGTAACGCGTTCTCTGATTGTCTAATTTTGTGAACTGCGCGTACTTGGAAAATTCCTCCAAATATTCAACTTGTCTGTTGCTGCCTAAAGTGTCTGAAAAGAGACACATACTCTTCTAATCATGTCCATCTATCAACTTGTATTTTTATACGACAAACTGCTAGTATCTGATCGTTTTTTCTAACACTTACCTAGCTTGTCTAATGTTCCTGAATGCATACTAATATAGCTATGTCTAACATACAACAGAAACAAAACTTGATATTTTTATTCTTTGAAAAAAAAAAATCTTTAATGACCACCCTTACACCTCCTTGAACTAAAAAAGGACTGAAAAAAAAAAAAAATGAAACAGCAACAACCTGAATAAATTTATTGAAACTGATGCTCATGAAATCTTCCTAGAGGTAAAACTCTACACACATCGATTTCCAGCCCTGATAATAAAAAAGTGTTGTTTTTTCAAGTCTTGATAATTTTTTTGTTTTACCTTTTTTAAAATATAAATCTAAAATGCCCTCCCCAATGTTTAAAAAAACAAACTACAAAATATTGACTGAGAAACAATAAGAGTAACAATATTCAAATCTGAAAGGACATTTTCATCTGCTGGATACTTTGTTGCAAAAATTTGTTGTTAGTCACCAAAAACATTACATGCTTTGTGTTTTTTTTCAAGATCAAACTTCTATAGTGCCAAAATGTTTTTAAAAAATGTCCCTAAAGATGTGTATTTTGTCTTTGAACGTAACAAACATTACTACCCCCAAGCACTTTTCTTCTTCATCTATCTAATGCTATGTATCCACATATTTAACAGAGTTTTGTCTGAAAGCGAGTAAGAAAAGGAGGATAGTTGATAATGTGTTGCCAAGTGGATGACAAATGTGTAAAATGAGTACTGAAAAACAATGTTTGTTCTTTATAATTTAAGAGGGCATTTTGAATTTATATTTAAAAAACATGAAACAAAAATTAACAAAGCACCATTTTATGATAATTATAATTATTATTCAAGGTGGAAAAAGAATTGGGTAAAAGATTACTCTGACATGAATTTATTTTCAAAGACATTATAAATTTTCTCCAATTTCTACATGATTTTCAAATTCTTCCATATGTGAGATATATCATTACTGTTAAAAAAAAAAAATCATTGAGAATATTTACTGCAGGTATATTAAAACTTGACTCAAATATATAGAGAAAAATTTGATTCTTTTAAATCTAATTTAATTTATATCATAGAAATCTGGTTTCTCTTTAGCATGAATTTTCATAAGCTGCAGCGAATGTGATCTTGATAAAAATTAAATCAATAGATTACAATTTCTCCCTTGTGTATATTGAATAAGCAGATTCACACATTTTATAAGAATGTCACAGATGATCATCGTTTCTTCCCAGTATGTGATACCATATGTTGTTTCAAATTTGACTTCTGTGCAGAAGAAAAATTACACACTTCACAAGAATATGATGGTTTCTCCCTATTGTGTGTTCGCCTATGTTTGTTCAAACATGAATTGTCTGAAAAGGAATAGCCACACACTTCGCAAGAATATGGCTTCTCTCCAGTGTGTGTTCGCATATGTCTGTTCAAACCTGTCCTTTCAGAAAAAGAGGAGCCACACACTTCACAAGAATATGGTTTTTCTCCAGTGTGTGTTCGCATATGTTTGTTCAAATTTGACCTCTCTGAAAAGGAAGAACTACACACTTCACAAGAATACGACTTCTCTCCGGTGTGTATTCGCATATGTTTGATCAGACTTGACGTCACTGAAAAGGAAGAGTGACACACATCACAAGAATATGGCTTCTCTCCAGTGTGTATTCTCATGTGTTTGATCAAATCTGATTTCACTGAAAAGCAAGAGTTACACACTTCACAGGAATATGGCCTCTCTCCAGTGTGTGTTCGCATATGCTGCAACAAATTTGACTTTCGTGAAAATGAAGAGACACAAACTTCGCAAGAATATGGCTTCTCTCCAGTGTGTGTTCGCACATGTAATCTCAAATTTGACTTCTGTGAGAAAGAAGAGCCACACACTTCACAAGAATATGGTTTCTCTCCAGTGTGTGTTCGCATATGTTTGTTCAAATTTGACCTCTCTGAAAAGGAAGAACTACACATTTCACAAGAATACGACTTCTCTCCGGTGTGTATTCGCATATGTTTGATCAGACTTGACGTCACTGAAAAGGAAGAGTGACACACATCACAAGAATATGGCTTCTCTCCAGTGTGTATTCTCATGTGTTTGATCAAATCTGATTTCACTGAAAAGCAAGAGTTACACACTTCACAGGAATATGGCCTCTCTCCAGTGTGTGTTCGCATATGCTGCAACAAATTTGACTTTCGTGAAAATGAAGAGACACAAACTTCACAAGAATATGGCTTCTCTCCAGTGTGTGTTCGCACATGTAATCTCAAATTTGACTTCTGTGAGAAAGAAGAGCCACACACTTCACAAGAATATGGTTTCTCTCCAGTATGTGTTCGTATATGCACCACTAGATCTGATTTATGTGTAACAGAAAAGCTACACACGTTACAAGAATATGGTCTCTCTCCAGTTTGGGTTTTCCAGTGTTTGTTGTAATTTGAACTATTTGTCAATTTATATCCACAAGGTTCAGAACAATATTTTTTTGAGCAGGTCTCCATATCTAACCCTTTTGTGGCCAATAAAAAGATTGATAAACATTAAAATTCCAATTTTTGAGTTCATAAAATATTCAATCTAAAGGAAGATCTAGATGAAACATGATTATCATTCAAGATTGTGACTGCATATATCATCTCAAACTCCAACATTCCAAGAATATAGATTATCTCTAGTGTGTTCTTATAAATATTGCCCTTGAGTCCACACAGTTCACAATAATATGAGTTCTCTCCAGTGAGAACTTTCAAAATTGAACTAACGGGCAATATTTCTAGCTGGAACATCTGTGAAAAGAGAAAAAAAGAAATTCAACTTCAAATATACAGTAATTCAAGAAATTGAATTATATCAACTCACTCTCCAAATATATATACAATATATCAACTCACTTTATACTTCAATAGACTCAGTAGCATCCAATTTTCATACACAAATCCATTTTATTATATAGACAATTTTTTTCTAAAAAAAAAAAAAAAAAATCTCCCTCACAAACCTTTAGACTTATATTATCAAACGTGGTTGAAAATTCATTAGTCTTGGGTAAATTTTTTTATCTCACTTCCGTCAATGGGTTTGCTTTTATAGTATTTATATCATTATGACAGCAGCAGACACTTTTAACACTAATACAGTAATAAAGTTTAAATGCATTTTGATTTCTTTCAATTAACTCAAAATTATTTTCCTTTGATACTTTATTCATCAGGAAAAAATGAAAATGAGCGCTTTTAAAAAGTAAAAAAAAAATTTTCTGTCCAGTGAACAACTGAATTATAATTTTAAAAGCAATAAAGTCTGGATGTATATCAATAATCACCCATTTTCCCAAACACACAACAGTTCAACAGTCTTATTAGTAAACAGATTTCAACATCAAGAACTTGGCTCAAGTTTCACAGCACTTGTAAATATGACATCCAGGTGAAATTATTAAAAGAAGATCCAATTTTTATGTTTTTCAAGCAGAAAGACAAATTTCATGTGTATTAGAAATGCTGCAATTTATAAGAGACAAAAGAAATGAAAATAGATTACCCATAAAAACGAATATAGCAAAGAGAGGTATGTCTAGATATCTATCAGACCTTGAGATATGCCTCCCAAGAAGGAGTTAACGAAATAAACTTCTTTTTAGGCCCAAATACAAAACACATCTCTAATGATAGAGTAGATAGGACAAGATACACAACATAGATAAAGGCAAGAGTAAATATCCATAATGCAAAACCACAAATGAGCATTAAATTTACCCAGGCAAAAACAAAGCAAAAAATTAATGCTTGTCCTGTGGTGAAAGAAGTAATGCATTTCGAAAGACCTTTTTACTTTGCAATGTATTCTGAGAAATCTTACTTTCAGGCCTTTATTGCATGCTGGGAAAATTTGGCATTTTTCTATTCCCATGCTAGGGGAGATAACTCTATTCATGACTTGACCTATGACTTTATAGCCTCATCAGTCTGCACTATGAAATACTTTTCATCGACAAAAAACTTTGGTTATATACATTGGAAACAAAAGTTTTTATACATCAGAATGTTCTAAGATCATTCTTCCTGAAAAGGCACAAAGATCTTTACAATAAAACTTTTATACAAGTTTTGAGCATTTTCACACATCGCTTTTTCATTGAAAGCATGCGGGGTACTAACTTGCTACTAACTTTTGAAGAACTGGGAGATAAAGGTTCTGTTATACTATCATTATTGTGATTATAATATACAAATACTATTTACATTGTATACTGGAAAGAAAAATTGGCAACCTTTTGGTAAACAGTTCCATGCTATCTCCAGCTTTTTAAACCACTTTATATACTATGGAAGATCATGTGTAAATTTTTTCTGAAGAAAACTGTTTTGATTTTTTCTCTTAAGAAGAGGTTTTTTTCTTTGAATGATCAAATGTTATGACTTTTTAAAATAGTTCTATATTAACGTTACTTTTGAATTTAAAAGTGATCAATCAAATTATTCAAATTAATGCCAACAAATTTTATTCAATTATTCTAGAATTAAGTAACTGAATGGATGTATAAAATATGAGTCAAGTACAATTGAATATGAAGCAGTCATTAAAAAAAACTGAGTATGTTACTATTTGTTCAAGCAAATAAAATAAACCTTCAAATACTTGTAACGGTGATATTCACTTTTGAACAACTCTTTACAGTGTCCAAATTGAAGAAAAAAAATTTGTTAAAACATACTTTCCATTTATTTTAGAAGTACAAAATTTACAATAAATTTAGTATAAACGTAGACACACATTTCTACCAAGTTAAAACGAGATACCTCGATTTAAAATGAAAACTGACAATTTTCAGTTGTAATTAAGACGCTTTGATAAATACATTTGATATGATATCTCAGCTCCAGACATCATAAAAACATATTTCAACCCTGTGCTGAAATTTAGACATGGGGCAGTTGTTAAAAAAAAAAAAGCAAAAACACAGAATATAAGTTGCTAGTTGTCCTCAGTGCTTAGAGGCCAAAATTGCCATTGGCAATCCAACTAACGACATTTCACTTAGCTGTGTTCCCTATATCAATCATCTATTACTGATCTCCGATAACCAGCATCTTTTATTTCACGAATATACTCCATATAATGATAAGTAAATTTTTATATTCTAATAGAAAAATATCTCATTGTTTTCGTTTCCTTCGCATATATTCTTCTGTTGTATTTAACAGAAGTTTATATGCAAAAGCTACCAGTACTAAAATATGCATACATACGAAGGATATATTTCTATTTAAAGATGACCTTAACTACTCAATGTCTATAGAAATTTATCTCTCGTAAAATTTATCTCCAAAAGCCATCTATACTTCACATATTTTCAACTAAGAACAACTAAAATTTAACAGTTTTGCCGTAAGCAACATCTTTTCAAATGACTATATACAAAGGTTTACAAGTTTTGCTATGGTTTGGCTCCCATATTTTCTATTGAAAAATAAAGCTTCAAATACTTACAAAATGATCGAATGCATAAACTTTGGTGGTTTGTGTATTCGAAAGAGATGGGATGGATTAGGATTTCCTGCGATGGTCTGTTCAATGCTTCCGGCTGTCTTATTTAGACGGCATCCATTTGGCGGAAGTTGAATAAGGAAGTGACGTCAGCCATGATTGAAGGTTCAAACATTTTCCATAAAATTTACTTCACTAAAAAAAAAAATTGGAAAAAATATCATATCAAAATATTGTTACAGTATACATTGAAAATAACTTCGGTAATCCTTGCTTTGATGAGGCTAAAATAAAATTATGGGTAAAATAGCCGGAAGTAGACATTTATCGCTAACCGTAAAAACCTTATTTTATCCATCTCAAATGAAATATTACCCTGTATGAATGGGTTGATTTGTTCTTGAAGTCTATGTTAAGATTTAAACGGAAACCACGAAAGGAAGAAAACATTTCGGTATCAGAGATGAGATCCTTGACTTTTTAGAGTGTAACCTGGGAATAAAATCTACCGCACCTTAGCCATTTTTTAAAATAATCTAGCCATTTCTAGCCATTAGAAAATGTCCGTCTAAAGATTCAGTAACCGTTCTCCTGGAGGGTTATTGCAAAGATGACTATTACTTTCCAATTCCTCTTTTTAAGACAGTGAATTCTTCATCATTCCTTTTTCTTTCAACTTCTCCAAAATTTAAAGCAGACGGTCTGAAGCATCGAACAGATTATCGTCGTTAATTCAAATTATTTTGTAATAATATTTGCATATCTAATTCGATGGGATTGTGGTACAAATGTTGAAATGAGTCTGTTTTTCGTCGAGTTTCATGATAACCATAGATAGATCGACAAATGGTAATATGAATAAGAAAATGAAATAAATATTACATGTTGAATTAGATAAATGATTAGTGATAATTTTTTTGTCTGTTGCAATCGACTCTGTTCTCTGTCTGCTTTTGTTTTTATCCATTATGTGCACTCGTAGTTAATTTTGTCCTCGGTTATATTCGCATTCACCCAAAGCAAGAAAATCGACATAATTTGCTCATCTGTTCTTTCTTGATGAAAAGAAAAAGTCCAGATTTTTGTATATAACGAATGGTATCTTCATCTTTTAGTAAATTTGAATATCTTGAAGTTTTAATTTTGGTTTCAACTGCAAGAAAATAGCATGAAGTGAGTCGTGAAAAATTACTTATGCTCATTTGAAATAGGCTTGACGCTGGTCTTTCAATTCACTATTTTAATCATCAAAAATTTACGAAATAATATTTTCGTAGTGAGAAATGTTCATGTCATTCGTTAGATAAATGACTGACGAAAATCTTTGCAAAAAAAGTTATTTCTTCCCAATGTCTAGAGCCAGATAATTAATTGAAATGACCCCTGGTGACTTCAAATGACCTCAAGGGACTGAGCGCTATAAAGTCAATACTTTCTGAAATTGTGTAATTCGTCACACCATCTTATATTTTGCTGGCCACGGTTTCATATGTGATCTCTGGAGGTCTACGTTGTGAGTCATGATGTCTTTCTTTATCTATCTATCTATCTTTACATTTTACTATTTTAAAGGGATAATTTTTGGAACATTTAGTTTTTAGCTTCTAGGGATTTCATGTAAGTTAACAAAATAGTCGGTGAATCGTAAAATATATAATTTCACAATCTTACGGTAACATTTATATGCTACTATCAAAATCTATTTCCGAAGATTTGTCCTTCAATTTTTCCTTGAATCCACCAGTGGCCTGACCAGAGATATATTTTGGGGCTTTGGGGGGCCTCATCCAACGTTTTGTGAGATTTGATGAAAAAGGATAATTTGCAATAAATAGACATACACTATCACTCAATCGGTGACACCCCCCCAAAAGCCGAATTACTACTTATGTAATTCATTCATGTACAACCATAGTTTTTTTGCTCACATCGATTCACAATAGACAGGTTAAAAAATCTGTTGCTGGGTTTAACTTATTCATAACCATTCATAGTATTTCTAACATAGCCTGACATGCAGCAGTCACTGGTCTTTGTCAAACTCTACAACAAAGTCTGGAGTTGACTTTGTTTATCCCCTCAAAACAAGAACAAGAATAAGAACAGTCTTCATCAAATTTAACTCTTTGCTCTTCCTCAATCATATCACATCGAACCAAATCTCTATATAAGTTGACACTTCCCCAAGTGATTTGAAATCATGACCATTTAATTAGAAGGCAGCTTTCTTACCAACTGAACTAAGCTGACTAGCCTTATATAACTATGAATTCATTTATTTATGCCATACAAAAGTTGCATTAACCATCTTTAGTCAGAAAAGAAGTAGGAGTGAAGTTTGCCCCTGCAACAGCGAGGCTTGTTTCACACACACACACACATACACACATATATATATATATATATATATGTATATATATATATACATATACATATATATATATATATATATATATATCATGAAATAATGGATCTGCTTTATAAACATGTTTGTGTAGCAAATCCATTATTACATCAGATTTTAAGGTTTACTTTTGTAAATTGTTTTTGCATGGAAAACATTATGGAATAAACTCATTAGTCATTGTCTATTTAATAACTGATTTGTATTTTGGTATATATATATATATATATATATATATATATATATATATATATATATATATATAACAAATTTGGGACATATAACAAATCTGGCAACGGCTCCAGTCATTCATGGTTCGGTTCAACATATCGCATAACTACTTAATCGGTCGCGGTTTGCAATATCTGAAATAGAAGTGTCACAAGTGTCATCTCTTCACTCTGCACTATTTTATCCATTGCTAGGGAGAGATGGATTCATGCTTTTTCCACTCTGCACCCTTCCGGTGTTGATACGCAATTATGACATTTTACTTACTTGTAATTGTCCTTCAATCATTGTTCCTACAAGCCATTACGATTGTTCATTTAGATATCTAACTTTGCCAACAATGTCACTGTATTCTACTGGAACCAGGATGCTCATAACTCAAGTTTACATCCTGTTGTAGAAACCTACCTAAATTTATATTTTATTTTATCCCCTAATATTAGTGAATGCAAATAAAGAAGCTTTTTTTAGTCATTAATCACGTGTTCATTCCACACCATCCTAGTTTTGAACTGTCTCTTCATTGTTTGCAAATCATTTTAACATTAAACGATGATGGATTTATTTCATCTAATTCTAGCTTTTTGATTCTTCTCTTAACATTTTTCTTTCTGGTTTTATATTCAATAATATTCCAAGTATAAAAACAAAGAATTACTTTGTGTCAACAATACACGATGGATTTATATGTTCTAATCCTGACTTTTTGTCTGGTCGTTCCAGTGTTTTCTTCTTCTTGTGAGTATTTGAGTCGTTTTTTTCTTTAGATATTCTTCTTTTGTTCTTTTCTATTTTCATATTTCGTGTTTTACTTTTTTGCATGTATGGATCATTATCATTATGCTGTTGTTAGCTTTGATTTCAGTTTTTGTAAGTCACCAGCCGGGTCTTAACCAGAGACCCAAGGCTAGCAACCTTGTAAGTTCTGACAGTCCAGGCTTCACAAAAGACGTGGGTTGGGTAGGGCTTTTACATATACAGATGATACAAGATTCTCCCAAGCAATATCACTTTATGTATAAGCAGATGTATGCTGGATGTAGTACATACATTCACATTGACAAGACTTTTCTAATGTATGCGTGCAGTTGAGGTAAAAGTTATTTTCCGTATTTCATATATGCTGGGTTCCCCGGATATGCTCTATTTACTTATCTTCCCACAAGGACAATAAGTGACACAAGGTCATTTTTAACGATGTTCCAACCACTTCTTATCATATGGGGTGTTGTAATATTTGCAGATGTTCCAATGCATTATTATTGTTTTCCCTGAAATTTCAGATGTTATCAGTGGTCACTACTCGACAAGGAAAGTAACTTATTAAATGATCATACCATTTTTCCAATACAGCATTCGGCCAAAAGACGCTGATCATATGACGGTTTCTATTCACTCAATGAAAACCGTCACGTGACCACCACCACCATCATCATCATCATCATGATCTGTTTAAAATGTTGGAAACTAGTAATGCCCGTGTCTCATCTTCAATTCAAGAGTTCCATTTTTTCCAATTGAAATTCTAGCAGTAGTAGCAGGCAAAATCAAGTCAAAAAGTGATTTTGTAAATCTTGTATTGGAAATTAGTATGCGATTCACTGTATACCAGGAAATTATAAGACTATTTTTTCTCCAGATTCAAGATTTATAAAAACAGCAAGTAACCAGAGTACTCTTGGATGTGGTTTAAATTTCATTCCTGTCATAAATCGTCAGTTTTATGTTTGCCTTAAAAGAAAGTATCTGACAACTTACACCTTTTTTCTTACACCATCCCAACCCTGCTATTTACGTATTTCAAGGGTGGATTTTGAGCGGAAAAGTAACTTCAAATGTGACAACACAATGGCAAGTATGTCCTGTAATATATTTCTTTGTACACAACACAGCAAATAATTAAAAAAGAAAAGATTGTTTACACTGAGAGCTTATTTGTGATTCATGATTTGTAGTAACATTTTATGAGAAACATATCCTGTGATTGAAATATCAGGACTACGAGGCTGAGCTTTACTAAGACTCCCTTGACCGTCTTGGCCCTACGTTGTATGAAATAAGGCAACGTTCATCATCACCAATCTTTTATCATCTGTTGTTGGACATACACCTTCCCTGGGATTCGTCTCACCACTATCGTGGTCGTTATATTTTCTGAACATATCCATTTCGTCTTGCCATTTCATGTTCTGTCAACCCTGGTTCCACATTTGATTTCTGGGGATCCAACTTGTGAGTCGTAATGTCCATTGGTTGTTTGCCATTCTAGCAACATGACTAGCCCATTGCCATTTGAATTTCCTAATGGTTTCGATGATGTCTTGGACTCCTGTTATTTTCCCAAATATACTGTGCTGTTTTGTGGTCTCTCCATGTGATCTTGAGCATGATTCTCTCTTGTGCAGGTTGCATGGTTCTCAGTTTGCAGGTCAAAGTGACGCTAAGTAACTCATGTTTTCGTACTCTGTATTATGTATTACATGCTTACTATGTAGGCAGAAAAACTGGAATATCATTCAAAATGCTCCCGTGTATTGTTTTCATCTTTTGCAGATTCTGTTCCACATTAGGTGCTTCTAAGCTGAAGCTTACTCAGCCTAATCATTGATCTTCCTGTAAACAAATCCTGAAATATTCTTTTGCAGATCAATTCCAAAAACGAAAATGCAATGAATTGACACATGAATAAAAGTGGCTGTAATGTTTATGCTGACATAACTACATTAAAGCCCAGTTTCCATCGGATTCAACTAAATACTTACACTTCTTTTTGCTTCATAAGAGACTTGGACATCCCAAATCACCAAATGATTTGGAATCCATATCTTACTCTTCTGCATTTTACTACTATAAATGCCGAACTAAATGTAGCGTTACTTTGCAAGAAGATTCCTGGATTCTCGTAAAAGGTAAAATTTACAATGTTCTTCCTCCATATTTAATGAGATATGAACCCTACTTATTTTGTTCTAGCCATATAAATATATATATGTATAATTTGGACTATAGGGAGTGTGACAGACTCAGGATTAAAAGTGTACATTTTTCCATTTCAGGATAGGAAAGAAGTACTTTGGTGTTAGATTGTGTGGGTAGGTTAGGGATAGTATAAATGGAGGGGTGATGAGGTTAAGGAACTTCATTAGTATTTACCTTACAGGTCATTGAGAATATGTTGGTTCTGATTTGTACAAGTAAGATGCCTTACTGAGGTAATGGTTGTTATGGGTGTGAGTGACTTTGAAGTTCCCAATATTAGATGTATCTGAGAGGGGGTAGTTGTGGGTGTGAGGTTATTGCTAGTGGGAGGATTATGATTTAGAGATCTGTGTGATTAGGGTTGTTAAGTTTGGTGTTGAGTCCATTTGGGGAGAGAGTTTTGAGTTTGTTGATCCACATATCCTCATGTCTTTCTAGAATTTTGTGTTTTTTTTTCTTCTTTTTTTCGATGATAGTATAGCTAGCATCTGTGGCAAAATTGTGACTGGGTGTGCGAAAGTGTAGTTCTACAGGAAGTGGACTGAGGTTGTTTTGTGATTTAATTCTGTGTCTGTAGTTGTTGAGTCTAATATTAAATTACCACTTGAACTTGCCTATGTGCTGTAAATTGCATCTATTACATTCTATAAGGTATATAATGTTTTTGCTCCGACAGTTGGTGCTATGGTATATGTAGTAACTCTCTTCTATGGTAGAGCTACTGAAGGTGTTGGTGTACTTAAGGTGGTTGTAACAGACTATTTCTTTTGTCCTATCGTTTACAAAATTTAGTGGTTCTAGGGATATTGTTGTGTGAGACTTTATTACTTATATTATTGCTGCTAATGATGTCTTTGATGTTTTGAGGTCTGTGGTAAGCGATGACATACTGATCAGTGAATATTTCTCTGAGACCTGTTTTGAGGGTGAGGATGTTCCATCTCACATTGATAATGTGTGCTAAGGGAGGGGGAGTGTTGCTGAAGGTGGTTATAAGTGGTATCCAGTCAGGTTTATTATCATTCGAGAGCGTGAGTGTTTCACCCCTGGGTATCATAGTTGCCTTTTTTTATTTGACCTTTTGTATCATCTAGTGAGTATCCTCGTTGAGTGAAATGTTGTACTAGGTTATATATATATATATATACATATATATATATATATACATATATATATATATATATATAGTGCAGCCATTTAAAAATGCTCAATTAGACCTGCCCCCATTGATCACCAGTGGGCATCACTACCTATTCTCTGATCATCCTGGGATCAAGTTAAACTTGTATATATATTTGCAGGCCATCGAGTTTAACCATGTCAATCAGATTTAGAGGTAACTGCAGGTCAGAACCATCTATCCAATGTTCATACTTGGGTCAAGTTAGGTACACTGATTCGCAGATGTCTCTGTTGGTTCTAAAATACCAAAATTGAACTGACCCAATAGGGACTTTTAAAGGTCATCAGAAGTCATTGCAAACTATCCTATGTTCATTATCGAGTCAAGTTTCCTGTATACACAAATTCTCATCTTGTAGGGTGTAGACAAAGTCAGAAATAAACATTCTTCACTTTTAAAGTATTGAATATATATGTATATATATATATATATATAACAAATGTTACTTTATTTTACCCAGTTTCCAACCAAGAAGACGAAGATTTTGGAGAGTTCTTCATGGACAATATACAGCCAACAATGGCGAGAAACGATACAGGTAAATTTCTTTATGTCTTTTCATAAATCATGGTTGTTCCATTGAATACAGTTTTGGGTTCGAGCCTTTGAAGCTAACAGAAAACAGGGCCTAAAAGGGTTTTTTAATTTGTTTGATATTTATGTCTCTATACTTATAAAAACATTGCAAATATTTTCTAAAGTCAAAAACATGATTGAACAACCCATTGATCGAACATTTTGAAATATATAAAAAAACACACACACACACACACACACATATATATATATATATATATCAAAGAAGAAATATAGAAATCCCAACACCGTGTTCCTTGCACGTGTGTTTTTCAAAACAAACACATTTTTTTAAAAAATGGTGAAAAAAACAAATTACTACCACATCCAGATTAGACAATACAAACACAGAAAAACTAACAACAACGCCACCTACCACATGACCAAAAAATTAAACATAGAAAACAGAGTAGGTATAACAATCAACAAAGATACTTTTATACTGTTAAAGGACAATAAAAATCAACGTCTACAACAAATTACAAACAACAAGACAGACTAGAAGTGAAATAGAAGAAACATCTAAACACATTTTCATCATCAGCCTTTTAGCATATGTTGTTAGTAGACGGTTTTTAGTAAAATAGAAATTTTTATTGATTTATGGGAACTGAATGGGAAGCAAGAGTTATCTCCCATGGCAGATAAATTTGTAATTAGAACTTGGGGTATAGTTATGGAATTTTTGATCACATGATCAAAAGAGGGAGAAAGAAAGATTGAGATTGATAGAATCATTTGGAGACTGAAGAAACCAACATTTACAGTTACGGTTGACGATTTCTCCCCGAATTCAAATTGAGTTTTATTCATGAGAATTAGTTAGAGAACAAGAGTTATCTCCCATGGCTAATGAATTTGTTATCGGAATACTTTGAGAAATAATTATGGGATTTTTTATCTCAATCCATTTCTGAATTAGATCGAATGATCTAGTCTAATGATCATTATTTCTTTGCAGCAGTTATCGAATCTTCTAAGCCCTTTGACCCAACAAAAAAAGATTCAGCAGTCGACAAAGTTAGGTGGAAATATCAAAATTTATTTGAACCTTTTTCAATTTTTCCAAGTTGTGCCTCTCTTCTGATGCAATATATATATACATATATATATTTATATGCTTTGGACAAGAAGTATAACTGGCTAAGGTGAATTTTTCCTAAGGGTCTGGGTGACTTTGAAGCTTCCATTATTGAATGTATCTTAGATGTGAGTGTGAGGATATTATTAGTTGGAGTTTTGTTCATTAGGGTTCTGTGTTGTTAACTTACCAAAAAATCTAACTACATCACTCTCCCCCTCCCCTAACACACTCTGCCCTCCCCAAGACCAACTGCTGCTGCTTGACCAAAGACCTGATACCTAACTGGACTTTCTCCCACTCAGCAGGAGGCCCCCAGCAGCCCCTATATCATATTTTACCCACAAGGCATAGCTCCTGATAGTGGACTCTGGTTCCACATGAGAACTTTAAACACATACTCACACAGCACTGAAGATGGGAGCAATCCCGAAACATGTCTGGACCATTTACATCTAAGGATTAATAAAGCTTACCTCTAAACACTTTACTCCCGAGTCTGTCCCACTCTCTACAGTACACACATATATATATATATATATATATATGTACAAATCCAAGTGGCAATTCGATATTAGACTCAACTATTACAGATATAGGATTAAGTCACAAAACAATCGCAGCCCACTTCCCGTAGAACTACACTTTCGCACACCAGCCACGATGTTGCCACGGACGCTAATTTTACTATCATAGAAGAAATAGAAAAAAAATTCTTCAATTGACATAACTAAAGTTCTAGAGAAACACGAAGATATGGGAATCAACAAACTCAAAACTCTGTATCCTAATGGATTAAACACCCAACTTGATAACCCTAATCACACAGATCTCTAATTCACAAAACTCCTACAAACAATATCCTCTCTTAAGTTCATCCAAAGATTTTTTCAGATTATCAGAGGAGAAATCCCTGGAATTCCTACTTAAGTCAATTTACGATACGGACATCTTGACCCCGGATATATTAGCAGGTCCCATCGCCCGTCATGCAGAAAATTCTTCACACAAAGCCCAAGTAGTTCCGGTGGCATTATTGGCTTCTTTGAAGAATTGTTCAATCCAAAAAGCCAAAGAAATCCTTGTAGAAGAACCAGTAATCCGGAATGTGATTTCTGCTTCCATCAATTCAGAACATTAAAGGGGGAAGAAAAAAACCCCAAAAAAACAACAAACCAGAATATACATACCATTGCCAACACTATACAGTGACTAACATCGAGTGAAAAGTCAGAACATATATAGCTACGATGCAGGGGAAATAACTGAGTTTCAACACTCAGTCCCCAAAATCATCCAATTCTTTCTTAATCCTTGGCTCATCTTTCAACAGAAAGTCATTGAAATTTATTTCTTTGAAAAAAAAAAAAAAAAAAAATAAAGATAAAATCCTGAATGTGTCCCAAAATTTAACCCCTGAAATTTTAATTCAACTATTTTGCATATTCAATTCCAGACTTAGATAGATAAAATGATGCATTATTTCACAGTACGAACATTAGACGGCACACCGGTGTGTCTCAAACAGGAACTAGTTACAATTGTACAATGTGACTTTTGTTGAGATTCGAGTCTGAAAAGAAAATGAAGATAGCCCCCCCCCCGGATGATAAGGCACACCATTATCTAAAAAACACCTTCCATCTCCCAAAGTGCTTTTGGGGGCTCTATGGTCATTTTGGATCTGCTAAACCCAAATCATGTTTTCAGATAATTATAGATGAAAGATTTATTTATTTATTTATTTTTACTTGTCATACTCTTGTGGGCTATGGAGATTCATTTCTGCAATATATGGATATCAGTATTTATTCTTGACAAGTATTTTCTTTCCTCTTGGTTGGAAGCTATCAACCAAGGGGGTTTACATAGCCAGCCAAACCAACTTGAAAACTGAAGAAACCTAAGCATGTACCACACTTACTGGCTGTACCTCGGAGCTAAAAGACTGAAAATTTCAACTTGTACTCATCATATAAAAAGAAGGACAGATTCCATTGACTGACTAACCAGACCCGTTTTTCTTTTTTTTTCCTTTGAATGCTTTCACATTGTCAAATAAATACAAGAGTTGAGATTTTATTACAGTTTTCTTTTCTTGTGTGACGCCAGCAAAAACTGAGTTGTTCACTTGGTAAAATAAAATTGGTCCCAACAAAAATTGATTGTCTTGAGATGATGTCTAACATTTATCTACATGTGTGCCATGGCGTAATGGTTGGCAATTTAGTCGAGCAGACCTCTACAACACATTGAAATACAAAGATGCTTTAATAATAGTAATGAAAAAAATAAAATAGGGGGACAAAAAACACCATAGTGGGTGTGAATACACCCCCCAAGTCTCATTGTAATTATGGCACTTTTCTGACATTACTTCCTTGAAAATTGTTCAGACAAACTAAATTCTTAGTCCATCCTGTCTGTGAATTTTCAGTTAAAACTGTCTGCATTTAAGGTATGTCCATACTTTTTAGATATGTCAAAGACTTGCCTCAAATTCCCAGCAAATAGCTTCTTCCCAAGGGCATCTGTTATGTGGAATAAACCCCTTTCTGAATGTTTTCTGAACGAGTACAATCTTGAGATTTTAAAAGCCAGAGTGAACACGTAGCTTACCCTAATTTTTTTTTTTTTGCATCATTTTTAACATTTCATATTTTAATGTTTCCAACTTGACAATTTTAAAATCAATAAACTATTTCAATGTGTTTTTTTGCTGGTCTTAATTAATTGATTCCCTTCGTGATAACTCTTTGACGCGAGAAGTTTCCAAAAGGCTTTGTTTAGAGTGACCAAAAGTAAAACAAAGAAAAACATAGAAAATTCTCAAAGTGTAATACTTTTTTTTTTCTTTTTATTCATGTCATTCTTCTAGAAGTAGGTGATGTAGAATTTTTTTCCCCACGGAGAGAGAGAGAGAGAGAGAGAGAGAGAGAGAGAGAGGATGAAGCAGGATTCAAAGCGATGCTTACTACAAAGAAAGGTGACAGATGTACTCAGTCGTTGAAGCAGTGTAGAAATGAGGAGAGAAGAGGGTCAACTTGAAGGGAAAAAGAGATTGAAGACATAAAAAAAGGGCGTGGCATTTCTGGTCATTGCTGCTGCAGGAAAGGCAAGGAGGGAGGAATTTGATGCATGCACTCACTCTCCTGGGTTTGAAAGACTCAAGTAGTTGTCTGCAGCAGCTAAATTCTCAGACCAGCAACAGATTTCTCCAGAGACTGAAATAAGAAAGAAAAAGATATCAAGAGATTAGAAGCAGGAAAAAAAAAGAATTACAGGAACAGACAATCAGATAAACATTTTAGGAAAAGACAGTTCTTAACTCACTGTAGAGGGACATAGATGGAGCTCGGAATGTGTGTGTAATTTCACAGAATACTAATGACAGGGCCGCCTCTCAGATAAAGAGACCAAGGGACTTAACTGACATCCGTCCAAGGGACATAACTTCGTATTGGGATAGAGACTTCAGAGAACATGCGCACTCCAAAGTAAAAATCTACAGTTGCCCTGTAGAGGAGACGATTAGAAGAGTGAAATTGGATACAGTGTCATGCTGTAACATAGGAATTGTTTTTTTTTTAAATAGAAAAATGAATGATAACGGACAAAAAAAAAAAAAAAAAAATTCAATCAAAATAAAACACAATTTGAAGCCAAAACTTTTTCTAACAATTCTCTAATTCAGTGTTTCCCAACCTTTTATTAGCTCAGCATCTCTTTGATGGGGAGTTGAATTAGCCAGCCCACCTTAACTCTTCTGTAATGAAATCTAAAGACAGGTGAAGTTTTTCCAGAGGCCATTCTCAGCATTTGCTGAACTGAATTTTAACACCCACTGGGGTGCCAACATACCAGGTTGGGAAACATTGTTCTAATGATAATAAGTCATCCCCACAAATCTCTTTGACAGGCAACCCATCAAAACCTGGATAGACACCCATAAACACTAATTGCATACTCGAGTATACTGTACGTGGTTGACATTCAAAGAGATAATGTAAATGAGCTAATGTCCACCTTATCAAAGGTAAAGTTAGAAATGGTCACAAATTCAGTAAAAGCAAAAATTATGACTTCCCTATTATTGAACTTCTTTTATTATGGATATGAAGTTTAAAATATTTGAAAATATGATAATCTGAAGGAGAAAAGTCAGGGCGGGGTGTGCAGCAAAATTTAGTATCACAATTCCCTCAACTTACACACAGAGCCAACACCTCTTGACTAACTATCATTGTCACAGAACAATTCATTCAGTTGATGTGGAAATAAATTTTTCAAACTTCAACATTTTCTATAGTTTTCAGATGTGATATGCTCGCTGTTGAAATCCTGAATTCTCTATGAAGTGCCCAAACTATTATCTGTGGGTCATTAGCCATTGCTGTCAATAATTCTACATCATGAGAAAAAAAGCATAGCAAAGGGGCCCCTCCAGCCCTGAGAGGCAGTCAATGTAGAATGGGGGTTCTCAACCCAGGGTGGGGGGAATACCTCTGAGGATGGAATTTAGGTAGTCCAATGGGAGAATGTTTTCGGCTCTAGGGTAATGGGGATGTGCGATACAAAAATCAAGAATGACTGCAACAAAAGGTTTTCCTTACCAGCGTCGTTTATAACTAAATTCAAAATGATTCAAATTGTTTTACATTTTTGTTCAAATCAATTTTGATAGAATCATTTTTTTTCTCTTTAATTAAATGAATTATAATTTTAAATGATTATTTTTGTTTGATTTCTGAGAAACAAATATATATTGGTATCTATACAAAGATAAAATTGATCTTCATCAAAAACCAGTCAAATAATACGCAAAGTAAAATAATTTGAAACAATACTTTGTAGTGACTTACACCTAAAGGGGGAATACTAGAAATCTTATTGACAAAAGAGGGGTATGACCCTGAAAAGGTTGGGAACCACTGTTCAAGAAGAATGTTTCTCTAAGTAAAAACCATTGCAGCTCGTTGAGCAACTGAGGCAAGGCACCAAACAAGCAGATCTGTACGGCAAACAACCTGCACAGATGACGAGAGGAGAGAAAAAAAAAAATTCCCTCCCAGCCAATCAAACTTGCATCTTGAAGTATCATCGAATAAGTTTTTTTTTCGTTCCTGCTCAACATGGACTGTTTTAGAGCTTACAAATCCAAACAAAATTTTGTGTCCTTGCAAGAAAAATCAGACCTCTAATAAGAAAAGAACAAAAAGTACTTGGATTCATGCCTTTCCCATGGGCACATGCGCAGTATATTCTGTAAAGTCTTATCCATTAGGCAACATTTCAATCTCTTCCTTTTCAAACTGTAATCAAATGAAACAAGCAAATCAAAAAGAATAATAATGTTTGCATACCTTGAAGTCCCAGATAATCAAATTGCCGTCAACACCTGAGGTGGAGAATTTAGTGCAATCCTCTTTGGTCCCAGTATGGACAATGACTTGCCTGAAAAAGACGAAAACAAAAACAATAAAATAATCAATTGCAGATGGAAAGATCTAAAGAAGACTAAATCAACTTTGTTGGTTTATTTGTCTGTTCAGCTCAAAAAGTCAAGAGTGGAAACATTAGTTTTATGCTTTTCCTTTCTCCAAAGAGAGGAAGAGGGTAAAACTCATGTAATTGACTGCTGACACATTGCATCTGTGCATAAGTGATGCAGCTAAATTTCCTATATTAGCAGAATTGAAAAGAAAAAAAAAGAAAAAAAAGAAAGAGGGAGAAAAAAAAAAGAAAGAAAGAAAAAAAAGAAAAAAAGAAATAAAGAAAAAAAAAAAGAAAGAAAGAAAAAAAGAAAAAAAGGAAAAAAACGAAAAAAAGAAAAAAAAAAGAATATCTATCTTTTTTCTTTTTCAAACAGGCTTATACTTATGTAAGTTACTCAAAAAATGTTTTGACGTGATGGATAACAACAGCCGTGACTTGCTGTTAGCATCAGTCAAATGTTCATCCGCCTGAATATTGAATCTGTTGTGTGGGTTTCAATCTCAGACTGCATCAAATAAAGTATATACACATAGTGTTTATATTTGTTTCATGCAAATGACTCAAAATGCAGTTTTATTTAGATTTCAGAAATCTTCAAGAAAGAAAGGAATTTGGGGAAATTCAAAGTTTAAAGAAGAAACAAAACTAACGTGATAGTATTCTGATGTAGAGTTTTGACGTTCTTAGTGTCATCCGAAACAGCAGCCATTCTGTCCAGATCTCGAAACCTTTGCATGGCACTGAAGAGAGAGAGAGAGAAAAAGTTTGGTGTCAAAGGTTAAAAAAGAAAAAAAATTTTTTAAAACCTAGCATAATATTTGCATTTCTGTACCGCTTGGACTTCGTAAATATCAACAAGTTCAAGCCGAGTCAGGCATAAGACTAGAATATAAATATTCACAGTGGTAATAATTCAATTATATGGAAGTAAAAGATTTGAGAAAAAGTGTTTTATTTTTGATATCATAAAGATAAGCTTGATGCATTTTGCTGGAATTTCATCGGTGTCTTCAAGAAGCACTAATCAATGCAGAAAAACTGTAATAGACTTGCAGTTCTTCACACGTCCGGATGTAGTACAAAACTGGAAAAAAGTATATAGCATTTCATACATACTGAAAGCTTTGATGCAATCAGTAAGAATATCTTTGAGAGTTTCAGGGGAATTCAACCAGTTTCTTCACATTCTGTAATAGAGAGACATAAAAAACCATGATGGTAGACAATTAACCCATCTTTGTATTGGACTTTCAAAATTTGTTGAATGTAATTTCACTTTCAGTTTTGTTTAACATCCAGAGAATATTAAACACGAACAAAGAAATGTAGTGCAACAATGTTTTTGAAATCACTTGACCTCTTTCAGCGAATCATGCTCAACCTTACATGGAGAGATCACAAGACAGCACAGTATCAGGAAGATAACAGCAGTCCATCATAGAATCTAATAGAAAACTTAAATGGCAATGGGCAGGCCATGTTGCAAGAATAAAAGACAACCGATGGACACCATGACTCATAACATGAATCCCTTTTGACTGCATGCGAAACCGGGGCCAACAGAATATAAGATGGAGAGATGAACTGGACAAATTTAGAAAATACCCGCTCCGTGATGCCCATGATAGAGAATTATGGCAGATCCTGGGGAAGGTCTATGTCCAACAACGGATGTTGAAGAACTGAAGATGATGATGGTGACCTCTTTACAGGTCTATTCTTTCCCCAGTTACAACACCATTGGGTGAATTTTTTCACAATAAGAATTAGAATGATTTACTCATAAAATCAAATAACTTGATACACAGATTATGTGAGGATTCCAGGTTGGATCTGTGGGTGATTTAAAGTCATTCACATTTAGTGGGGTCGGGGCTGATCTTGTAGCAAGTGTCTCACAGTTTTACAGAAGTTATCATAATTCTCAGAATGACTTGTCTGATCATTATTCTGAGAAATACCAATCCTAGCATTGCTGTGTTTGTGATCACAACTGTCAACACCACCACATTCAGTATTGTCTGATTCAGATGTCGGTTGTCTGTCATTAAAGGGAAAATCATTCACATCTAGATTGCTGCCAGAGCCTGAAGTATCAGAAAAATCACTGAATTCATCGAAGAAGCTCAAGACCCGTTGTACATCACACATACACACTTTTGAGTTGCCAGTCTTGGTGTTCGACTGGGGACCGCCATTTTGAAAGAACAATCTAGGAATTCAGGAATATCTGTCTAATATATTGGATACGGTAGATTTGTTTTTTGAAATGGTTTGAAATGTAGTTCTACAAGTCAAAGAGTTGAATACTGACAGAATTTTTATCGAGATAATTATAGACTAGTCTTAATAATACATTGAAAATTAGTTAACGTACTAATATTCAAAAACCATACCTTTGGGTACCGATTGTTTGTTCCTTTGGAATATCCAAATTAGCGGTAAAACTCAGCTGTCCTTGATCAGAATACGTGAAGAGCAAGGGGCAGCAATCGTAGCCCTAAAATATAAAAAAGAAATCGTTTTATTTCCGATACTTTAATGTTGGTCTTCCAAGTACACTAATGGAAAATAAAATTGATACACCCTGAAGGACGATGACGATTTCAACCTGGGTACATTATGTGCATGCTTGGAGTAGAAGATATTCTGATAAAATCTTCAAAGTCCCCATCCCCAGTGCACTGTCTGTGAGCTCTAAAGCAGTGGTTTTGAAACTGGGGTCTGTAGACCACTGAAGATTCGTTGAATAATGCTCTGGGTTTCTCTGCAGTGTTCTCTCTAAACCTGACATTGTAAACTTTGTGGAAAAGAAACAATATCCATTTGATGGCTATTGAAATACACAATTATTGTACACAAAACCTGTACCATAACAGATTTTAGATAACGATTTCCTAAGTTCAGTTATTGCAATTATAGTTCATTATTTTGTCTAAAAACTAGAAGCTAAAAATCGGTGCCCGCTAGAATATTTCTTTTATAGAAGGGTCCTTGAGTTTTCAAAGTTTCAAAACCACTGCTCTAGAGTAGAGGCCTGTGAACGCCCAAGGAGTATATACAGAATATTAAGGAGGGGACTGAGTGCTACTGATACACTCTTAATTTTAGAACCTATGTCTTACAGATGTGATCATCTATTGTAATCCATGTGCGTTCAATCTCGAGTTAGTTGAGACACAAATTCAAAGGTGTTGCAATTCTATTTTGTCTGTAACCTATGAAATCGCTTCAGAAGGCAAAATGAGATAATATTATGAATGGAAAAGGGGAAATAGCTTTAGTCTTATGAAGATCAGGTCTGGAACTCCATATTACCATTGTATGACAGGAACATTTTCAACAGAATCATTAAATTTTTTCAACTCTAAGATTCATGAACTGAAATTAAAAGGAAAAAAAAAAAAAAATTTTTCACCAAAAGATGTCAGGGAAGTAATTCATCAGGAGTTAGTCCCCTTGTTTCAACATTTAGATTCCTATTATGAATTCAAGAGTTAAATGTGCAACTTTTGTCTGCATTGTACGACGTCACTCTTTTATGAGTACTGAATCCCGACTCCCATCAAATATATATCCAATGTATAGAGATGGTGACGAAAACTTACCACACCCAAAACGCTCGACTCATTCAACCAAGTACAGGATACAAAAGGCAGGAAGTTCGTTTTAAGAGCAGCCATCCTGAGGGGGAGGGAAAAAAAAAAAAAAAAAAAAAAAAGTATTAATTTATTTTCCTCAATCAATCACATTAGCAGCAGTTTTCTCTGTATAACTTCACCAGAAACCTAAATTCCAAAAATTAAGTCTCTACTGAGATGATGGCCGATTAATTGTAGAAAATAGCAATGTGCAAAAATGAAAAAAAAAGTGAATTCCTAAGTTGAAATCAAGGCCAATATAAAAATTTTACAGTTTAAATGTTACTTCAAATTTTAAAAAAAATAACACCCATCATCCACACAGAAAAGAAAATTCCGTGATAACATATCAACACAAGTTCTACCCACCCAAACAAAATCATTGAAAAAGATCCGCAGATCAATGTGAACTAAACTAATCTATAATTCCTCAGACGAAACAATATTCAGTGATATTAGGAATGAATATACTAAAGCCCTAAAGGACGGTAGTTTTATTGAAATTGGATTTAAATATGATGAAAAAGTGAAAATCAAACAGAGTAAACCTTAGTAACCAAAAAATAGAGGCAGGAAAATACACCACTATTCAACTTACAAGTAAAAACCTTCAAAAGAAAAATATTCATCCAATTAATGGAAAATCACTTCCCCTTGAGCATCCCACTGAGTAAAACATTCAACAAGAACGAACTGAAAATTAGCTTTAGTGGTACGGATGATTTTAATAAATTCATAAAACATGATTAAGTAATTAGAATTAATACTAACGAAGAAAGCATAAATAAACGATTGTACAAACAAAAACTGATACCCCTTGCAAAACAGATATCTCAAACCAAATATCGTATAGCAAGCTGAAATATCAACTCAAAGGAAATCATTAAAAGTGAAATATTATACAACTATATTAAAAACACCCTTCAAACTAAGAATAGCCAATCATATATCATCATTTACAAACGGAATATACAAAAACAGTACATCACTATCGACATATTGGAAACTAACCAATAATAAAACCAAACTCACAATGAAATGGAAAATATGAAAACAAATACACATCTGCCAGAATATTGAAACCCCTTGTTACTTATGCCTGAAAGAAAAATTAGAAATCGTCACTTTTGCCAATAGAACAAAAAAAAAAAAAACTAACAAAATGAAGTAGCATTAAAATGCCAGCATCGCTCAAAATTCCTATCAACAAACATAGCTTAATAACCCACATCTTATTGCCTCTGTTATTATCATGAACATCATCATTTTATACCTTCAGCCACTTTAAAGGACAGCCCAATCACCATAATTATCTTAGACACGTAGAAACAGTCCAAACCTAGAATAATAAAATTAACAACTAAGGCCATATAAAAAGGAACCCTAACACAGGGAAACAGATTCAATTGAGAATAAAATACTCTCAGAGAGGAAACATACCACAAAGAGCTAATGGTTCAACAACCTACTGATAACGAAAATGCCGACACATCATCCTAATTTATAACTACCAACAAGCACATCATTCCCAGGAATTAAAATAGAAAAACATAACCAGCGACCAACAACTGGGGAAAAAAAAAAAAAAAAAGAATAAAAAAATTAAAATAGATAAAATAAAAGGAAGATTATACAACCTAGAAATGGACCTCCCCCTAAATGTCCTAAGTAGGAATCTAAGATAAATCGAATCATTCACCTGAAGAAGCCCAAACAGGGCAGAAACATAATTGCATTTGTTTAGCGAATACTTACTTCATCACATTATATATATATTTTCTTTTTAAAATCACCAAAACGGTTACATGGTAAAAAACAGATGATCCCAACAAGAGACAATTTATACATTGTACAATGATAACAAAGTATAGGGAAAACAGGGGGAAAAAACCTTTTGGAAGATTACATAAATTGCATTGACAGATATTGAGAAATGGGTAACTGACATGACACAAAAAAATCTATTGAAAAAGTTTTTTAATGTTTAGTTTTTAAAGCTGTGGAGCTTTCTAGACTAATATATATTTATCACACCCACACATACTGTATATACACAGGCTACCCTGATTTTACATGAAGGATGCATTCCGAGAGGAGGAAACAAAGAAAAATGGCACTAAATAAAAGAATCACATAAGTATGTTGATATAAGTTTTTATAAATAAATGGAAAATCAAATTCTCATCAAAGTCAATTAGTAAAATACCAGAATTACCAAAGAAACAAAAAAAAAAAGGTAAATTTCAAACTGGTGTTATTTTCAATTGGCATAACTCAAACTGGTGTAATATCATCATTTAAATTTGGAAAAAAGAAAGATAAAGATATTAGTACGACTGAAATAAACTTACTGTTGTCCATTTGCAGCATTGACAACGGAAATGCATGAATTATGCCCAACCCAGGCCAACTTGTCACCACTCGGTGAAAAAGACACATCATGTACCCAACCACCTGAAAGAGGGGGAAAGAAGAAAAAAAAAATTCAAGTTTCATGGGAGACAATCATTTTACTCAATCAGGCAGATTCTCTAATTTTCTAAGAAACCCTTCATTTTGAAGGTTTTAAAGGTATGGATTTCATTTAAGGAAAATATAATGGTCATGTGACCTCATTATGTATTCAAAATGGTTGCAAAAGTTTTTCAATTGGCAGAATCAAAAAAAAAAAAAAAAAAAAAAAAAATGGATCCAGTTCTTGTCAGTGTCAAAGATCATTATATTGACTGGAACCAGGGAAACAGGAAAAAATTTGGCACTGGTCTATTTGCCAGACTGATAGGTAAAGGAGTTGGTTGAGAGATAAAAGATGGACTGTCAAGTAACAAATTGTCTTAATAATATTAATGGAATAGCCCATAGAGGTGTTACTAATGACTAAAAAGTGGTTTTCTTTCCTTTCAAGCGTGTATATGAGGATAAAATATTTGATAATTCAAAGTGAAAAAAAAAAAAAAGATTGATGGAAGCAAGATGGTAAGTGACATGGAAAGATTAACTTGAAAGAGAAAAATTGTCAAATTGTCCAGTTGAATATGTCAGTAGAGAATCAACTCAAAGTAGTTTTTCTGTGTAATTAGTATTCTTAAAGAACATATCATAGGTTGGAGCATACAGTCTGAGATTAGAACTGACAATGGATTCAATATTCACGTGGGTGAACACTCGATAGAAGGGGCAGGAACAGAGAGTTATGTCTGTTGTTATACCAACTGATCTCTCATCGTTAAATATATATTTTGGGGTATTCAACGTAAGTAAGCCCCGTTTCAAAAAAATTAGTATAAAACAGCATCCATATAAATCATGATGGTACCCTAATTGAAATAAACTACAAGTAGGATATAAGCAGTGTATTAAAAATCAGAGCTGAAAGGGAGGTGGTGTTCAATCAACACTGCTAGGGTGCTATGTTAATATAACAGTTTTATTTTTAAATCGCCAAAACAGTTACATGGTTGACAAATGATGATCCTAACAGAGAAAATTTACACTCACTACCATAATATGAGAATATGTGTAAAAGAAAAAGAATTGTGTAATCGGGGGCTTTTCTCAAAGGTTTTCAAAACAATAAACTCCTGTAGCAAAACAAAGAAAACGGCTATTTTTTTCATTCAAACACTTTGCTTACCTCCACCGTTCGAATATTCGGCCAGCAATGTTCCAAAACTCATCTTGCCGTCCCACCAGGGAGCGCCAGAAGGTTTCGCCTCCACATCCTTGACAAATCCAGAGAAAATTCTGCAACAAAAAAACTAGAGGATTTAGTAACAGGTCTGGTTAATCACCCGATAGAAACTGTCACGTGATCAACATCTTTTAGCAGCATGCCGTGTTAAGGGATGATCAACTAGAAAATTGGAAGTATATGTGATCAATGAATTAATTCTTTTTTGTTGGGTAGTGATAACTAAAAAAGTCTAAATTTCTTAAAAACAAGTAAGAATGATGCTGGACACATAATGAGGGACTAATTTAGCATGAACTTACATTATAAATTGACCCCCTTCAGAAAAACAGAGGGGGTGGGGACAAACAAACAGAAAACCTTTTTCTAGACATAATTAGGGGTAAAATTTTCTTCAGCATTCTAGCTCTCTTCATGTGACCAGTAGCCAGAATCACTTAGACACTGAAAACTATATTGATATTTTGGTTGACTTTTTTTCCAAAGACACTGAGGAGGAAAATATAACAAACAACAACAAAAAACAAACAAACAAAAACCCATCTACATTTATCCTAGTTTTACAAATAATCAAAATAAATCTAAAATATACACATCTACCTGTGTCGGTAATTTGAACAAAAAAAAAAAAAGAAAGTGCGGCTGGTTTTGTCGATACAGGAAACCCATATTAATGGGATTTTGATTAACGTAATAACAATTTTTCAACTGCCACGATCAAAACTTTTTTTTATCTATTGGTATTATGAATCAAAAAATTTGAAGTTCAGGATAATTCCATTATTTCCAATTGGATTTAAAGATCAAATAACACAGTCTGAATTAGTGTAACACATTAAGCATATTAATCGTGATATCACCTTCAGAACGTGAGCGTTTTCAGAGATTACTCTTAATAAATATAAATATATTCACAAAAATCAAACGTTTTTCACTACTGATAATTATCTCATTTTCATCATAAATATTTATCCAATCTGTTCACCCCATTGTCTATATTTTTTTCACCATATACACATACAAAAGAAAAAAAAAATTGTATTGACAGATATTGGGAAATAGGTGATTGAAATGATACTAAGAGTTTTTTAATGTTTATAGCTGAAAAGCTTTCTAGCCAAAAACATTCACACAGATATGAATTATAAATTTTACTATATTACAAAGGAACTTATTTGAGATGATCTTTCGTCTAATACGTTTAATATATCACTCGTATTAGACAATGCAAGTAGAATGAATGATTAAAGAAAATAGGGCTGATGCAAGAATCGAACCTGCCACCAATAGCTCATTTATTCTCGGTCTTTTTCCCTTCAATACAAGATGAGAATTAGGTGTGAAAGCCGTTATTTGGGCCTTTGCATTAGCGGCAACTGTCCAACTCGATGGTTACTGCATCACTATATTGAAGCAGCTACCCTATTGGTGGCATGTCCGATTCCTAGATGGTAGATCAAATGGTAAAATTGATGCAGCCAAAAGCCAAAGAGAAGTACGAACCTGGTTTTGAAGTCTGTGGAACCACAAGCCAACATTGCATTGTTAGGATGCCAGTCAAGACTAGAAAACAAATATTTTTAATTGAATAAAAACGCCCTGATGGGCATCTTGTTAACAACTTACATTAGAAACATGTATTCAACTTGGAGTGAAATTTTAAAAAATTTCAAGCTTATCAGTGAAACATTTACCAGGCACATTTTATTTGTTTATTTTTTTTTTCCAAAATTCATTTCAAATATTTAATTCAATAAACAATAAAGAGCAAAAATCCTTGCAAAGTGGAAAGACAGAATTAAAATTGAGATGGTGAAATATAATTTATAAAGATTTTAGGGGGCTCCACACTCCATTAAGGGTGTTTTCAACTAGCCCTGTTTGCCACTGATCAAAGTTGAAATGCATATGTGAAAATACTCACCACGTAACAGTGGAACGAATTGGTTTCTTAATGTGTTTGCTCACCCACCAATTATTCTCTTCCTCAAAATAACAAACAGAAATCAATCGAGCACCACTGCCAACAGCAAATTTATTTTCTGAAATGAAAAAAAGACAAGGATTAAAAAGTTATTCATTCGGACGTTGGAGGTCAGAAAATTCAGTCTAGAATATTAAGACTGATTACAGTTATATTCAATTTTTTTTTATTACAATTATCATAAATAAATAACTAATGCTAGAAGAAAGAAAGAGAAAGAAGAAGGAAAAAGAAGAAGGAAAAAGAAGGAGGAAAAAGAAGGAAAAAGAAAAAAGAAGGGAAAAGAAAAAAGAAGACGAAAAAAGAAGAGGGAAAAAAAAAAGGAAGAAGAACAAAGAAGAAGAAGAAGGAAGAAGAACAAAGAACAAAGAAGAAGGAAGAAGAACAAAGAACAAAGAAGAAGGAAGAAGAACAAAGAACAAAGAAGAAGGAAGAAGAACAAAGAACAAAGAAGAAGGAAGAAGAACAAAGAACAAAGAAGAAGGAAGAAGAACAAAGAACAAAGAAGAAGGAAGAAGAACAAAGAACAAAGAAGAAGGAAGAAGAACAAAGAACAAAGAAGAAGGAAGAAGAACAAAGAACAAAGAAGAAGGAAGAAGAATAAAGAACAAAGAAGAAGGAAGAAGAACAAAGAACAAAGAAGAAGGAAGAAGAACAAAGAACAAAGAAGAAGGAAGAAGAACAAAGAACAAAGAAGAAGGAAGAAGAACAAATAACAAAGAAGAAGGAAGAAGAACAAAGAACAAAGAAGAAGGAAGAAGAACAAAGAACAAAGAAGAAGGAAAAAGAACAAAGAAGAAGGAAGAAGAACAAAGAAGAAGAAGAAGGAAGAAGAAGAAGGAGGAGGAAAAAGAAGAAGGAGGAAGAAAAAGAAGAAGGAGGAAGAAAAAGAAGAAGGAGGAAGAAAAAGAAGAAGGAGGAAGAAGGAAAAAGAAGAAAAAGGAAAAAGAAAAAGAAGAAAAAAGAAAAAGAAAAAAGAAGAAAAAAAGGAAAAGAAAAAAGAAGAAAAAAGGAAAAGAAAAAGAAAAAAGAAAAAGAAAAAGAAGAAAAAAGGAAAAGAAAAAAGAAAAAGAAAAAAGGCAAAGAAGAAGGGAAAAGAAGAAGAAGAAAAAAGAAGAAGAAAAAAGAAGAAGAAAAAAGAAGAAAAAAGAAGAAGAAAAAAGAAGAAGAAGCCTTATACACAGGAATATACAATGAACACTCACCATCTTCTGTAACTTATAGGTCAAATAAAACAATGCCTTCCATTCATTTATTTTGTTACACGTATTATAAATCATTTCTATTAAGTTTTTTTTTCGATTTATTTTCATCTTAATTGTTGTTGCTTTTTATCACAATTGAACATAGGCTGGGTTTCCCTACAGCATTGACTGAAGTGAAGAAATTACCAGCACAGAAGAAATAGTTAATTAGCATGAATGGTTGTGTGTTGAGCAAGCCACCCATCGGTACAGAGGTTCGTGAGTCTGATTCTCACCTGGAACTTGATCCCAATCTGCACTGTTAATTTATTTACTCTCTGCTGAAGGGAACCTAGCCTGAGTTTAGTCGCAATAAAAAAACAACAGCAATTAAGTTGAAGAAGCAAAAAATTCATTCAATACTTCATCTGATAAAATAAATGAAAATGAAATGATAATCGGAATGAAATTTTGTCTGGTATTTTCAGAGGCTTCTCTTTCAGAAAATGAAAGAGCAACAGAAAGGAAGAAAATGGTTGACTGACCTTTAGGTGACCACTTGACGACTGTTGCTGACCGGTTGATACGCAGGATGACCAGAATGGGGGTCCACTTCCCATCGTTATAATTCCATACATAGGCATTACGGTCCTGCAGGGAGAATGGAGGCTTGAACTGACTTTTATACACTAAGGTCAAGAAATTGGTTTATTGGGAAGAGCTCATGGTTTGAAACAGTGGTTAGGAGGTATTGCTAGGAGCAAATCTATACCCCTGAGTAACACTGCACCTTTCAGTCCAGTGTTATGGATAGCGATCCAAAAATTGGACAGCTCATTATCAAATTAGATCAGTGGTTTCCAAACTATTCGCAAAACCCTTTTCAATAATTAAATTTTCTAGGGAATCTCTTCGAAAAAAGAAAAAAAAAAAATGCCATTGATATATAATCTATTCACAATAGAGTAGCACTTTCACCTACCAAATAGATAGAGAATATCACAACCCTCAAGGCCACAAAAATCCTCAAGAATCACAAAACCATGTGGATATCATTTCTACCAACTCTTTCCCCAATGGACTAAATATCAAATTGACCAACTCTGACCCATCAGATAATCACTATCAATCTATAATACCAAAACAATTCACAAACCCTGATAAATACACACCCATAAGCCAAAAGATTAAGTTATACACAAACAAAAATATTTTTTTCATAACAACCCTACCCACCCTCAAACATGAATGGAAAATTAGAATCCCATTAAAAGAATAGAATAAACAAAAAAAATGTCTGTGCTTACCATAATATGAAAACCTTTAATCACTGGTGCATTTCATTAGAATAAAATTATTCACTTTGAATAAACTGCGTTCTATTATACAGAAACTTATTTGAAATGATCTCCTGTCGTTATATGGTTAATACATCATTCAATTTAGACAATGTTAATAGAATAAACAATAATTATTATTCAATATTTATTCTATTTGTCTTTTCTAAATGGAATGATATATTAACCGTGTAATGATGAGAGATCATTTAAAGGAAGTTTCTAAATAATATAACACATTTTATGATTCATTCTGTTAGACCAAATATTCCATTTCTTATATATATATATATATATCATTCTATTATATATGATTATAAACTGCATTTTATCATATTGAAACTCTTATTCAAAATGATCTCCCATCATTACATGGTTAATATGTCCTTCAGCCTAGACAACATAAATAGAATAAACAATCACATGAAGCTGCTGCAGAAATCAAACCTGCGACCAATAGGGTACCCGCTCCAACGTAGCAATACTCTGACCATTGAGCTAAACAGCTGCCAGTAATGCAAAGGTCCTAACAACTGTTTTAACTCCAAATTCTTATTTTTGCTCATTCACAGTCTATATCAGCTCTGTTGGTTTCTTTCAACACATCAGTTATGCACCAAGAAATGGATATATAAGAAATATGTGTAACTATTTGGCCTTGTTTATGGAATCATCCAAACATGTATAAACCCAAACAGAAGTAGATGCTCAACTGGTGAAGTAAGAATAAAGCTTACTAAGGAAAAATAGAGATAGGATCAACATCCGTGTCATGTAAATAATCAAAATTCAATGAGTTCTTTGGATGATTGAATTCCTCCCTTTTTGTATTGTAAACTAAATCTCTTTGGATGTTAACAGCTCTCTTCAAAACTATAGACAGTATTGATGATGAAGATGTTTTTACTTCTAATGTAACTGTTGGAAATAAGTATTTGGAATTTAGTTAAAAGTCATGTCCAACGAATATCATAAACGATTATCACACAAGATAAATAAAATAGGAAGACCTATATGAAAGCCACGAAGGAATTGTTTATGCAATGAAGAATTATTATGTACAGAGTACATTGCAAAATGTCACTGTTTTGCAAAACCCCTGGAAAGGTACTGCGGAACAGTTTGAACACTGCTGGAATAGATGATACTTATGTTCATACACTATTACATGCAAAGTATAATATTTATACTTCATTTAGAAGTCATTTACAAGAATTCTGATAATGGTCTTGCAGAGATTAATTTCCCCTGGGGTTAGGATAGGCTGATGGAAAAAAAAAAAGGCACCATCAGCTTGTGAGACACAGAGTAAGTTTTTGAGATTTATTGTGGGGGAGAGGTGAATAATACTGTCTTTGATGACAAGGAATTTGGTAAATAATAATTTGAAACATTTAAAACAAACAACTTTCCATTTCCGTACGAGTAGAGATCAATTGAGGTTTTCCACAGACAGTTTCAGGAAAAATCATATCAAATAAGGATGATCCGTGGATAAACAAAGCAGAAAAGAAATAAGAGGGTGAGAAGGGAAAGGGCAGAAAAGAAAGAAATCTTACCGATCCGCATGTGACAATGCGGTTACTGTTAGGAGCCCAGTCAATACTAGTGACCCTCTGACCATGCTCCGTCATTGTCTCATACTCCTGCCAGCACCCACCGGTCTTTCGGTAAACCTTTACCTCGGTACTGTTAGACGACAAAGCCAATTCTGGCGGGAAAGAAAAGAAAAATAAAGTTTTCTTGGTAAATGCTTCGAAACCAAATGAACTTTATTGATGAAATAAATGAATTCCTGTCTTTTCTAGTCAACTCAATTTTCCCCTGAATCACAATTTTTACAATTAAACATCTCCATTAGACTGTTTTGGGGGTAGGATATTAAATTGACAAAACTTAGAGAGGGCGGGGTGAAGTTCGAATGACCACACTAGGGGGGAGGATGTAAAAGTGATCCCAAGTAGATTTTGTTCTGAGGTCAAAATCTCTCCATCTGAAAGAAAAAATTGAAAACTGAATGAATGAAAACAGGCGAGAAGGAAAAAAAAAAAAATGATTTACCATTTCGGTTCTTATTCCATGCATGACATGTGACTGCCTCAGTGCCAAAGTTGTGGACCTCTGTCATCTTTTACAATGTGGGGGGGCTGATGCTGCTATTGACAGTGAACTATGCTCGGGCTGGAAAAAAGAAAAAGAAGATATTAACGCGACAAATACAAAACATAATCCCCATAAAGTTTCACAAATATACTTGAATTTTTATGATTTTTTTCCCCCTCCCCAGAAAAAAAACTCCAAAATTCATTCTAGTGGAAGAGTGCATTGTTATTGACACATAACAAAACAAAAGAAAAAGAAAAAAAATTCACTCTGTTCATCATTATATATCTATACATAATTTTATCAATGAAGGTCTGATTTAAATTGCATTAGGGGAATGTTGAATAATCATTAACCAAGTCTTATATAAAAAAAAAGGGCTTCAACTTTGTGGTTATGTCAGAAGATTTTGTGCTTTGATGATTAGCAAGCAAGGGCAACCTTTTTGATTTAACAGGCTCCATAAGACATTTAGCATCTTTATTTGGGTTACACATTCACGACAGAAAGCAAGCTTGTTAATCTTGACAAACATCCAAATTATATCATTGATTTACAAAGCCGAAAAATAGTAATGATACAATGTAAATTATAAAATCGACTTCCAGAGAAAAATCCTATAAGATTTCAGATAAATGCCTAGATTTGTTACGGGCCAAATCTTGCTCGTAGGCACCCACGTTTGGTTTATAGCAGGGTGGAAAGAAAATTGAATGAGAAAAATAAGAGAATAACTAACCACCCATGTGATCCCAACCCCATCATCTGTTTTGAGTTTGGGAACATTCTCTTAGCAGTTATATGTTTTTTTATTATTTCTTTTTTCTATTATTCCCTTCTACCCTTCTGGGTCCATCTGCTCTCCCAGGTCTCAATGTCATAACTAGGGGGTCAAGAAAAAAGAAAAAACTCCCAATGAAGTATTACAACTCAATAATTTTCACGAGTACTTTTCAACTTAATCTTTATTTTTCGTTGCTTTTTAAACTATTTTTATCAACCAGAATGAAAATTATTATAAAACTTCTCTTCAGCAGATTCATTTATTTTTTCCACAAAATCCACTTCAGGCAATGTTTTTATACACAGAAGATTAATGAATTGAATTTCAAAAACAAAACATAAATATCCTATTTCCTTTTGTGCATAAAAACATTACCTTAAGTAGATTATTAAACATTTACACGGGTGAAGGGGAAGAAAAACCAAATAAATCCGTGAAAGGGAAGTTTCATACTATCTTTCATTCAGGCAGGTTAAAAAGAAAAATCAAAAAATAAGCTGAAGGTAAAAAGTAATCAGAATCGAATGAAATCGAATGAAAAATCTTTTTCCGACACGCAGTCAGCATTTAAGGGTAGAAAGGAATAAAAAGTATAACCTTCTTTAACTTAGTTGTAGAGTCATGAAAGAAGTTTGTGTTTTGATGATAGTTTTAAATACAGAGGAAGGAAAAATAGGCTGAGAAAGATAAGAGAATTAACAACCGCTCATGGGACTTCATCCGTGAGTCAGGGAACTATTCCAGCTGATATGTTTTTGGTTAGAAATATTAATGGCTGAAAAGCAAATGGTTCAAGTGCTGAGTCAGTGAGTCTCGTCATCACCAGATTTATGTGTGTTACACCAGATCGGCAAAATTTGATTTTTTGTAAGAAAAGTTTGATTTCACTTTAACGACATGAACTCTTGATTGTAAAGAATAGATGTTGTTTTTAATCAAATTAAAACAATTCATTTTTTGTAAAATCAAGTGACAACTTTCACAAATAGACAATTTTGCAGATATGGCTTAACACTTAATTAAACCAACTTTGATTCTTTCCTGCCAAATATTTTGATAACCACACCCTCAAAGTTTGAATTTTTTTCCTATTTCCCTCCCTCAAATATTTGATTTTTTTTTATTTCCCTCCCTCAAATATTAAATTTTCTCCCCCCCCTCCCTGCTTCCCCTCAAAATCTTGTTGAAATATATGTTTGGTATCCTTGATAGGAATTCTGATATATACAAACCATAACAGCTAATCAAAACCTGTACTCCATTGAACTATGGTATCCCTACTTTAACCAGCTAAATGATCAAAATGGCGTGTATGAAATTCTCCTCCACCCCTCCACCTCCTCTTTTGAACTAAATGAAATGCTCCATGACAGTGCACACTTGCATCCAAGCTATGAGAATCGGGACTTGAAGAATCCTCTATAATCACCTGACATTCACTTTCACAGAGCATTTTGGATTTCATATCTGTAATAAAAGGCTCAATAACAAGGAAGTCATAATTCATGACTACACTGAATTTGTGACCACTAAACCTGAAGAATTTCAAACAGATGGCATATTATCATAGATCATTGGAAAGAGGTTATTGCTCCAAATGGGTCAGATTTTGATACTTGGCATTTATTTTTTCTAATATCATTCTCTAACATACTTAGAAATGACTATTCATAAGTAACAACCTATTATCTTATCACTTGCCACTGGTTACAGTATAGCACATTCAATTCAAGGCAGTACCAACTTCACAAGAGAGCTCTTCATTTAGGATAGGATTAATTCATCTCAATAACATCTGACCTCATTTTTTTTAGTCTTTTTATAAAAGCGGTTAGCCTAATTCTATGTTCTTGAGTTTTTTTTCTAAAACAAGAAAAACATCTTGTGCCAATTTTCAATACACAACACCATTTTTTAAACTTTTTGCAGGTGTTGCAAAATTTTCTTCCAAGTCCATTTTTGACTGGATTTTTTCTTTTACGCACAAGACCCCCCCCTCCACACTAAATGGAGCACCATTAATAATTTCTGACATTTTCTTTTTCGTGTTTTTTGGCTGATTTTTGCAATCCTTGGTATAATGCATCAGGCCAGCCATTTTTAAATTAGCCATTCAAAATGGCTAAAAGTAGGTAGATTTAAAAAAAAGAAAGAAAAAGGGGTCAAAATTAAAAGATTTCACCCAAATAGAAGACAGTTTACTTTTTATTAAAATGAGTTTGTCATGAAATGACAGAAAATTTATTCATTCATTTTGAGATATTAATTCCAGCTGTATATTCATTTCAGAGTTAAAAAGGAAAAATACCTGATCTTTTACAGAAGTCAATTGCAATCTAAACCCTAAATTAGATTTATGATAAAACTGTTTTACATGTGCAAGTTATCTGCTCTCATTTGGTTCAATGACAAGTTAGCAATAGCCAAGAAAAATCCAACCACTTTTAGCTATTCAAACTGGCTGATTCTCAAAGGGCCTGCCCTGACGCATTCACGTGAGGAGTGCCTTGCTTTTTATCGCAACTTTTATAAGGCAATCAGTCAACGTAAATGAATAAACAGATGAGAGATAAAGAAAAGGTTCTCAGTCAGACTAACTATTGTCAGTTTTGTTACAGAAAAATCAGGATAACCATATCAGCTGCTCTTACCAACTGAGCAACGAGACCTCTGTGGCTTGGCAGAGAATTGAAATTATTCCCTGATCTCTCAGCACAATATTTGATATCATTTTCACACTAGTTTAAGTAGCAGCAATATTAACTTAATTTTCTCTATTACACAAAGTATTGTAAATCATATAATTAACAATGGTTATAAGTTATGAGGACACAGAATGAAAGAAGGTCTTTTTCTTGTAATGTTTTCGGTTGGTATCATTTAAATCAATGAAGCTAATATCAAGATTCGATACAGATCATAGCTTATTGTATCTTTACAATCCATCTGTAATTATTTTTGGTTGAAACATCACAATACACACAGGAGAAGATAGGAGTCAGAGACATCATAGAATCCATTGAAAAAAACAAAAAAATAAACTTAAATGGCAATGGGCTGGCCATGACGCAAGAATTGCAGACAGCCGATGAACATCGCGACTCACGACATGGATCCCCAGAGATCAAATGCACAACCAAGGCCAGCAGAGCATATGATGGAGAGACGAGCTAGACAAATTCAGAAAGTCCTGGCTCCGTGACGCCCACGATAGAGAAGTGTGACGAATCCTGCGGAAGGTCCATGTCAAATGACGGACGTTAAGAGACTGATGACCATGATAGTTTCCATATTTCATCAAGTGGGGCTAGACTCCCATTTCACAGGCATCAAACAAAAGACTGCCATAAAAAAACCCACACGTTAAAATAAAATCCTAATTAAGAGAATACAATGAAAATTATTTCAACTCCATTTTCTTCCTTTTTTCCAAATAAAAACTTAATTATAACGTCGATTAGCAATATGAAATCTGGTAAAAAGTTTGAATCGGAAATTGTTTTTCTTAAACTACAGAAAATAGAGCAGGAAAATGAAATATCGCAACTAAAGAAAAAAAGTGTAAATTTTTCTTCTGATTAATTAGGTGAGTTTTAAGAAAAATTAGACAAAATTAAGTTTATTATCCAATTAATACAAATGAAGTCAATGTGAACCAAAAAAACAACAAGAATATGACAAAATCGACTACGGATGCGCAAACGGAAAAATATTGCAGTGTCTGTAAAAAAAAAAAAAAAGCTATCAGACAGTAAAAGCCTACTCAGCACAATGTAGAGAAAGTGGTCCCGATTGCAAATTGTCAAGTTTCACACCCTCACTCACTTGATGTAGAAAACAGCACACGAATAAAGAAATAAGAACATTGCTGGGAACAGAATTCCGAATAGACATTATTACTCGCACGTTACCAAGATAAATATTAGCAGATAAATAAGTAAAAAAATTCAAACAAATGATTAATGATATAGAAATGATATGAATGAATAAAAAAAGGTAAATAATATAAAAAACTACAGATGGAATTGAACAAATATTTGGTTTCAATGTTTGATCAACTGTTATACTTCAAGGCATCCGTAGTCGATTTCGTTAATGGTTAGAATTTTCCCGTTCACAAAACTTCGCTTTGTAAACCGTTTCTGACAACGATTTGCGTTTTTTTCGTCTCAAATCTAATTTTTATAAATAAGTTATGATTAAAAAACACAAATAAATAAATGAAATTATCTTAAAAGTAAGTTGTGGCCAATAATTAAGAAGAAAACAAGTTGGATTCATTAATAAATATCCCCAAATTTGTTTCAGATAAAAAATTTTTTAAAAAAAGACAAAAAATTCAAGGATGGACCATGAAGAAGTGCGTGTGCGTTCAATCACGTAGCCAGTGCCAGTCATTTTGATGAACAAAAACAGCGAAATAACATAAGATTACATTGAATTATTTAAAGTAGACCAAAATGTCTTGTAAATAAGAGAAAAAACAGATATGCAGTATGGTTTGTTATGTACAGTTAAAACTGTCTTTCAAAGTGGCTAAACTTTCTTATTTCCAGCTTACTTTATATCCAAGAAAAGTTGGCTCATTAAAAGTAGGTTTCATCAAATAACTATATATATCAACTGAGACTCCAGTACAAATAATAACTGAAAATTTCACAATTACTCATATCAAATTTACCAGATTAAATCGATTATCGTAAATTTTTATTGGCGAAATAAGAAAATAATCAGCCATATCTAGCCGGGAAAAGGCTAATCTGGCAACACTATCCATGAAGAACAAGTGCGTGCTTTCAATTTTGATAAACAAATGGAATGAATACAATTATCTTTTAGATTTTGAAATGAAATCCAAAACTTGATGATTTCAGAAGTCATCAAATTATGATTACCAAACTGAAATATCTTTTATAAATGATAAAAAAGTAGGAAAAAGGAAGAAAATCGCAAATGTTTTTACAACAATCACCATGATGGCGGAATTGTGTGTCACCGCCCCGAAATACATTGAAAGATTTTCTATGAAAAATCAAGAATAAATAAATATTTTTCCTCTTCTAATCTTCACCTATGGAGAAATGCTTACCTTGTATATAAGAAAATCTGATCGTTGGAAAGATAAATAACCCCAAAATGAGAGAAAAATTCGTGGACTCTGGTCAGTCAACACGAATAATTCCTCTCTCTTTCGTTACTAGTTTCTTATGAATGGGAAACCCAGAATGACGTGATGCACTCAAACCCAAGGTTTTATTTCTCTTCACTAATAATAAAGGAAGTGATATTTTTAATGGAATAAGTCAAGTTTGACTTATTTGATTTTTAGTGATAAGATGATTAATATCGAAAAAAAAAAAATTACTGATGATAGGACAATTTAAAAAATATAAAATAATTGATATTAAAACATAAATAACATTTAGGACTTTAAAATAAAAAATCAAAATTAAAAAAATGAGTTATATCTAGAAAGATGAAATAGTTAATATTTAAAAGATGTATATAATATTTAGGACATTTAAAGATATTTTTTTAAAAAATCAGTAATATTTGGGACAATTTTTAAGACAATCATTATTTAAAAAATGAGTAATATCTAGAACAACGTAGAAAATAAAATAAAGAGTACTTAAAAAAAATAAGTGATATTTAGGACGATTAAAATATAAAATGAGTCAAATTTTTTAAAAATTAGTAATGTTTAGGACATTTAAAAAAATGAAATAGGAAATATTTTAAAAAATGGACAATTTAAAAAGATAAATTGAATAATATTTAAAAGAATGAGTGATATTTAGGACAATATAAAAAATGAAATAAGTGATATTTAACAAAAGAAAATGAGTAATATTTAGGACAATTTAAAGAGAATAAAATGAGTAATATTTTAGAAAAAATGAGAGATATCTTTAAAAAGTTATATTTGGAAAAAATTTAAAAAAATAGAATAAGCAATGGTTGAAAAAAAAATAGTAATATTTAGGACAATTCAAAAAAATGGAATAAGTAATATCTTAAATTATTTAATTCATTTTAATGAATTAATCTGTATTTGTAATAAAATAAGTCATTGTTTTGGATAATCTATTAAAAATGGAAAAAGTTCTATTTTGACTCTTCTGATTTATTAGCAATAAAATACATGGTATTTTTAATAAAATAACCAATATTTTTGGACAATTTAAAATAGTGAAATTAGTAATATTTCAATTTATTCAATTTATGGATATTTGATGAGTAATATTTCTGATAAAACAAGTTATATTTTGATTTTTCTAATTCATTGTAATAAAATAGATATTGTATTTAATAAAATAACTAATATTTTAGTCCATTAAACTATAATAATGGAATAAGTAGTATTTTCAATAGAATAAGAAATATTTTGTTTCATTGTAAACAATAAAGCAGATGATATTTCAATTCAATTGATTCATACTTATACAATAGATAATATTTTATCTATTTAATTCATACCAATAAAATAAGTAATATTTTGATAAAATAATCAATATTTTGATTTGTAGTAATTAAATAATATTTTGATATTTTTTAAAATATTTAATACATTCAAGGTGAAAGTGGTTGTGATATTTTAATATATTGTTATAAAATGAGTGATATTTTTTATAAAATGTGTAATATTTTAATTAAATTCATCAAAGGTCTATCTGTCTAACAGTACATGACAGCCTACCACAAAAATCACTCAATAAAACACCATAAAACTTTCTAGTGGTAGCAAGGGGCCCTGGGAAAAGTTTTTCACAAATTAGTTCTCGAAAATCACCCCCAAATATGTATTTTTTTTTTTTATTCTGAGGGGTTGATTTACAATTTAAAATCATGCAAAAACAGATACATTTTTTCGTTCCCACTTTTTCAGCTGAATCCACTGGGTACAGATGAAAAATGACACTTAATTGCAGGGAGAGTGAGGACTTTGGATTATTTATAGAGAGTGACAGAGAATAAGAGTGGGATATCGGCTGCTGATTGGAAATATTTTGTCTTGTAAACAGTGGATACTTTTGTATTATTCATTGAGAGGGGCTGAGAGGGAGAGAAAGATTGACTATTTATTTCCTGTTGAGCGATTTTCGGTGATTGTTAACAAGAAAAAAATCTTTATAAGTTACTAACATCACTTTTTAATAGCAAATTGAATCAAACATTATCTGATTTCCATCCATCTATCCATCCATCTTAATAATTTTTTTTGTGGGGGTGAATTTATCCTGCTTGTTGGAGTGGAATTTTAGCTATTCATTCAATTCATGGTATTGAAAAAAGTAACTTTTTTTATTAGAAAATATCAATTTTTCTTCATTTATAGTAATAAAATAAGTTATATTTTTATAAAAAATTGATATTCCAATCTTTAAATTTATACTTATAAAATAAGTAATATTTCTATCAGAATATTTCAGTTTATTTAATTCGTAATTATAAAAAAAGGAATATTTTTATCAAAATAGTTTTTTCAATTCATAGTAATTAAATAGGTAATATTTTTTTTAGAATAGATGTTTGAATTTGTTTAATTTATAGTAAAAAAATTATTTTCTGATAAAAGAATTAATATCTTGATAAAGTAAATATTCACAATGAAGGATATCAAAATTATATTTTATGATTATTGAGAAAAAAAAAAAAAATATATATATATATATATATATATATATATATATATATATATATGTGTGTGTGTGGTATATAGTAATTAACATTTTAAATTCAGGAAAAATCAATAAATAAAATGTGCCTGATAAATGTTTCTCTGTACTGGTGAGTTTTTTATTTTTATTTTTTTTAGAGTTTCGAACATTTTTATCACTTGAATTAATGTGTATTTTAGTGTTGAATATTTTTATTTAATGTGAATTGATTACAGATAAACCGAAATGTACTGAAAATCCCAATAGTATTGAATTAAAGAGAAGAAACTTAGGTATGAGATGTTCACGTTGCTTGCTTATTATCTCCTCCAAGTGATGAACTCTTCAATAAAACCGTGATTGTCATCAGGATGAAGGACCTGTCAAATTTATTTTTCTTCATAATATCCTTATTTTGTACCCTTATTATTTGTCAAGGCACCCATGTAACTTTACCTACCATTTGTGAAGGTAAGATCAGCTCAATTATTGTATAATTATAGAGATGAATACGTATTTGAAAATTAATTATTTCGTTCTTTCCGTGTTTTGAAGTGAAAGCAAGAAGGCGGAACCATTTTTAAATGTCTCAACTAAACACGTGTTTTAATATTTATTTTTCATAAATGAAATATTGTAAATGATGATTAATTTTTGACTTTTATTTACCTTTGCCTTAATTTTGCGTCATTAAAAGCTACTGAAAATTAAGATTTAGCGGAAAAGAAATCAGAAATTATTAATAATAACTAACACGTGTTATTGTCTTGTATATTACTTTTACTTATATTCACAATATATTGAATTATTCTTCATTTACTGATTTTCCAAGTTTTCGGTCTTTGGAAAAATATAAGCTATGGAATTTTAGATTTGAATAGTATTTCATAATCAAATCCTCTTACTGTAAAATTTACAAACAAACCAGAAAAAATGAATGTAAATACAAGGAAAACTCATCTACCCTCACCGGTCTAGCTTACCGGGTATGCACCCCACACCTCGTCGAATAGGGGCTGGGGGGAGCATTGCATGAGGAATATTTGTTGAGTAACATTTCAGTTTTTGCCTTTTTGGGGGATGATAGGGGAGTTACACATTTATGACTAAACCAACCAATCAGGGGGGGGGGGGTCACTAATTAATTGCTGAGATGTGATATTCATGAATATACCTATGGGTTTGTGATTAAAATTACACTTTTTAAATACATACGTTACGTACTAATTCTACTATTTCAAATTTTGTGGGGTTTATTGACCTTATGCTGTGATGGTGAAAAAAACTAAAAAAAAACTCGAAATAAAACCATGATCGGTACATTTTACTAGTTGGCCTTGTAGTGTCCGTATGTATTTTACTTGAAAACCTTCCCTTAGGTCCACTGAGTATGCATACCAAATTTGGTTGAGCAAATCTGACTTTTATTTTTATATGGAAATTGATGGAAATCCGATCATTATTATCGGGTTGAGAGCGAGTGCTGACCCCACAGTTTTCTTAGTGGGGGGAAAGGAGACTCAGGAGAGCCCTTTTGGGGCTTACTGGACCCGTTTTAGGCACTGGGTTAAGTTAAAAAGAAAAAAAGAGTCAGCCGAAGATCGACCATTGTAAAATGATAATATGATGAATATTTGAAATACAAACGATTAAAAGGAAAAAAAACAAACTTTAAATAAAAAATGCGAAGGTTTCATTTTGTTAATTTTCTGATTATTTTCACCAGAATATTTCGTAGATTATCTCCCTTTGTTTTTAAGGCATACCTTAGAAAGATGTTTCCAAAACTCTTTTCATACTACCGCCCTGTTTAATAACTTATATATTCCCCGCCTATTAAGTCGATCAAAAATGATACATCGGAAATTAAATTCTAATAAAAAATCTAAAATTCAATTGTCTATTTCATGATCGAGAAATATAATTGTTCAAACGTATCTAAAAGTACTTGATCGATATATTTTATAACCATATACTTAATTGTATCGTTACCCCGTCTGAACCCTATTATAACCCCAAACTTGGAATTGATTGGTCTATGTGAAATTAAAAGATTGTTTAACTATGAAATCGTCTTTTGCGACATATTAATGAAGATTTCGTCGTATGAACTGAAAAGACTTTATGTCTGATCTCACATAAATATTGTTTGAGATGAGTTGAGACTTGAGAAAAACTAGAAATTTTGATTCTTGAATTATTAGAAATAAATTACCTAATAGAATGAATAGCTATGAACTCCTTGATGCCGATCCATACATAAATATTAATGTAACACCGTTTTTACGGGTATAATCTCGTAATTAATATAATTAATGTGAAGGATGGGCCTGTTGCATTGTTATTGATTTCCATCCAGCTCAATGAGTAAGCAGCATCTCGTAACTTTCAATGCCCCCCATCTTACAGCCCCCTTGACTTCCAGTTCCCCTAAGGGCCATCTTTGAATTATCTGAGGCCCTCAGACAAAGCAATATACTGAGGCTACTGACTGTTTTTGCCCTCTACACATTGAAATTTTTTAAAATTTTCATATTGAATTTCAAGGCCTCTAAAATCAGAGGGGCTGCTCAGTGTGCCAAGACAGCCCACGTAGCCCCCACTTTGGGGATGACTGTTCAACAATACTGTAAAAATTTCTACTTGACCAACATCTCACATTGCCAATTCAATTATCTTCTCTCCATCAAACTCCTAAACTGGAGTCGACATTATTTTTCTATTATAACTGTTAAATAGTCATAATGATACTGATCCCCATTAATAACGCTACTAACTACTAATACTGCTATTAACAACAACCAATATTTAAAAGACAATTATAATCCTCTGTTATATCATTTCACCTACAAGCAACACAGTATTAAACATATCTCCTATCTAAAGACATGCTTTTCTTCTGTCTCATTTATCTCCCTTCTTAAGTCTTAATCCAATCACAACTCATCCATACGCTGTCCATTAACTTACAAAAGTTGCCACTACAAGATCAGTCCTCATTAAAATCAGGATTGTAAACCGGTGTGTAAAACTTGCATTCCCTGACTGTGATTTGAACTTGCAACCAACTAATTGCGAGTGGGTTTACTAACTGAGCTAAATAAACAAGACTTAGATATTAAAGAAAACCCATCATACAGGTATGGACCGGTTTATTTCTTTTTCATAAATACATTTATACGAAAAAATACATTTCTCTATCTATTATACGTACTATACAAAAATTGCAATAATCTTCCTTGGTTGGAATAAAAGTTTGAATGAAGTTTGACCCTGCAGATGCCTGGCTTATTTCTTATTATAATTTCCCTAAATCAACCCAGTTTTATTCCAATTCTATGGAATAAGTTTATCTTCTTTCTTAGGGAACCTAATTCGATTGAAAGACCTCTTTTTACTATCAATGGACTTTTCCAAATTGGACTAGATTTCTCAGTTTTCAAGAAAGAAATGGTTTAATGAACAAAACAAAACACATTTGCTTATGAATTCCTTGTTTTTTTTTGTTTTTTTTAACTTCCTTCTTTCTGTCCTTCATTGTAGTCTGTAAATACATGACCCTTGAACTCCAAGAGAAATTGGGAGAAACAGAGAAATCAAAAGTCGTACTGGAAACAGGACAAGGCCTGGACAGCAAGAAAAAGAAAATCCAGTACCAATATTCGTGAGTATTTGCAGAAGAAGTTCAGAAGTTCATTCATTTCTTGTCACTCGCAGCCAAGCCAGTCAGGGGGGTGCTTTGGCTTGTATCGTGGTATAGTGTAGAAATTGATTTCCTCCTTAGGTTCATCATGGAAGTTTCTCCTCATGATCCCCCAAGCTGCTTACAGTCTGGTAGACTCAGTTGGTCACCTGATGTTGCTTAACTTCGGTGATTGTACAAGAACTGGTTTATTGGATGCAATTTAGCCATGACTAAGGTATCGAAATATTATGGAAGTTTCTAGAATATTTGGAGGTGCAGAGTGGCATAACAGTTGCTGATACAGAAAACAGAATCGGCAGACCAAGTCTGATTTCTTCTGGCCTCATAAAATAACTCGACCCTGTTTATTCTTTTTACATTATCTAGGGTGAGTGATACATTTAATTTGTTATGACCAGAGATCATTTCGAATAAGTTTCCATATAATATAATGCTATTTATAATTATACATATATATATATTTATATATATATGGTCTAGAAAGCTTTACAGCTTTGAGCACTAAACATTAAAGGACTTTATCAATAGATTTTTTGTGTCACTTCAGTCACCCATTTCTCAATATCTGTCAATGCAATTTATGTAATCTTCAAAAGGTTTTTTCCCTTATTTCCCCTATACCTTATTATTATGGTAAAATGTATAAATTTTCTCTTTTTGGGATCATCAGTTGTTTACCATGTAACCGTTTCAGGGATTTTAAAAACAAAACAGTTATATCAACTTAGCACCCTAGCACCACCTCCTTTTTTTATTATACAGTTTTTGCTATACATGCAGTTTGTCATTTCATATAAGGTTTTATATGTATTGTATATTGATATTATTTCATACTACATAATTATTTTTTTAAACAGGGTTTATTTACGTAGGTTATCCTAAAAACGTTTTAAACGATAAGGAATCAGTAAATATAACAAGAGACGTGGTTTGCTGTTCATGTCGTTTCTATTGAGTGTTCACCTATGTGAATATTGAATCCGTTGTATCTGTTTAAATACCAGACTGCATGCAAACCATCTTATGATATCATCTTCAAAATAATAATTACACAGAAAAACTTCTTTGAGTTGATTTTCTACCCACATACTTGACCCAAGAATTTGACAATTATTTTCCACCAACCTTGAAGCTCATTTTTCTACATCGTATAACATCAAGCTTCCATCAAATGTTATGGGTTTTTCTGTTTTATTTTTTTCCATACTTTTAATTATCAAATAAAGTATTCTTATTTACATGGTTGAAATGAAACCACTTTCTAGTAACACCTCAATATATATAAGCGTGTGTGTGTGTGTGTTTCAGGGGAAAGTTGCTGTGTTTCCATAAGTGTATTTTGCATATTCTGCTTGGATGAGCTTCAAATATAAATAAATTTTTGAAAAATTTTATATTTATTTTTATTCTATTTTTTATTTTTTTTTTTATTTTAATTTATTTACTTATTTATTTTTTAGAGAATTGCGGTTGACTGAAGCGTTGCATGAACCTCATGTGTGTGACCGTTTGCTCAAATACAGCATCCATAATGAAAAATCTGGTAGTTTGAGGTATGCAAAAGGCAGAAGTGAAACAATGCAGACTCTCCATGGATTGAGGTAAGAAAAGTATCTTCACTTTGAGCAGCCTGTCACTAATTCTGATCAGTTCAGTAAAAATGAATTATGTGTCAGTGTAGGTGGAGTCATCTGCCTAACACTTTACATATTTTATTGGAGTTATCATTAAATGATTTACATAGGTTTGTATGAGAAGTGTTCAGAAGAAAATAATTTTTCAACCCTTTCTTATCTAACTACGATTGAAGAAATATCTATATGTGTATGTCTGCACTGTGAGTACTCAACAACTGGCCATTGTACAAAATTGATGTTTGCCGATAAGGCAGTGCAGTGTCGTGTTTGAAAGTTTTTGGTATTTTTTTTATTTTTTGATCACCAGTTATCTAATAGAAATATTACAGATTATATTTATCGATTCTTCAGAATTGTATAAATTTAGATGTTTCATATCTGACTTGACAACACCAAAGAGAAGTAACTGAAATACTTCGAAGCTGCTGTTTCGTATGATGGACGGAAAATTATTTTCCCTGGGTGGCTGCTCCACATGCCGTAAAGGATCCACCCTTTTAAACATCTCCTTTGGAATGGACATTGCCTTAGTAAATCTAATTTCTGTTTTTTCTTATTGTTAAGGAAATTATAAAGTACTTAAAGAAGAAAACCATAAATATAAAATGTAAAAGACAACATTTAATAAAACAATTCAACAATGAATCCTGAAAGTAAACGTGTGTGTTGAAGGCATGTTTGCTTTGTTGGGGCTTGTTAAGATGTTTTCTTCTTTGAATATTTCTTTGTAGAAATTGAATGAAATGGTTGGGTCACTATAGAAATGGATGAGGAAGAAAGATTTAATTCTTTTCTTTTCCTCTTTCTTTTCTCTCTCCTTTCTTCTATCTCCTTTTTTCTCTCTCTCCCTTCTTTTCTCTCTTTTCTTCTCTCTCTTTTCTTCTCTCTCTCCGTTCTTTTCTCTCTTTTCTTCTCTCTCTCCGTTCTTTTCTCTCTTTTCTTCTCTCTCTCCGTTCTTTTCTCTCTTTTCTTCTCTCTCTCCGTTCTTTTCTCTCTTTTCTTCTCTCTCTCCGTTCTTTTCTCTCTTTTCTTCTCTCTCTCCGTTCTTTTCTCTCTTTTCTTCTCTCTCTCCGTTCTTTTCTCTCTTTTCTTCTCTCTCTCCGTTCTTTTCTCTCTTTTCTTCTCTCTCTCCGTTCTTTTCTCTCTTTTCTTCTCTCTCTCCGTTCTTTTCTCTCTTTTCTTCTCTCTCTCTCCGTTCTTTTCTCTCTTTTCTTCTCTCTCTCTCCGTTCTTTTCTCTCTTTTCTTCTCTCTCTCTCCGTTCTTTTCTCTCTTTTCTTCTCTCTCTCTCCGTTCTTTTCTCTCTTTTCTTCTCTCTCTCTCCGTTCTTTTCTCTCTTTTCTTCTCTCTCTCTCCGTTCTTTTCTCTCTTTTCTTCTCTCTCTCCGTTCTTTTCTCTCTTTTCTTCTCTCTCTCCGTTCTTTTCTCTCTTTTCTTCTCTCTCTCCGTTCTTTTCTCTCTTTTCTTCTCTCTCTCCTTTCTTTTCTTGTATTTAATATAACATAATTTATAATCATTCTGTCAGATCTTATTCATCCATTCCTAAATACACTTCATTCATCAGAAATATTTAATTTCTACTCTGAATAGAAAATATATAATAATTGGTTTTAGTTTAATCTGAACACGGTAAAAATGGTTGATTTTTTTTTTTTTTTTTTAGCCGCGGCTGTGTGCGCTGATTTGGAAAGATTTTTAGAAAGAAAATTTGTTGTTGGGATTAACTCAAATGTAACCATTTTTCATTATACTACGGTATTAAAAAAAAATTAGTATTAAATACTTAGTCCATATTCAGCTATGATCACACTCAGGAGACCTTTTATAGAAATTTCCTGAGACTCCTGATTTAAGGAATTCTTACTTCAATTCCTTCTAGCACTCTACAGTAGTGATTCGAAACTTTGAAAGCTCAATGACCCCCTCCTATAAACCAAATATTCTGACAAATTCTTATTTTTAGCATTTCATTTTTTGTTTTTTGTCTAGCCTGGAATCAATGGACTACAATAATAGATAATCTTTGACCTTTAAAAATCATATTTATCTCAAATGGATAACATCTATTTGAATTCTAAGATGATTTTACATATGGTACAGGTTTATGTATAATACTTATGTTTCTTGATAGCTATGCAATGGATCATGATTTTTTGTGTCGTCTGGATCGGAGGGAACACTGTGGTTTCTCCACTGCAGAATTCGTATTGTCAGGTTTGGAGGGAACACTGTTGTAGACCTTCCGACTATTATTTGTCGTACCCCACTCCCCGAGGTTTATGGACCCCTGATTTGAAAAGACTCCTCCATTGACTAACATGCTATTCATCCTTAAGTCAGTCTCTCTCAGCAGGTGGGGTTCCACAGAAATCTAGCATTCCACGAGAGGTTGTTTGGGTTTCAGTGGAAATTTGATACATGCGTGAAAAAGCACCTGACTTTTTAAAATCTGACTTTTTCCCATTCACCGCCCTGATTCTGAAACCTTGGCAAAATGACCAGAAAGTAGGAGTCCTACATCCCCATGTGTAGAATATGGATGGTGATGATGGTTTTGTGGAAAGATTTGAACCGTGATTTTCAAAACTGGATCATTGACCATATTTTGTTGCATTATAAGTGTTTTTAAAAATTTTTTGTCTTTCAGAATGAAAGGTGTTAAAGTTGACCTTGGTATTCCTGAAGATCTTTGGGATACACCCTCTGTGGAAGTTTCCGATTTGCATAGAAAGGTTAGTTACTACTGATCGTGGATTGGTCTTTACAAGCAATCTGTTTATTTAGTGCATGTATTTGTAAAGCTTATGTTTGTCTTACCTCTATAAGAGTTAAATCCATCTAAAAATGGATTATTAAATGTACATGTGCACAGACCACTCTCACCAATCACTTTTCACACTGGATGGCGGACATGAGTGAATGTGTGGATTAATTGGTGATGGGCTTTCTTCCACACTTCAACCAGGGTCTCCTCGTCATAACATTGCAAGTTAAGCACTTTTCTTCTGTTACTTCTATGGAAGGTGTTTAGACAAACTTCATTCCTTACTCCGTCCAGTCCAGGGATTTTCACTTAAAACTCTATCTGCAATTAAGGCACATCCATTCTTTTAAGATATATCAAGAACTCACTGACACATCAGCATGGGACTTCAAAGTGTTCAGTAATGAAGACAGGATGCAGATTTATAAAGATATAAACATATATTTATATCTAATACAGTTCCAAGTGGTGTTGTACAGATTGGATAGAGATAGTAGTGCTCGGGATGATGGGTGGGTACGTGGGAGCCATCTTAGTGTCTTGTGATTTGTAATTGCTTGGAATCTGGTCTCTCCAATACGGCGATCATTATCTTCTTATAGGGGATCTATACCCACTTGTTTAGTGGATCTACCCACGTCTTTCGGTGTCTCTGCCTGCAATGTAAATCTCTATCATCCATGTCTATAAAATGCAATGTGTATAGAAGGCTATTCTCCAAACTCACTGCAATGCAAATCTCTATTATCCACGTCTATAAAAAGCAATGTGTATAGAAGGCTATTCTCCAATCTTACTGCAATGTAAATCTCTATTATCCACGTCTATAAAATGCAATGTGTATAGAAGGCTATCCTCCAAGCTCACTGCAATGCAAATCTCTATTACCCACTTACATAAAAAATGCAATGTGTATAGAAGGCTATTCTCCAAGCTCTCTGCAATGCAAATCTCTATCATCTATGTATATAAAATGCAATGTGTGTAGAAGGCTATTCTCCAAGCTCTCTGCAATGCAAATCTCTATCATCTATGTATATAAAATGCAACGTGTATATCCATGTATTTCATACATACTGTTTATTTTTGACGGCACAGGGGGAACTAGTATTGGTATAAATCTCCATCTTGATTCTTTATTGTTCCAGTGTATCCGTCTGGTAGAAGACCATGAAACAGATATTGAAGATTGGTACTTCAGCTATCAAGCAGACAAATCTTTACAAGAATATCTTTGTAAAGACATTGTACTTTTATCTGATGACTCTGGTAAGTACCTCTATCCTTAGCTAAAGAGCTCTCCTTTTGGAGAATCAATTAGATTGGTCCTTTAAATATTCAAAAGAAAACCTACAATCCATAACAGAAACGATACCAATACCAAATTATTGTAAAGTAGAATATTTAAGATATATAGTCCACGTAACAAGACCACCGAATATTTCTATTAAAAGAACAATTGTTATTTGCCGATAAAATAAAAAAAACATCCGCTAGAAATTAATGGCTAAAGATTTCGACAATGCTAGGTTTATCTACCATGCAAATATGAAAGAAAATGAGAAATTGAAAGGAGATCATGTTTATGGTTTTCCTTGGTCATCAGCTAATGCAAAAACATTCTAATAACACAAAGTGTCTAAATGAGGAAATATGATGATGAAGGTACCAAATCTTTACAAGGTTATCCTCAGTGGGAGTAATTTGACAATGTGGAAATGAAAGATTTGCAAACAAGTGTGTTACATCATAAAAATTCCCATTATCATAAAGATTCCTGGTATGAGTGAAGAGTGTGGAAAACTCAACAGGACAAATTTCCCAAATGCATTCATCAGCTAATCGAGTACAATCTAAGCAGAATGAAAAAGATAAAGGTATCCCTTTGTGGACTTGCATCCTACTAAGGAGAGTGGTCATAAAAACTTGTGAGAATAAAGTCCTAGTCTCAATCAGATTTGAAACTTGCTAGGATTACTCGGCTTATACCTGTTATGGATACAGGATAGTCACCGGCCATTTATACTCCAATTGGAGTTATCTCTTAAGAGACAGCCACTTTTCTTTACTTTAGAGTAATTGAAATACCATATGTAATATGAAAAGCTTACTTGCGCTCAGAACTTTCATATTGACTAGTAATTGATGTATAAACTTTTAGTTAATACTTTTGTATTTGTATTTATTTTGTTATAATGTTGTGTATCCCTTTTTCTATCTGGTAGTAAAAATAAAAAGTGCGTTGTTTCTATAGGGACGAGGAATTCCCATAGAGTTCTCTGCCCCTGAACCATTTAAAGGGGTGTTTCTTCCGTGACCTGCTCTGATACATGTAAAAAAAAAAGGTGTGTTACCTCCGACACTTATAGTTTTTTCCAGTCCACCTGTAACTTTTGTCTTTTCTAGTTCAGTGTGTGTAGAGCCAAAAGTCAACCTTAAATGAAATGCGACTTTCTCGTTTTCATTTCTCGTAATTTTGGTTATTCTTCCCGAATCTACCACTATCACAATAATGGCCTACTCAACACTCAACAACTTGCGAATAATTCAGCTTTGGGTGAATGAAATTATTTTTGGGTTGGATGAAACATTGAGGGTGAAAAAGTTAATTTCACCGAAATGATAATTTTTTTTCCTATTCTCAAAATACGTGATTTTTGTGGTGTACATTTACAATCATCATCATCATCATCATCCTTTTAGTGTCCACTGTTGAACAAACACCCAACCCCCAAGATTTGCTAGACCTCTCTATTATGAGCTTTGTTGAACCAGTACTTTCAGAACTAGTCTAGTTTGTCACACCATCTTCTTATCTGCTGGCCACAGTTTTGCATATGATCATTGGGGATCCACGTTGTGAGTCCTGATGTTCTGTGGTTGTTTGACAATCTTTCTACATGACCAGTCCATTGCCATTTAAATTTCCTATTGGATTATGATATCTCTGACTCCTGTTTTCCCTCTAATGTATTGTGCTGTCTTGCGATCTCTCCATGCAATGTTGAGCATGATTTTCTCTTGTGTACGTTGCATACATTTACAATAAGAAAACGTTATTTCTAAATATCCAATTCCAAGTTCCATGTGTGGGAGGCACCCATCTCCTTTCTCGTGTAAGAAAAAAACAAGTTACAGTAGAATTTTATTGATGAAACAGTGGGCGGGTCTTTCAGAAAAAATTTAAATCTAACAAATTTTGGGGGTTGGGGGGAACATCCGGGCTTGGTGATAAGGGACTATTGAGTTTGTAGTGATGAGAGGATTCTGTTGTTAGGGGTATCGTGGCCAAGTTCCAAAACCGAGGTTATGATATCCACCTAAAGCAAATACTGACCAGAATATTTCTTGAAAGGGACGTTTTTTGTTCCGTCTGTGTGGGGTGGTGAAACAAGAACAGGATTTGAACAATCCTAATTGACACTCTCAGAATGGATAATCAAAAACAGCATGTCCAGAATAATGGAAACATTAATCCTAATCCTCTAATCCAAATAGATTTAACTTTTATCAAAGATAAAAGGAAAGATTTTTTTTTAGAGTTGGAAACTCTAAATCTAACTGGAAAATATGGATCTAGTTTGACACGCAATTGGAACCGTCATATGACCAACGTCTTTTGGCTGCATGTCCTGTTGGGGAGAGGAGGGGAGGATTAAGTGTTGAAATGTTTTCAGCTCGTGATACATTCATAGCTAGCCGGATTAAATTAAAAATCGAAGAAACCTATGTTGATAGTTTTAGTTGAAGGTTTTTAATTGAGGGTGAATGACACCTGAAATAATTCAAACAACATTGGCTCAGACAACCATAAGTTCCATTCACTAAAGGTAAATAAAATCCCAGAAACCCATAGCTGGTCCCAAGCCCGGTTAAACGTAGGGTTAGTAACTCCACTCCATGAAAATCTGCTTGCATCTGAAACTGCAACAGTGTGGTTGTCTGCCTCTGCTCTTTAATGAGGAATCAATGTTTAAATTTTCAGCATCCCAACTCTGTCGGTGCATCCTATAAGATAGCCAGTCAGATGCACTTAAAAACTGAAGAAATCTATATTTATGTCAATTTTCCAAATCTTGCTTTACTTATTGTTTGATGTTTTGTTTCCAGATTGCCTTTATGAAAAAGAGTCAGATGTGGATGAGAACAACGAAGGTGAGAGCCAGCAAAATTCTTCTTCTGTCTTCTATATCTATTCTATAATGTACAATGTTATATACAATATTATATCATATATATGTTATGCGAAATTAGGGAAATTGCCAAGTTGGCTGTTTCAACATTAAAAAAAAAAAAAAAAATTAACACATTGTTTAATTTAATCAAAAGTCGATTTAATCAAAACAAGAACACACAACAACTATTTTTTTTTTCACAATCAAAACTTTGCAAAATCAAACTTTTTCTACGAAAAATAAGTGAATACATTGTTCAACTTTTTTACCAAAATCAAATAAATATGTAGTTTCGATTCGATCAAAGGTTTATGTAATTAAAACAGATAGGAACGATTATTTCCTCAGGGCCAGTCAAGACTTTAGGTAATTAGAGTGAAATCAAAGTATAAAAACTTACAAAAAATAAGTGAATTTTACCTATGAGGCAATTTCACGAATTTGGTGTGGTATGTATGCACACATATACCAAGGTCAGTCATAGTGTTGGGATACTCGCTCAAAAGGGCAGCAGACCTCCACACTTCAGGGATCTGTCTTAGAGAAAAAAAACTCCAACAAAACTATGACCTAGGGTTTATGCTCCCATTGTCCAATTTGGATAGCCATGATATGCGAAAAGGCTATTCATATATGGGCCCTTCTGGCATCTTGGGGACTTTATCCTTGTATGCAAGGTTAAACCATATCCTCTGAAATATATATATATATATATATATATATATATATATATATATATAATAAAATGTTTGAATAGTAGATGTGGAGTGATCTGACTGATATTGATGAAAGATACAAGCACCTCCCCTCCCGCTTCTACTAAACTACCGAACACAGAGATATCCCCCATTTCTTTCTTCAACCTCAAACATGTAGACAGCAAAGGTTTCTGTGAACTGCTGCAAACTTTTTCTCTGAAAAAGATGGCTAGCACCCATCAAAATGCATCTAAACTGCTCACGGAATAATCAAAATCTTTGAGGTGTAACACTTACTTTTTTTTCTCTACACCTTCCAATTGTCAATTTCATCAATATATATGTGTACATATCCTTAGTAAATATTATTCTATATGTATTGATAGCTCTATTTACTGTGCTATATATTGAGCATTGTGATTAAATATCAACTATTGATAAAATCTATTTTCTATTGCTTTATTCAAATAGAAAATATATATATTTCAGCTGTTACAGAAAGAATTTTTTCAATTTTTTCCAAACATTATTGGATCATTGGCTTCTTGTCAAATGATATTTATAGCATCAAAAACAAATAAAAAATCAAATCTCTACCTGATGCAACTGGTCACAAACTCTTCACAGCTTATCAGTGAGACATTTATAAAGCTGACATTTTTTTTACATTTATTTCACCACTGCTAAAAATAGCCTTATTTGTCTGTTAGAAATTTAATGATATTAGTTTGTGACATAAAGAATGTCTTTTTTTTTTTTTTTTTTTTTTTTCCACGTTAGGGGTTGGCAAACCTTTTCAGATTCAGGTATGATTAGAAATGTTTTTATGTCTCGTGGGTCAAGGCAAATAAAGAATCGAACATTAATCCTACTAGACTATGGAAGCAGCTAGTTTTTTTAATTACTTATCATGCTTTTCATTATGCGAAAATATACCTATATAAGCTTCAATGTGCTATCAATTTGGGAGGGCTACAAATATTAACTTATTGTGGTTTAAATTCAGCCGAGTATCTTAACAGAACTGGAGGAATTCGTGGTGTTGAACATTTTTAGCTATAAAACCTGGGAGTATAATCAAGTTTTCCCAGGTCTGCATTTTTGTATTTGAAAAAAAATCTTCAAATGGCCAGAAAGACTCATAAAAATTGTCAAAAAACATGCCAAAAATCATCAAAATAGAGCAGCTTAATTGGGAAATTGGAATAAGGTTTCTATTGGGAATTAGCCAGTAGATGTTCTCCAACTGAGAATTTTTGTATGCAGCCTCACATATTCAATGTTGATGGGCTGGATGAACGAAATTAAGCTGCAGGCCCGAGTTTGCTTGTCCCTGTTCTATATTAGAGAGAATAATGCTTAAAGTGGAAGATTTATTTTGCATAAATACACCAAGTCCTTGTAAAATATGGTGAGCAGCAAGAGTTTCCGACTGTTACTCTGTGTGACACATGAGGCAGTCAAGACTATCCCACTTTAGATTTTTAGCCAGTTAGTTCGTGGGTTCCTTCTTCTGCTAATCAGAGGTCCCTTTCATCTTATTTTGAAACATTCTTTCTTTCTTTGGCCCATTGGCAACCATTTGATGGCTTGAATGGCAGGTGTCGTGAGGAATGTCCCACGATATACTCCAACCAACAGAGACAATGTCTGCAAATGGTGGTTGATTTGAGAGGCTGTCAACGTGAAACATTAATTTGATTAAAAAGCTCTTTTACAGGGGTTTGTGGTTATCAATAAATGATTCAGGGGTTGAGTTAGAGTGAATCGTTGATTGCAGCAATTTTTACTTGTAAATGATATCTTTGCTTCACTTCTTGTTTCTGCTTGTATTTTGCCATCTGTCTACTAATTACGGTTAGGGGATTTACAAAAATTGTTTTGCAATTTGATGATCAGGCCAGGGCTTACTCCAGAGGTGTATGTGTGTTTGGAAGGAGCCACATTTTATGGTGTGTGAATCAGCCTGCAATGATAATCATGTGAAATAATTTTCCATCCGTTGTACAAAATACTGGTGCGTGAGTATTTATATTACTTCTCAACAGAGTTACCTATTCATATCAAAATTTAGATAATTCTCAATTTTTATCATACTTCTCAAGGACCACTGATCAAAAAGAACTTCACACTTGACACCTCTCTGCCTTGTGTACTGACCAATATATCTGGTAAAAATCAATTTTGCACAATGGCCGGTTGTCGAATAATTGCAAAGCATGCACATACACACACACACACATGCCCTTTTTTTCTGGCCTGTTCTTCAGGATCAAAGTGTAGTATCTGTTCCACTGCATAGACTAAGGAGTTGGTACTGACACTTGCCTGCCGAATGGGCCAGAGAGGGAGTGTGAATCAAAGACCGAGTGTGCCCGTGCAATGCGTTAGCCAATGAGGTTTTACTGACGCTACGCACTGCTAAGTACATTGGGGAGCCTTTGGACTCGTCCTTGGGCTCTCCTAATATTACTCAGCCCAGCTGTGGAGGGTCAGTTTCCCTGGAGCAGCACTGCTCTATTGCACTTAAAGGAGCAGGTCCCCTGGTGGAAGTTTTTGTGGTGGAGGTTGCTTTGGTTGCAAAGCAAACCGAAGCCGCGTTCTGAAGGGTGTCTCCTGTTTTCCCCACGTTAAGCCCGACCTTGTATCAAATTCCACTGTGGTGGGACAGTAGATAAATAGAACACACCCTTTTTTTCTGGCCTTTCGGCATGGATTAAAGTGTAGTATCTGTTCCTTGGCAGTACTGGCGCTTGCTTGCAGAATGGGCCAGATATTGTGTGTGTCAAAGACTGAGTGCGCCCATGCAATGCATCAGCCTATGAGGTTATACTGAGGCTGCGCATTGGGAGCCTTTGGATTTGTCCTTGGGCTCTCCTATTATCAGCTGCGGGGGATATGGTGTCCCGGGCAGCACTGTTCCATTGCACTCAGAGGAATGGGTGTGGATTATTTTTGGATGGGTGTCTCCTATTTTCCCCATGTGAAGCCCCGACCTTGTGTCACATTTTGCTCTGGTGGGAGGGTAAATAAATAGCGTGCTCACACACAGAGATTTCTTCAATTGGATTCAGTTGACATTTTATTAATCATTTTTCTGGTTTGTTTTTTTTCCAGAGAGGAAGAATCTGAAAGGGGAGATAACTGGTGGCACCAAAACAGAGTTGTGAAATAATAAGTCAATGATTATTAGGACGATAATTACAACATGGCTGCTCTGAGTCCCACGTAAGAAGTTCCCTTCATCTTAATTGTTGTTCCTGCATTCTGGACATTCATGTAAAAATATTTGTTTGAGTAATCGGGCATGACTATATTCAAGTGGGCATAAAAGATATTAAGTCATATGTATTGGGATTTCCAATCTTTTTTTTTTCTCCTCTATATTTCTTGGTTACCAGGAAGGTTCCCATGTACCCCTAAAATTTAAGGATCAAAAATTTCTTCAAGAGTTTTGTTTAATTTTTCCAGTTTCATCAGATATTTAGTGATTAGTTCTTTGAATATGTTGAAAAACCATTGAGCTAAACTATCGAGGAGAAAAGTTTTTTTTAATCGGTTTTTTTTTTTCTTTAAATTCCCTCCTAAAAACGTTTTTAGTAGTGGGTTTATTTTGCAATGTAAGTTTATGCTAAATTGATTCCTTAGATAGTGTTCAGCAGCATCCACTTTTTTTTTTTATTGAATTGAGACTTTTAGTGAACAAAAGGCAAGAGGAATAACTTATCCTTTGATCATCCCTTTTTCCAATTATTTAATTGATCATCCCTGACAAGAGAACTTTTTCAACAATCATCCTTTTTTTTCTCCCCATTTTTTGATCACCCCCTAACATAGCATGCTGCCAAATGACATTTGTTATTGAGTGACTAACCAGACCTATTTACATCTCAATTTCAGAATATAGAGAGCACCACAAAACTCAAGCAAATCTTCAGTTAATGAATCATACAAGCATTTACTATCCATAAGTTACACAGTAATCTTGACAAAATTGTTCTGAATAAAGGTGAAAATTAACTATCTAGAGCAGAGATATCAATATTGTCTGTCGGTCATTTTCAGAGCAGGACTCCTCATCCCGCATCTAATGAAGTCTTGCAAATTCCAGTCTGCATTGTTTGTGGGCCATTTCCAAAGCTATACGCTGCTATCTTTTTCTGTGCCTAAATCCGAACTTCTTAATCGTCCATCAGACGGTCTCATTGTGAAGTTGAGCCCCTGGATTGATTGGTGTTTTTGCTGCAATGCTGTCATAACAGCATTCTCATCCTAATCCAACATCTTCTTGGGTCTACCATCAGTGTTCTTGGAACTATAACTATCTGGATTGTGTGGGGGTAAAAAAAACCCCAAAAAACCTCCCACAACAGTTGGACTTTTACCAATTTGCTCAGCTATTACGTATTGTGATTGACCCCAATTCAGAAGAAATGTCCTACTACATTTGAAATCTGACTGCTTCGGTCTCCTTCCCATACTGTGTAGACATGACACTTTTTTTAACAAGAACAGTAACCAATAAATTGACCTTTGAACCCTTGACATCATGTCAAGTGGCAAAAAGTTCAAAGTTCAATGGCAAGGAATAAAACTTTATTAAAACTTCTGAACTCATGATCACAGCTCAACTTTTCACAATTGGACAGTGATTATGAAATGACCAACGTAGAAAGTGCAAACACGGACAAATTTATTCAAAATGTTTGCTTGAGTTTAAAGCTCCATTGTGCACTATAAAGGATCATTGAAACTCTGGAAAGGAAGAAGCTGTTATGGATGATTAAGCATCTAAAAATCTAAGAAAACTGACGTATTCCAGTCTTTTCACGTCCAATACTTGTTTGCGATTAAGTAAAATAAAATATGAATTTTGCCTGACCCCCAAAATCCTGTGTTCAAGGATGTGGCCCCTAAATTTGAGAAATATACCATTATTTGTGTCTGTTCTGCTATCAGATGATTCTAATAGCGGTATTTGAATTTTTTTTTTAATAATCATTGATACAGGTCTCCCCAACGTTACAACATGGTTCGCCCTTTAACGCGGTTTGATGTTGGACCCCTAGATATTAAAATAGCTCTAAAATAGCTAAATCTAGCTCCAAAATAGCTAGATCAGGGGTAGACAACCTATGGCTGAGGGCAATTATTGAGATACTATGCTTACTTTTCAAGTTTCAAATATTTCTTTGTGTCTTTTTAATAGATTCTGAAGATACCTGGATTGAAATAAATTGTGACTAAATCAAGCTTTTCAATTACTAAAATCTAAATGGATAATTCCCATATTTCAAGCTTTTTCATGGCCTTTTATCTGGGTCACTGTCAACTTGTTCATACATAATCTGGTCCACGGCCCAAAAGGTTGCCAACCTCTGAGCTAGATCTTGTTCCCAAATAGCTAAATTTATCGCAGCTTTGTGATAATGCAGTTGTTTTAATAGGGGAGACCTGTATAAATTTTTGTAACCATCGATCATCCACAAATGAATAATTTTTATTGAATTTTGTAAAGTACAAAATAATTGTCCAGTTTATCTTCTCATAATATAATTTCTCATGGATTTTCATGAAATACAAGAAGCCAAGCAAAGATATCATTTATTATCCAAGAATAAGCCTATACCTAACCCCCAACCCTAAATTGTTCAATTGATTTCCAAAAACTTTTGTATAATAGCCTTTTTTTTTAACTGGCTTGGATCACATGTAACAGTCTACACCAACAGAGCTAGAGGGCTGAAAATTTAAATATAAATTCATTATGTTTAGTAAAAACGTTTTATCTATTTAATTTCTTTAATTTTTTATTCAATCTCTTTCCAATTCCCCCCTAATTAGGGTTTGAGTGGGTTGGTCAATTTACAATGTAAGTTCCTGCTAAATTGCCCCCTTGTTCATGTCAGGCAGCTTTCATGCATTTTTTTTTTCCTGAAATTTCAGACTGTTTTAGTGATCACTGGCTTACAAAAGGCAAGAGAAGTGATGTTCATTAATCACCCCTTTCTCCTGTTTTTTAACTGATCACCCCCAATGCAGCCTGTTGCTAAAAGACATTGGTCCCGAGATGGTTTCTATTAGGTGCCTAACCAGTTGTGCTTACCCAATGGATAGCCCTAACTCTACCCTTAAAAGCTTTTTAAATTACATTCCCTTTGCTTCTTGTATTTTACAGGGACTGAATTGTATTATTTCCTCAATGATGATTTTTCATTAAAGGAAATTTCTGAGATTTATAAACCTTTTGTTTCATGCCTTATTTTTTTGATTTTTCTCCGACCAAAAGAAACACTTTTTTTTTTTCTTGAAGATTGAGAATGCAGTACCAAACTATTTCTGGCTTTGAGTTTTTCGACTGGCTAGTTTCAAATCTGTAAAGCTTTGTTGTAGTTTGCTGTTTGAACCTACTTCAGATAAAGATTAGTGAATTAATATTGATTAAACAGATCCCCCTCCATTTTTTTTTTTGTCAAGTTAATTAATTTGTATATATTATTAACGATTTCATTATTTACTTTTCTCAGTTTATATATTTTATATTCAAAGAATTTCAGGTGGATTAATAAAGATCCAGCAGCCCCTGCTTTAGAAGCACTGTGAACCCTTGGTTTGACGGGCCCCCAAAATAATTATCGGATTTTGCAAATACTTTAACTGCACGCTTCAAGGGACTCTTCACATCACAGGGCTTATAACTAAAAGTGGAAGTTTTCTTTTTGTGAATTTCAGCTGATAGTTTTGTATTATTATTCAATGAATTCATATTCCATTTTGTATTGAAGCTACTTTTTGCATTAAAATATTTGAATATGAAACAAGTAAAAAAGAAAAATGCTCTTTCTCCCCAAACATTCAATTTGATAGAAATCATTAACAGACACCCATTAGCTAGTATTAGGTCTGTTAAATAGAGGGTTTACTGTATATTAATTTGTATCTGTTAAATACTATTTAATCACTGTTTCCCTACAAATGGTCTGCCTGACCATCCAGCCAAGTGGGCTAGACATTCTTCTCTCTCACTTATGTGTATATGTCTCAAGGCACAGTTGGTCAGATTTTGGGGGCCACACCACTAGGTCAAAAGCCTTTCTTAGTTGATTTTTTTTTTTTCCAAAAAGTGTTTTGTGAGATTCTATGGTCATCCTGGACGGAAAATGCCCAAATCTTGTGCTGGTATTTCTTCAATAATTTTTTTTAGATAACTAGTTCTGGTAAACGAGCAGACTACGGTGATTCATTTATGGGAGGTACAGACATTATTTGTTGCATTATTTACTTTTCATTGTTCATTTTATGTTGTGCATATCTATTGAACCGTGGCTCAGAAAACCCGGAAATATAGGTCAAATGAAAGTGATTTTTTTTTTTTTTTCAAAATCTAGTTGAGCAATCATCAAGTTAACCAATTCTAGTCAAATCCAATATTTCTATAACAGCTACTTAATTTTTGGAAGATTTTTAATTACATGGTTCAAATTTTTTTGTTTGCAGACATCAATCGTGGTGTAATTGAAGTTAATTTTGGATGACAAAAATTTACATTAAAAACTGTCTGAAACCTTCTTCAAGGAGGCAGAAGTTATACTTAATCATTTTTTTTAGTTCAAGTTTATACTTTGTCTATAATTTTGAAGTGGACCCTAGAAATGAGCTGACCGAAACATTGTGACTACACCATAGATGAAAAGACGAATTTGAATTGTCCAAAACAAAGTTGGTAAGTTCATGCCAATTTCTCGCATTAGAACCAAAGTGAAAACTTCAAAGAGATATTCAAATTATTGTTATACATTTTGAAATTTGAAATTGAAAATCTGTGATCATTGCCTTTTATTGTAATCATTTTGGAATCTTAAGATGCCGACCTGGGCCCCCATTGGATCAGCCTTGCAAAAAAAAAAACCGTACTCTTGGAAAAAGCTCTGATTGTGAAAATAGCAATTTGGGAAAGAAATATATGTGTATTTTGCTTAAATGTTTGTGTGAACGATGGATAATAAGACCGATTCAGGAGCAGAAGTATCTGGAGACTTTATTTGTTAATCAATTAATTATTGATTGAATTAGCATAGAGGTGGCATTGGTGGTCATGGATACTAAGGATTTGGGTAGCCGTTTAGTATTAGACCGTGTGGGTGCTTTGGAAGTTGGCGGGAGCCTAGATGGTGGGGTAACGGGGTCCTTGTTATGTATGATTGAATGTCTTTAGGGAAAGGTATGTTCTGTACCCTTAATGGTCATTTTGGATGTTCTAAAAAGTTTGATGGCTTCAAGTTATACAAAGGAAATACAATGCAAAGGTTTCTATTGGTAGATGACTGTGTGAAGTTCCCAATATTGGATTTATATGGAGGGAGGTAGGATGTGGATGTGAAGTTGATATAAGTGGGAGGATTATATATATCTCTATCTCATTTGCCTGATGAGGCCCAGAGAGGGCAGAAACATAAAGTTGGATGCATCGAGCACTCTTTGGAAGAAATCCATCACATATCAGACATAGCTTTATATTATATTATGCTATATTGCGAGCCTGATCTGTACTATATATGTATATATATAATCACTTACATGGTGAATTTAATAGACTATTTGAAAAATAGAGTAAATAAATAATAGATTACCCACACTCATATCTACACGGAATATAACTATGCAAACATTCCTTCCCCGTCAAGAACATACCTCCAACAATGCATACTTACACACCCTAGATACACACAATTTTCTCAATACGGAACTACATATACACCCTCCAAATCCTTCTCTATTCCACTTATACACAAATGATTTCTACTTTGACATGAAGACGTATACTTTCTCGCCAATGAAGATAACAAATTTAGAAAAACAATGACTGCACATCATCTGGCCTCCCTCCTTTCTGTACCTTGTAATTTGCAAAATTTTCTTATTTTTCTCATTTGACATTTGACAACAAGAGCAAACAGTCTTCCAACTTCGGAATGGAGTATTCTGGTGGATGAGGAATATATGCGTGAATGAATATATCGCTTGAATTCAACCTTACTGACCGTCCAGTTTTGCGTGGCGCAGAGGTAGGATGATAGCCTCTGAGTCTGAAGTGAAGGTTTCGATCTTACTTCGTGGTACTGAATGGGATTATGGATAGTTTATAGCCACACTGAAGAGTTGTAATACAACGAAACAGCTGAGACAATAAATATTATATATGTATATATCATATATATATATATATATATATATTTAAGAAATGGACATATTTGGTCTAACAGAATGAATCATAAATTACATAATTTAATAAAGTAATTTATTTGAAATGATCTCCCATCGTTACACGGTTAATATATCACTCAATTGAGACAACGTAAATAGAATAAACAATTAAAGAAAATGGTGCTGTTGCAGGAATCAAACCTGTCACCAATAGGGTAGCCACTTCAATGTAATGATGCTCTTACCATTGAGTTAAACAGCCACCGGTAATGCAAATACCAGATAACTGCTTTCAACCCAAGTTCTCATCTCATTTATTCTTGGTCTTTTTCGTCTCTTTCAATGAAACTGTATGTATATATATATATATATACATATATATATATATGTAACATCCTCCTCTTAATTGTTCTTGAAAGAGTTAATGATTTCCTTTTAATGACACCGTGATTTTGAAATTAACTTTTAAACGAGTTCCACGTTGTTTTTTTTTTTCTGTCAGGTGTCAATTTTCTGCCAACATTTTTCTTCATTTTGTGGTTCTGGCTAATAGTGCAACAGTCCGTGAATTACACACGATTCAAAAATGTTTGATTCCAGACAAATCTATGAACGAATTATTTGAAGATGGTTTTTTTTTTCTAACATTTATTTGCAAGAATTTATTTGAGGCTTGTAAAACCCAAGATTATAAACGGTTTTCAAAGTAGAAACCCAGATGTCTGGTGACCCCAACCCCCAAGATTGGTTGAGGAGGAGAAATCCGGGGTGGGCTGTCCAGAGAGTCATGAATGAATACGTATACCCCTTCCAACTTTGTTGACAGAACCAAAGTAATGAACCCCTTCTCCTTAGTGATCAGTCTTGTAAAATCATTTCATGTACTTGTTTATTGGCCAGATAATAGCACTCATCAGCACGGGTTAGTCGTAACTCGTGATAAGTAGATTATATTAACCTCGTGGTTGAAGGATGCAACAAAAGAATTCAATGTATTACTAATAAATTGCACCATGAACATAGTCCTGAGGTTTTTAATAGAGCACTGAAAAAAGGTTTCACTTGACTAATGAAACTAATTGGACAGACGTTCAATGAGGAGAAATATCTTTGACTGGATTGCACCATGAACATAGTCCTGAAGTTTTTAATAGAGCACTGAAAAAATGTTTCACTTGACTAATGAAACTAATTGGACAGACGTTCAATGAGGAGAAATATCTTTGACTGGATTGCACCTTGAAGATAGTCCCGAAGTTTTTAATAGAGCACTGAAAAAATGTTTCACTTGACTAATGAAACTAATTAGACAGACGTTCAATGAGGAGAAATATCTTTGACTGGATTGCACCTTGAACATAGTCCTGAAGTTTTTAATAGAGCACTGAAAAAATGTTTCACTTGACTAATGAAACTAATTGGACAGACGTTCAATGAGGAGAAATATCTTTGACTGGATTGCACCATGAACATAGTCCTGAGGTTTTTAATAGAGCACTGAAAAAATGTTTCACTTGACTAATGAAACTAATTGGACAGACGTTCAATGAGGAGAAATATCTTTGACTGGATTGCACCTTGAAGATAGTCCCGAAGTTTTTAATAGAGCACTGAAAAAATGTTTCACTTGACTAATGAAACTAATTAGACAGACGTTCAATGAGGAGAAATATCTTTGACTGGATTGCACCATGAACATAGTCCTGAGGTTTTTAATAGAGCACTGAAAAAATGTTTCACTTGACTAATGAAACTATTTGGACAGACGTTCAATGAGGAGAAATATCTTTGACTGGATTGCACCTTGAACATAGTCCTGAAGTTTTTAATAGAGCACTGAAAAAATGTTTCACTTGACTAATGAAACTAATTGGACAGACGTTCAATGAGGAGAAATATCTTTGACTGGATTGCACTTTGAACCTAGTCCTGAAGTTTTTAATAGAGGACTGGAAAAATGTTTCACTTGACTAATGAAACTAATTGGACAGACGTTCAATGAGGAGAAATATCTCAGACTGGATTGCACCTTGAACATAGTCCTGGAGTTTTTAATAGAGCACTGAAAAAATGTTTAATTTGACTAATGAAACTAATTGGACTGACGTTCAATGAGGAGAAATATCTTAGACTGGATTCAGTTTGAAAATATGGATGTATTGTATATTGTTGGAAAGGAACTTGTTATGCTAAATGAGGTTTGCAGCATAACCGTACGCAAAGGTCATGAACCTGAGTTTTAAAAGGAAATAACTGCATGTATTGATAGCTATAATGTGAGGGAGGTGATTGTTGTGGGATCCTTTCGAAAATCTAATCATTCTCTCCCCATAGCGTATCACCCTCCCTTCCACAAAATTCAATTGGAATTCTTTGAGAACTTCTGCAGATATTGTATGTACAAACTGAAAAATTTTGAAGGTATTGTTTGGTATATATAGATAACTACTATATAGTGTGTATATATATGTGTGTATATATATATATGTATATGTCTATATATATACATGTGTATATGTGTGTGTGCATATATATATATAATGGAGTGAGGAATAGCTACACAAACATGTTTATGTTTGTGCCCTGTTTGGCTTATTCAGGCGAAAGTTTTAAAGTTGAAAGTATCGAGCACTTCATGAAATAAACCCATCATTAATCGGATCTTGTATTATACTATATTGCATCCTTGATTTATATTGTATATATATATATATATATATATATATATAAACATATATATATATATGTATATATATATATGTGAAGGCTGGTTGTGTTTGATCAACCCTACTGGGAAGCCATGTTAATATAACTGTTTTGTTTCTAAATCCCCAAAACGGTTACATGGTTAACCACTGATGATCCTAACCAGTAAAATTCATACATTGTGCCATAATATCTAATTCTGTGTAAAACATAAAACCCACTGAAAAAAATTACGTAACTCACATGAACAGAAATGGGAAATGGGTGACTGAAATATCATAAATTTTTGGAATTTTTTTTTTTTTTTTCCTTCATATATTTAGTGTTTAAAGCTTTGCAGCTTTCTAGATGTATATATAAATACACACTCATGTACCCACAGGGCCTCTAAGATAGGGAGGGGGCAGCAGGTGCATAGCACAAGGGCCTGGAGTTTGTAAGACCTATGTATCAGAAACTTCAAAATAGATACAATTTGTTAATGAATGAAATAGGTCAACTCATCCATATACTGGCGATTAAGGCATGCTAAAATGATTATAGCAGATAAAAACCATGATGGCTATAGGACAAGGGTGCTTCTGCTGTGTGTGCCTGTACGTGGGGAGGGGGGAACAACTTTGCACCCTCTTATAAAATTCCTCTCAGAGGCTTTGTATATATCTATATTTATCTAAGTCCATCAATAGTCCATGGTTTAATAACTAAACCAAAGCATTTATTTTACATAACAAATATTTTCAGCATAATCTCATCTGTTTTACTTTAAAGTGTAACGTATTCTAGTTCCATGAAAGAGGCAGACAAGCGACATCACAAGAAGTGATTAACAAGGATTAATTAATAATTAGTAAATATCCTGTGTAAATTTTCAAATGTCTGACTCGTAATATTCACTTTTCCATCTGTATGAAATGTGGGTCAGTTCTTCATCTTTCCCAAAGCTGTTTGAGTCTCAGTTACCCAGAATCCTATGTCAGGAAGTGATGTCATTCAAGAAAGAAAGGGCAGCAGACATTTAGAAATAGATGATGAAATAACAGAGCCTCTTTTTGATTCTCATAAAGATGCAGACTTTGTGAAAAATGAGGACAATGAACTATATATAATTTGGGTTAAATCTAAATAATTCTTTTCATGAGTGAAATCCAAGTAATGCTGTGTCCTTTACGGATATTTTAAAACTAACTATGAATAGTAAATATAATCCGCCATTCTTTGTAAATGGATCAAACACAAAACACATGTTGGGTGTTCTCTGTCCTCAAATTTGAGGTAATTTTATGCTATATGATCTTATTTAAATATTGACCGCTTTTGATTAATAGAAATAATTAGATTTTAAAACTTGAACTGCACTGCCTTTTTTCTTTATCAAAATCTTTAAAAAAAATATTTTTAGATAAAGTAGTATTTTTGATATATATATATAGTTTTGCATAGGGTAGGGATAGAACATCTGCCTCAGGGTCTGACACGAAGTTTCAATCCTACCTTGTGGCACTGGAAGGGATATTGGATGGTCTATAGCCAGAACAAAGAGTTGTAATACAACGAAACAGCTGTTCGTGGATGACACAATTATCAATTAGTGTATATATATATATATATATATATATATATTCCAGAAAGCCTTACAGCTTTAAACACTAAACATTGATAAACTCTTCCTAAAGATTTTTTTCTATCACTTCACTCTCTATTTTCTCACTATCTGTCAACGCAATTTATGTAATCTTCCAAAGTTTTTATGTTTTTTCCCCTTATTTCCCCTATACTTTGTTATTATGGTACAATGTATAAATTGTCTCTTGTTGGGATCATCAGTTGTTTACCATGTAACTGTTTCAGGGGACTTAAAAAACAAAACAGTTATATTAACATGGCACACCAGCAGTGTTGATCAAACACCACTTCCCTTTATTATATAGTTTATTCCGTACATGTAGCTTTTCATTTTATATAGGGTATTATGTGTATTGTATATTGATATTATTTTATACTTCATGTAATGTATTTTTTAAAACTGGGCTTACTTATGTAGATTACCCAAAATATGTTTCTAATGGGATCAGTAATTATAACAACAATCTGACTTGCTCTCCATGTCATTTCTATTGAGTGTTCACCTATGTGAATATCAAATCTACTATGTTGGTTTTAATCTCAGACAGCATGCTATCCAATTTATGATATCATCTTGAAGAATACTAATTATTCAGAAAAAACTTCCTTGAGTCGATTCTCAACCAACATATTCAACCAAAGAATTTGACAATTATTTTTTACTCACCTTAAAGTTAATTTCTTTACGTTATATAACATTAAGCTTTCATCAAATGTTTTTTTTTTTAACACTTTTAACTATCAAATAAAGCATTCTTATATACGTGGTTGAAACAAAATCACTTTCTAATGAGTAGTAACACCTCAATGGACGATTCCATTTATATACTTATTCAATTTGTTACATGGCATTCCATGTTGGATTTCTCATTCCGCCCAACTACCTATTAGTCTGACAGATGGACCAGAGCCAAATGTTTTCCCCTTTCCCTGGTTCTAGTCAATACAATGATCTTCCACATGACTGATAAATTCTTCTTATTAATTTTTGCCACTGTTTACCTAGTCGCATTGAGCGAACCACTCTCCAGTGTAGAGGGCCGTGTGTTTGATTCTTATACGCAACTTCTTTATTTCGTTCTGCACTTAATTTATTTACTCACTGCTGAAGAGTACCCAGCCTGTATTTAGTTGCGATAAAAAAGCAACTATGATGAAGATGAAGGTAAATTTATGTACTGCTGAGTATTCATAATACTTCATCCGCTAGAAATAAGAATAGACTGTGACAGATAAAGTTTGTTAAGTCGACTTTTTTATAGTTTAAGGTTTCATTGCGGGATTCCTCAAAGTAAAGAAACTGTTCAAAGTTCATCGATTGCGCATCAAGTGCTTTCGACCATTTATCTCCGAGGTCCTTGCTGATAGCACAAAAGTTTTGCACAATTCTAATGATAAAAAAAATAACTGCAAATTCTGGAGATTATCTCCATTAAAGCAAAACAGCCCTACCCAAATAAGATTTCACTCACGTTTGGGTTGTAGCTTTCTAGCAGTAGAATTAACAAAAAGAGTAAAGTTAAAAAATTAATCAGAGAAATTCACCCCAGAACCAATGAATGAAAAATCTATTGAGAATAAAATACGAGACTTCTTATTTATATTTTATGAAAAACTGTAATTTTAGGTATCGTTAATTAATTATTTCAATTTTTGACCATTACGCAAATAAGTATCTTAGTATGGTTTAATGTCTTGTATATTTCAATGACCCAGAGAACTATGCTGATGGGGATCCTGAGTAGGTCCTACCAAATCAAACTGGTCAAAGGAAAGGAATTCAACCAAACCTCATTTGATCCGTGCCGAAAACTATATTCCCAATGTTTGTTGAAAAGAAAAACTACGTTCCCAATTTTATTTTTTTTGAAAAAAAAACAAACTATAAAAATAATTTCTAAACATACATACTCCTTAGTTCACAACTGGTTTTGGTATTAAATAATCCATCAATGGTTGATATGACATTAAACCAACCAACCGATCGATTTTCAAATGTTGGTATTATGGTGTGGAAATTATTATCATCATCATCATCCGTCGTAAGTCCACTGCCGGACCAAGAAAACAATTATATTATATCCTTCAAAATGATATAGGACTTCTCAGGGTTTCTTGAAAGATTAGAAAACTAGAATCCTTCATAATCTCCTTGAAAAAAAAGATTTATGCCTGAGGGGTGACAGGTGGAAGGCAAGGCAGGATCTATCATTGATTATCCTTTTCACTATTTTTTTTATTGATCATCCCCAACATGGTATGCTGCCAAAAGACGTTGGTCACATGACAATTTCTATTGAGTGTCTAAGCAGATCTGGCTTTCACTTTGTTTTTTTTTTCCTTTTACTCATTATGATCTCTTTCTATCTCTTGGTGTGATTCCTTGCATTGTTCTTTCCGTTGTTCTTTGTGCTATTCTGTGTTAGTTTTCAAGTGACTCAATTAGTTTACATGTTTTTGCAACCGTCTGTCATAGCTTGTGTTAAGATAAGAAAGGTCAGACAGAAAAACTTTCCTTGTCTGTAACTTTAGACCAAACACACACATAAACAAAGGATTTCTCTTGAGTAGAGTTTTTAAAATTTTTTTGATCGTATTGTGACCCAGTTGAATCTCATGCAATAACCTTATAACCTTGTAATACAAACGATCATCTTTATCTCAGGGTTAGGGTATAAACATGATACAAATTAATGAAATGGACCATGTCACACTTTCTATGTTCAAAGGCAAGTAAACATGTTTGTTTCAAAGACATAGATGTGTAGAACTTGTACTGTATGCATATGGATCCTACCTTGCCTTTCACCCATCCCCCATCTTTCTTACAAACTCATTTGGGCCTGTTTTTTTTGGTTTTTTCTTCCCTGAGCATTGTAAAACAAGGACATATTAGATGGATTCAAGTTTTCTCATCTTCTTAGAGACCCTGGGAAGTCATACATCATTTTGAAGTTTATAAGATATGTATTTCATTTATGGCAAATATAGTGGTCATGTGACCTGATTATGTATTTAAAATGGCCGTGAAATTTAAAGCACACCTTTGGGCACACCCAGCCTGAATGAGTTGTAACTCTATTCTTGTTTTTCAACCATGCCTTGGCTACTATTGATTTTATGATTCAACATGTTGAACAAATAAATTAATGATGACCAAAGTAATAATGAAATTATTAGATACATCCATATTTCAAGTCTGAATTATTTCATTGTCCCAGATATTTTTCTCACTTATTTATTCATTCATTTATTGAAAACCTGCAATTCAATAATGGGTTAGGATCTGTACGTTGAAGGGCCCTGCCCTGATGTAACAATCCAATTTGGAAAAATAAAGATTTCAAATAATTGTTATATTGAAATAATTGAATGTGAATTTCTATCCGATATACACAGTATTCCTTTACCATTTGTGGGTTTTTCATCAGTGATTTTGATAATTTGCAGTTCAGGCTTGAATAATTCAATGGGAATATTTGGGAGAGTTTTCGGGTATACTGTAAAAACCTGCATCATAAAATATACGCTGTATAAAATGAACAAAACGTAAAAAACTTGGGAAATCGTGGATGCATATCTATTTATAATATAGCAACTATTGCAACTTTTGACTAAATGTGACTTGTCGATAAAAATGTGTGGAACTCAGTGCTTTAAAATGGTTCCAGTAGACCCCAGATTGGCTGTATATATGTACAACATTCAAATATGGTCCCCCCCCCTTTGTCTACGTTCACTTTCAACCCTTACGATCTCATTTCCATTTATTTCTATGTAATACTAGAAATCTTATTTACCAAACCAATTTGACGTGCATACTCAATGGACATAGGGGAAGGTCTTTAAGTAAAATATATTCAACACCACAAGGTGTCAGTTATATCAGTTTGATAAAATCAATAAAAAACGCGGTGTGTCCCTGACAATGCCAGGTGACCTTTTGAAATTTCTGATAAAAGCAAACATTGAAAAGAATCTTTGACCGTTGCTATTAAATCTCTATCAGATGCACTTTGAACATTTTTGTTGCACTTTATAGCCATGAGGTTTTCGTTTAAAGTGCAGAGAAATAGCAAAAGATTTCAGATGATGACAATATAAACTAATTATCATGAGTCATGACGAACCTATGCCATTGTTTACTTTAACCTTGTCAATAAATAATCACATGAAATGAACAAGATGAAAACAAGACTGATCTCTTTGGAGAAGGGGTTGACTGTCTTGGTTTGTCTCTTTTTAACAGAAAAGGTATTTATATTCACTCATGTCTGTCTGTCCACAATATCTCCAAAAGTTCTCAATTAAACTTTTTGGATGAGTGAGTCTTAGGATTAGGGAGAACTTGTTAAATTTGGGAGTAGATCCAGGAATTTTTTTTCCCTCAATGAGAGATGTATTTTCTTTTTTTTTTTTAAAATACCTTTCTGAATTCACTCGTATGTATCCACACAAAAATCTCCAAAAGTTCTCCATGTCTTTAATATAAATATTTTGGAAGGGTGGGTCGCATAGAAAGAAAGATTATACTAAATTTTGGAGCAGATCCAGGAAATTTTTACAGTTCCCTTCTCTGTATCGTAGTAAGGTTTAGTCAATAGCTACAGGGTTAGGGTTAACACTAAATTGTTTTTTCTTGATTCTCACTTTTGGCAGCAAATATCAAGGAATAGTATCTGTTATTTTCCATTCAATTGAGTCAAGTGGGGATGCCTCTTCTAATGAATCTCTCACTGCATTTATCTTTAAGAATTTTAATAACAAACCTTCTAGATCTGAAAATGCTTGAATTGGAACTGAAATTTATCTTCTGGTTGCTTGAAAAAAAAAAGTTAACAGTATTTTCATTCCCATGCAGTTAATTAAAATGGTAACAACCACTGTTGGTATTTAGAAGGCCTCCTTCCATGTAGCGATCTTTTTTTTTTCTTAGAAACAATGTAGTTGTTATTTCAATCAACGGTACTTCAATCAAATAACCTCCTTTTTGAATGTTTTCCCGATGAGTTCAATCTCGACATTTCAAAATCCCGAGTGAACAAGTGCCTTACCAAATGTTAGTCTTTTTAGAAAATGATCTAATTGCTCTTCATTCCATAGTATTTCTCATTCTTATAAGTCATTTTAACTCTCTTACTTATTTTCATAGTCATTTTTAGTCTGCATTTTGAAGACGTCAAGTTTCAGTGATTCCAACTATTTTAACAAGTTTTTGTTTTTTCAACTGGTTCTAATTTTGTGGCAAAAATAACTGTAAGGCCTTTTGCGCTAGAGTGTCTGTCTATATTTACTGTTAAAGAATAAATATTTTACCAGAAAAAAAAACTATTACTTATAATATGTCTTAGATAATCAGGGTAAGTTGAAAAATCATCCTTTAATTAAAGAAACAACACAATGGATTGAATACCTCAAAAATATGATTTGTTTTGGGAACTGTCCATGATTAAAATCAGTGTGGTACATACTACTAAAACCCGTTTCCTTCACTAACCATGTATTTTATTAATTAAAAAGGTCTCTACTCTGATGATCAGATAATCTACTCATCAGAATGATTAAAAGCGTAAATAAACCAAAATATTCTATTGAATTTCATCCACTAATCTATTATCATTATATTAAATGTTTACAAACTCTTCTTGAAACAATTCTTTCCTGTTATCTAATTTTGGGGGCTTCCCTAAATATTAGGGACCCCTGGCTTCAGACCCCCTCCAATCCAGTGCTGTCCATACTCTATTGCTAACATTCCTGTTTTATCATGTTGGGTTAGGGTTAAGGGTTAGGGTTGGTATTTCGGTACCACAGTCATTGATATATGAGATGTGGAAATAAAGCAATCCTACTAGCTCTGTAACAGAGATTGCTCTTATTTTTAGGGACCTCATTACTCAACTTGTACCCCCAGACCCTAACATGCCAGTCATTGTTAATTCTATAATGATAGGAATTGAAGTGTAGCCCCCTCTCCCCTCCCGTCTCACAAGGAGCCCCCCCCCTTCTATCGACATGTCTAGACTAAAAAGAGGCTTGAGTTCATTGAACGAGCCACAATACTCCCCCCCCCTGCTATCTTTACAGAAAGTAGATAACAATATCAATGAAACCAAATACTAATAGCATTTTTAGTACTGGTACTTTGCCAAATTATTCCAGATTTTACAAGAAAAACAATGTACTGATGTTCATGTGTTTTGTGTTCATGTTATGGGTGACAGCAGAGATGAAACTTGAGATAGGGGGTGCGGGGATGGGAGGCTCGACTTCTTGAGGGGCCCCTTCAACCTAAGTGAGATTTGTCTGTAGAAATGCAGCAGGTAGACTACTACAAGCAGACTAAACAGCTCCCTAGGGTCCCGTGGCCCCTGGAGGGCTACCAAGTGGCAATGGGGAACCCCAAATCAAATTCTTCGCCCCTCCCCCCCAAGGTAAAGTGGGGGGGCAAATCAAATTCTGCTTAGGATCATATAGTGGCTTGCGCTGGCTCTGACTATTTATTAAGTTTTTTGCACCCTCCTCTATTGGGGACCGGGGGGGGGTCTCCAAATAGCCTGACCTATCCCCCACCCAGCTACGCCCCTTTAGTGAAGACATGTGCACGAAAACATTTCCAAAGTTTTGTTTACTACTCAGGAGTTTGCCCGTATCGGGACAGGGATTACCAGATATTTGGAGACATTTCACGCCGAAAAATCGCTAAAAAATGGCCAAATTGTTTGTAAAACGAACCACTGCTACAGTAAACACGAAAAATAAGATTTTATAAAAAATGAAGTCAACTTTTTTCTTCTCTACGAATGACAAACGTTAGAGTTTTGTTCATTATTGTAATTACCATGTGACTTTGAAGAATTGACTCTTTTTTTCCCCAAATGGACACATTTATCCTGGGGAAACGAAGATTTTGATGGGTTGAAGAAAAGAAAGCACAACAGATTAATTACGATAATTTTTGTTTCTATTTTGTTTTCTTAAATAAAATGTTCGGTGGAAATGAAAAATGTAAAAAAATGGCCGAATATTTAGATATAGCCAGACCAAAAAAAAAAAAAAAAAATCATATCCAAATGTTTTTCAAAAAGGCTAAATTGGTCCAATTTTGCCATAAAAAAGGCCAAAACAGCAACCCCGATCAGTGCTTTGGGGTAATGTCGAGGTCTTTCTGCACACCCACGCTGTTATCCAATCGCAGCTTATGAATATCAATTAGGCGAGTGACGTAATAGAACCAATTACTATAAATGGTTGGTGTAAACAATGTTGTTGTGCAACCTTAGAAAACCCCAACATTCAAAAACATCAGGGTTACATTTACGCATCGTGAATTGTGGTTAGGAAAGAAAGAGAAGATACAATATTGGGAAAGAAAAGTAATTTTGTTGTTGTTCGTACTGTCTAGGCTGCAATTACCCTTTACGACAGTCCCTCTCTCACTCACAACTGAATGATTCATTTTTGAATGGAGAAAGGATAACAGTGAAATTTCTATTTATTATTCATGATTCATCTCCTCCAGTAAAATGGCAAAACCCATCACAGTGGTACGTTGTTTTTTTTTTTTCATACTTTTATTTCTATTTTTAAGAAAAAGAACTAAAGAAGGAATTACTTCCATTCTGTGGTCCACTTGAATGTGCGAACTGCTAACGCAAAAGATAAGCGCATAAGATCTGTTATCCCTTTCTTTGTTTTCTTGTTATCGACACTCTTAATTACCTTTAAGTGATTTTAATTATTATCACGAGGTTCAAGACTTAGAAAGAAATGTTTTCATTTTTAAAACGAGAAAGCAAGATTGCTTAATTTTAATTTTGAAACGATGTATAAAAAGATGAAGGAGAAAGAAATCCATAACAAAGAGAAGGAAATTTGGGGTCATGTTAGTACGACGCACGTCAGAGCGGACCACAGAATTGAAGTAGTACCTTGAAATTATTTTTGTCACTATGTAGTCTTTGCTTTTTGTACTTCAAGTTTGTATAATTCTATGAATGTTTAATTTTTGATTTCCTCGAAAATAACACGCAAATTAGAAGGGCCCAAGAAATTGAATGTTATGCACTAGACCCATCAACGATTAAAAATGATAGCTGTATCAACACAAACACAGAAAGCCCCATAGGAAATGTTTTGCACCGATCCCCGTCAATGATAAAAGTGGCTCTGATTAATGAAGATTGGCAACATTATTGTCAAACTAAACGAAGAAAGCAGACGGATTTGAGAAGAAAAAATTGAAGTCTTCCCTCTCGTTGCTCTAGCATGTCATACTGACTGCAGTTGAGCTACGATAAACTTTTCAGTGTTTTTAATTCAAACATTTATTTATTTCAATCCATTAAGTCAATTTTTTTATTTTTCATTCTTAAATATTCGGTTTGTCCATCTTTAGGAATAAAACTTGATGTTGGGGTTTTTAAAATCAAGTTTTTTTTTTCTTGCAGCCTCTCATAATTTTTTTTTTCTAGATGAAGAATTCAAATTGTAACTCGACCCATCATTGATTTGAAAAAAATTGGTTACTTGTCATCATCGTAAGAGTTTTGATAAAGACATAGAAAATTAAGGCGAAAGTAAATTATTGTAGTCAAAACTAAACAAAAATCAGTTTGTTGGATAAAATGAGTAAATATATCTCAAGTGACTGCAAGAAAAATTGTTAATTTTTAAAAAACGTTTTGATGAGACTCATGAATGAAATAAAACTGAACAATTAACAGAAAACGAAAAGTGATTTCTTTCGTGTTCTGTTTAGTGCGTACTTGACAAAAATTACTTTATGGGTCAGTAATGTATCTCTGTTTACATAATTCCTCAAATAAACCTCTGAAAATCACTAGAATTAAAAAATTTAAAAACAAACAAACAAAAAACAATAAGATATATTTTCTCGAGGGGGTCCCTAAAATCTTGAGGTCCTGGGCACTTGCACTAAACTAGTACGGCCTTGTTTGTAATTCTAAATTGACCAAACGACTTGAAACGAGAAATTTTTCTCATCTCATTTGTGAATCACTTGAATTCACTTGTAGAAATCAAAACAGGATCATTAAAGACTCTTTATCGAACAAGAAAACGTTATTTTGTCCCCCCGAGGAAGAAGAAGAAGGGGCTATCTTGATTATTTCCTTGTATTCAGTTGCACTCAAGACGAAGTACTTGCTTACTTACTATTTATCATATGACCTACACGCTTCTTATTTTCTTTTCCCTTAAGTCGTCACGTGTCAACATTGTTTATGCTCAAGGTTTAACCTGGACTCAGGACTTCAGACGTTGTTGTCAACGGGTTATTTTTAATTTTAGTACGACGGCTTATGAAACTGACATTTTGTCAAGTCTTTACGACTACTTGAAGGTTTCAATAGGTTTATAATAAAGTATCATCGTTTTTCATAATAAGTACGTCTATTAATTTTCTTATCCATTTCCATAATTGATTCTTTTGACTAGTGAAATGTTTCTTGACTTCATTTTCATTCAGGATGGTACAAACAGAAAAATAAGTACCCTCAAAACACGTGTTCTATGATAAAAGTTAGAGTACCTGTGGATTTGTTTTTCTTTTTCTTCTTACGTCCTCCTACCTCGAAAGAGTTGAGAAAATTTCTGTCTGCGCTGCTATGAATAAACAACATGTGGAGTTCTCTTTCAAGTGGTTAAAAATGTTTTTAAAAATCTATTTTTGGGAAAACGGAAATTCTTGAGTTTAGAGTTTAAAATACTTTTGTTTCGTATGAAATGTCTCGTAACGTTCAAAAGTTTCTTTGTTTAAATAAATGAAAAACTAATGCAATCACTTGACGCAGTCAATAGAGAAAAAAAACCCTTGTTGCCAACCCATTGTTTCTGGTCAGTTTATTGCAGGAGCATAGCTAAAGAGAAGGGAGCTTGGCTCTTTAAGGGGGCCTCTCAATTGGAGGCTCAGGGGTTGTTTTTAAAAACCCCCTTTCCTCTCAGCTAGAGCATCTGACATAATATTTATTTTTAGAAGAAGAAAGAAATACTTTATTATTCGCATTTTTTTATTATTATTCCAACCGATTTCAGTCATTTTTTATTTTGTGAAACAAAACATCGAGTGATTGAACTGTTCGCACAACTTATCGAAGGTGGTCCCGACTGGAAGTCTGAGTGTGAAAATTCCACACTCGTGCACACTCAGTGTTGAAATTGGTACTCGAATTCACAGAAATAGATACATAATTGTTGTTGTTTGAATGAACTGTTAAATTTGCCTCGCTTCATTAATCTTCGACAGGTCTCTCATCTGCACGTCGTTAACTGAATTCTAATCGGGACCACCTTCGTAAAGTTGTACCATTTTTTTTTTTTATTTCATCCGAAATTTTATTTAATTTTTTTCATTTTGAGAAAGAATAGGATCAAGTGTCTAAGATATTTACCGCAGTTATTTCAAGATAAAACCTATAATGAACGATACGAACTGAATTTGAATAAAGAAGGAAAGAGGGAAGAAAGGAAGGAAGGAGAAAGAAAGAAAAGTTTAGTTCACGTCATGATGGGTTTAAATTTAGAAAGAGAACAAAAAACTTATTCATCTTATTTTTATATTGTGGTTTAATCGTAATGTTATACTTTTAAAACAACCTGTTGTAAATGAAAAACACGAATAAAAAAAAAAGAAAGTGGAAAAAGACGACCCCCACAAAAATATTTACAAAAACTAAATAATGGAGTCAAAAACTTTTTCTTAATTACTTCTCGAAGTGATTGTTTTTATTTCCTTATTTTGTTTGAAGTAATGTTCAAGTTTTTAGAAACGGTGTTTGTGGAACAAACGTAAAATTGGAAAAAAATATTTAATTTTTTTTACTTTAAAACACCCTAAGCTAGCAAGGCCTTTCAACCACTTCTCACATCAAAGGGTTAATCAGAAGGGAGTTATTTATGTCATAGAATTAAGACCAAATAAAGAAGAACATTTTAGATTAACTTATTGATGTTAAAATTGTGAAGTTGGAGACACTGAAAAATGGCCTGTTTAAAACGAAGACTGAAATGCAATAAGTGGCTTGAAATAACTTATTGCTTGGAAAACTTTTTTCAACGAAGAGCATTAAGAGAATTTAAAAAAAGAAAGATTAATTAAAGTTTAATAAAGTGAGGGTAGTGGTTGGAGCCCTGGGGACACACACTCCGCCCAATTTTAGTGAAAAAAGGTGGAGAGACTCGAAATCCGAAGAAACACAGACCATGCAGACAAAAGCACCACTGAAGTCTGCTAGGAAATTTGAGCAGATTCCTTGAGTAGTGGAAAGACTTGTTGGCGCTTGATCTTTACTCCGATAGAAATTCTTATATCACCCGTTGATTTATAGCGTAAAACTTGCGAGAACGAATGCAGACTTGCAGTAAATATTTTTTAAAAGTTGGTAGCTAAAAATGGCTGTTTTTTTAAAATTTCCAACTAACTTTATAGCTAAAATGTTATAGCTCCTGGAATCGTAAGATATTCGAATTTCATTTTAATAAATATATTATTTAAAATCATATTTTAATGAAGCTGTTATTCATTTTCATGATTTAATTAATTTGGTATCAATCAAGGTGAAACAAGTTCAAAAAATCATGCAAGGCTTCTGATAAATAATGTTTGAACTTTTGATTTTTTTTAGATAATGCATTGAAATAAAATTCGAACTTCTGAACATTTCAAAAGCCATCGTATGTTTTCGAACTTAACATTTTTAGCTGCAAAGTTGGATGGAAAAAATAATTTTCAGTCACCAGGTTTGGCAACTATTTTTGATATTTATTGTGATCAATAATTTAGTTGCCTGCAAGTTTGACTATTATTAATTATTTTTTTTTAGATGTTTCCACACATCTCTATAAGACACTTTTTGGTCGGTCATCTGTTACGACCGAAAGAGGAAGGAGAGGTTTTATCTTTTATTTACAAGCTGACATAAGAGGTGTGATGTAATCAATCGATGACGTATCAAGTGTTTTTTTACAGTGTTGCCGAAAATCGTTTGTTATTAATAGCTGAAACTGTCTGCGAAAATGGCTAAATTCGGCTAAATTTTTCAATTTCCAGCGAATTTTATCGCTAAATAGTTATATCATCTCATTTAAAACCCACCAAGATAACCGTACAGTAAGACTCCAGTTCAAATTATTAATTAAAATTGTTAATTAAAATTGTGTTTACTAAAATTAAACTTACTAATTGATTTTTTAATTTTTTTTCCAATAGCCTGATTTTTTTTTGGGGGGTAACCATCCTCATTTTCCTCCTTTTCTGTAGAAGAATTAGTAGAAGTAGTAGTAATGCTACTACCACAACTACTTCGTTTAGAATCCCTTGATATGGACGTATGTATGGTGGATGTGTCGTTGAACTTGTGGTTCTTGTTTGTTTGTCACCTAATTGAAAGAAATGAAGTGTTTTTTTTGCTCTCCATAACTTTTTTAAAAGGCATTTAGTTTTATCATAGATCTTCATTTTCTGATTCAGATAATTTCTATTCCTCCAGATGAGTTTTCGAATAAAATCTCGACTGATTTAATTGCTACAGGGACTTATCTTTGAACACAAGTTGATATTTTTCGTATCAGGAGCTGGAGATATCGTAGAATCCACTGGAAAACACAAATGGCAATGGGCTAGTCATGTTGCAAGAATGGCAGATAACCGCTGGACATCACGACTTACAACGTGGATAATCATATACGAAATTGTGACTGGCTGAAAATTAACTGTTGAGACAAACTAATCAAGTTCAGATTATACTGGCTCAGCTTAAAGGTCAAAGTTGATTGACTTTGAAATATTTGCACATTTTTCTCACAAATTACCCTTTTCATGAGTGAATTCATCCTTGAATGAATGAATACTCCAAATTTTATAGAATTTCAGCTAATGGTTAGTTTTTGGTGATTCGAAAGATTTGATTGTGTTTCGCTTGAAAAATTCAGATGCAAATTCATCATCATCATCATCATCATCATCATCATCATCCATCTTTCAACATCCGTCGTTAGATATATACCTTCCCCAGGATTCGCCACACTTCTCTATCATGGGCGTCGTGGAGCCAGTATTTTCTGAATTTGTCTAGTTCGTCTTTCCATCTAATGCTCTGCCAGCCTTGGTTGCGCATGTGATTTCCGGGGATCCATTTCGTGAGTCGCGATGTCCATCGGTTGTTCGCCATTCTTGCAACATGGCCAGCCCATTGCCATTTGAGATTTATAATGGATTCTATGATGACCCTGACTATTGTCTTTTTCCAGATGTTCTGTACTGTCTTAATTACGTTCTATTGTTTACATTGTAAACAACTTTTCAAAGATGGACAAAAAATCAGCTTCTTTACATTGGAAACTTATAATTTCAATGCTCGAATGCCTAAAAGATTATTACGATACATTTACAAGTTACAGGCGTTTTTATCAGCTTGTCTCACCTTGTTACACGTGTGCAAGAAAATTGCTTTTGTCTCTCTTAAAACCTAATTGAAACTATCACTTATTTTCGTAAATAAAACCTGATGGTAAATGCCTATTTCAATTTTATCGTAGCCTCTAAAGATGACAAAGGGTTCTATTCTTTTAAAAAAATGTTTTTATGTTTGTGTACCCGTGTTTGTTTGCTTTTGCGCTCCTGGTCATGCCGTTTTGTCTAAAGACTTAAAAATTCGAATCAGTATTCCACAAGAATCTCTCAACATTTTTAAAATTTTATTTTTTAGAGAAAAAATTTTGTGCCATCTATTTTGACGGGTTTATTAATAACATCTGAATTCTCAAGAATCTGTATTTTTTTTCTAAATGTTTTTCAACTTGATGTCTAGATGTTTTCCTGTAGAAAATGCCAGTGATGTCATAATAGAATTTATTCTGACCATATTTATTCTTCGATGGAATTTTTTCCCATGATTTCAAATTTTGACGCTACGGTTGTTCAGTTATTGACTGCGATGCTGAGTTTTATTTTATTTTAAAATTTTCTCACAAGATCACGAGTCCCGTTATTTTTTAAATTTTTTTTTTCGAGGTTTATTCGGCACATATTTTGACCTTGACGCTGGAGACTCCCCCCACTCTTCTTCTTTTTGAAACACGTGCGAGTGGCCCCGCCCTAACCCTCGACCCTCACGCGTGTGACCGTCACACTAGAAGAGAGAGAGAGAGAGAGAGAAAGAGGGGGAGGCGTAGTCAGCTCTTCTTACAAAACAAGTTGTGTGTGAGAGAGATAGAGACACACAGAGAGTGCTAGCCAGACAGAGAGACAGAGATGCGATCTAGTCAAAGAGTGAGAGCTTAAAGAGGATATGTATATATATGTATATATACATACACACACACACACAGTGTTTATGGAAGACTATGATTTCGTTTTGTTAAATCAGTACATACAGCACAAGATTCGATTCATTTAATTCGTTTTTTCAGAAATAAAACACAAAATCGCGTCCAAAATGAACTGTGATTAATTAGGCAAACAATATAAGGGAGGTAATTCAGGGTTTTGGTATGAGATATTTTGAAGACAATACTAAACTGAACTAAGGGCTGAAACAAACTCTGGTGCACACCCCTATGTTAATTGGCTGCTAGATTATATCATAGTTATCTCCCTTGGTGTTTAACGCTTGCTGAATATGACTGAATCCTAATGGATTTTTCATTTTTTATTTGTGGTCAACTTCATGGCTTAATGTGTTTTGATGAGTTTGTGGTTGAGAATCTTTTGATTAAAATCACACGAAGGCTGCAATTATTGACGTTCAAATTTTGGATTTTTTTAAAAAGTATTATATTTTTTGATTTTATAATGACTTCAGGAGTCATCATTTGTTTTGTAGTGTCCTTGATATTTCTTAAATGATACATTTATAAATATTCAAGGATCAAATGATTAAAAGAGTCTTTGTATGTTCTGAAGTGTCCTTCACATTTTTTAGCTGTAAAGCGAGCTGAAAGTAGATGGTAATGAAAAGAGAGGCTACATCTTTTTATATTTATGGCAGCCATAACTTACATCTGCACCTACAAGATTACCCGAACAATATGACCCTCTATTTCATAAGCTATGAATACAATTCGATTCCTTTCTGCTTTTAATTGGGCTTTTCCAAACATTCAACCGCATTCCAACTATAGACAATCCATTCTTTTCTTTCCATCTTCAATGTTAACACTACGTTTCGACTGATTCATTCTATGGCCTTCTTCACGTATAATGTGCAATACTCGTAATGAAAGACGGTATCTTTTATCGGTCTCTTTTTTTGGTAGTGCAATGCAAAAAATGGTATCAAACGTATTCCATGTTATACGTATCATTATTCATATTACACCTGAAGTAGGCCATTGGATGTGTCGGCTGGAGTTTCACATTAACGTCAAAGATTGAAGAAGAGGTGGGATTTTTTAAAAAAAAAGCTGGAATGCTAATTACTCATCTCAAAGTTATAGACAATTCAACCATTTTATCTGGGAAAACATTCATGATTGTTTATCAAGTTGAATTTCACTTTTAACCCATTGAAGACTGGCAATTGAGTAGGCCATTGCAGTAGCTCAACATCATTGTCCTCAATGTAGGCTCTGATGGTGCCAGTAGTCTGTAAAATTTAACCCAAACCCTCTACTCAATCTTGTGGGCATGTAAGTTTCTCAACTTTCTCAACCAATGATCAAGTTGAAAAAATAAAATCTTATATCACTTTTTTTTTTCATTTTTATTCAATTTTTTGAATATTCAACTGAATTGTTATTAGATGCGGACTGTGTGGAAATAAACAACACATTAGATTTCTCGTTGTTCGAATATCAAAGATAACAATGTTAATGTATCGAACTACATAAATTTTCTTTCTTTGTGAAGTTTGTTCACATCTCGAGGTACCGTAACAGTGAAACAATGAGGTCAAAATCATCAAAAATCACTTTTTATAGTTCTTTTCTCTTAAGCATGAATCAATCTTTTTATTCCAAAAGTAATTCAGTTAAGACAGATTATTTGGGGGTGTATAAACTTTCCCACTAACTTGACTGTTTGGTCGGTCACTTATTTCTACTGACCGAGAGCTGGATTTACTATATAGCAAAAGTAGCACATACCACAGACCCTACGATTTCAAGGGTACTCTGCCTTCTCTTTATATGAACGACTGCGTAATTAACATTTGGTATTTTATCCAATTATTAGATTTAATTAGTTTATAATCCAACATAGTGATTAATGGGAGCCTATCCATGTGATACATAAATAACACTTGGATACTAAGGTATTTGAAATCGAAATCATAGCTGCTGCACAATGATCAAAGCGAAAATGATTTGCTATTACTTTGATGTCAGACATATCTCGTATTATCTTGCTTTATAGCAAATGAGAAAAAAATTGCAAATAAAAAGAATGAATGTGTTCTGATATCAATGCACATTTTCTTAATTTAGGGCCTCTCTATAACATATGCTACAGGCTTAGCACTTGGCTCTGGGCTCTGACTAGTTTGAGGGTGTGGTCATTATCATGTTGAAAACCAATGAGTAATATATAGGGGGGCTAATGGTAGCATAACCTTATTCAAAATTCTTAGATCTGATGTAATATCCATGATCTTTTGAATTACAATTGTGCAGCTGTGATTGGTTGAAGAGGAGAAAGGTAGGAAGTAGAACATAGGGATATTTGAATAAAATATCACTTGCCTTCCTCCCTATGATGGATAGGCCAAATAAAAACCCAGCATGCTTTGGATTTGATTTACCATGGCACCACAAATGGCCTACCTAACAAGCCAGCCTTGTGGGTACAGATTCCTCTCTCTCTCTCTGCTCATCTATATGTGTGTTGGTGTATCTGTCTGTGGGCACTCCTGGTCACATTTTTGGGGCTGCAACTTATAAATCTTACGAGAATACACCGATAGGCACCATAGTGCTCTTTTTTTGTCTCCATAGTCATTTTGGACCAACAATGCCCAAATCTTGAGCCAATATTTTTTGAGATAATTGTAGATAAAAGATTTTTTTTTTTTTGTTGAGATAATCAGTTCTGATACATGTGTGGCTTCAGTGATTCATTTATGTGAGGTACGGATGTTTGTTTTATGATGGTCTCACCTTTTTCCGAATCATATTTTTGGCTTGCGTTGTTTCTCCTTTCAATGGCGGACATTTTCCTGTTGCTTATTGAGAATCGGTGAATGTTCCTCTAAAAAACTGTTGAATAAAGCTGGCTGAAGGGCTGGGATTTTAAACACTCACTCCTTATAGTGTCCAGACAAAACGGTTTTTAACGACCCCACCCTCCAAATAAAATAAGAGTGGGAAGTTCAGTTTGTTGAATAAGTCCCTTAGTTTGTGTCAAGCAAAATTCATGCTCGTTATTTGAAAATTCAGACACTTTTTTTAGTGATCACTGCTCAACAAAAGGTGACAAAAGTATATCATCCATTGGTCACCCTTTCTTCAAATTTCTTAAATGATCACCCCCAACACTGTTAGTTGCTAAAAGACCTAGTCATGTGGTGACTAACCAGATCTGTTCATTTGGCAGTAGTTTTTTTCTTTATGCAACTCCAGGAATGACTTCAATGTATGACCCCCACTTGTGTTTACATTGTGTGTGTGAAGATGAAACTAGTCCAATGTGGGTCATCAGAGAGACAGAGAGAGAGAGAGAGAGAGAGGAAAAAGGAAAGAAAAAAAATGTTGTTCACAGATTTGAGGCTGTGTGAAAAAGCTTTTGACACACAAACAAGACTCTTCACATTTCATCATAGTCTGTCTCCACCTCTGTCTGTCCCTATATCACTCTATCTCCCCTCCCCCGGTATTTTAGCTTCCTTCGCTTCCCCACTGGCCTCCCCAACCATCCAACTATTTTCACTTTAACGTGTCACTTTTTTTTTTCTTTTTTTTCAAATTCCCTTTTTTCTCATTCTTTTCTCCCCCTTTTCAACCCCCCTGTCTGTCTGTCTCATTCATCTTCCTTCTCCTTGGGTCAGTGATATATGTATTCACTCAAGTGTCCGTTTGTCTCTCTGTCTGCCCTCACAATATTTCCAAAAGTTCTCAATGAATTTCGATGAAATTGTATGGAGGGATAGGCCATGGGCCAGAAGAGAATCGGTTAAATATGGAGGTGGATCTGAGAATTTCTTTCTTGCTATCTCCCTTACATTATATCTTTTTAATAACTGATTTTCATTCAGTTATTTTGGGAGAATGGTATTTGCAGAAGTTTTAGTTTTTTCTCTGTCCTTCTCTTGCTCTCTCCCCCCTCACTAAATACCAACTATACTTATCTGATGCTTGGTAACAATAATGGGGCACTTACTGAACAACCACTTGATGGGTGTTGTCTAGTTTATGTGGCCTTGTAATTAGAGATTTGGCTCTTTAAGGGGGATTCCCAAGAACATTGAGTGTGATTGGTCAGTAGAATGCAGTAGGTGAACTGATATTTATTAAGCTGTTGGGGGCCCCCTTCATCAAATAGCCAAACAACCCACCCACCCATCGCTACACCTCCTCTTATAATTACAATTTCATTTTCACTTTGGAAGCTAATTGACCTAGTAAGTCTGCATCATTAGGAGCTCATTTATTTAACAAAAGTAAATTCAAGAAAGAGCCGACAAGCATAGGGCAGGTAAGGGGAGGGGCAAATGATGATGGCAAAATTCAGGGTCAAATGTGCAGGAAGTATATCAAACATTTGTATTCATTGAGTCTATTTTCCTTTGGTTAAATATGATTTTTAATAAAATACACTATAGTATAATATTTACTAAACTTAGCTTCATTCAGTAAAAGGCCGAATAGGTGGGGGCTGATATGGAAGGGAAGATAATACTACAATTTCCTGGAAAGGGAGACCTGCCTACTTGGAGAATCAGCATTCAAATTTCATTTTTCTTCTTTTCTATTCTTTCTTCTCTCTTTTTTTTTCCACCTAGGTTTGACCATTGACTCAAGAGTCACACAACAGAAACCATCACATGGCATTTGGGGGTGATCAATTATTAGCCGATGATCACTAAAAAGTCTGAATTTTCAAAAAACAAAATAAAACGTTTTTCCTGGACATAGCAAGGAGTAAATATTCGAATTTTTAGCCCTCTAGCTCCCTTGGTGCAGCCTGTATATGTGATGCTTTCTATCACTAGATAGCCTCTTGCCTGTCGGACACAGGGTAAAGTTTTGAGACATATTTTAGGGGAGAATGGTGTCCTCAATATGGAGGGAGATATTGTATCAGCAAGAATTTTCTGTGAAGAATTGTATGTAATAATTTTCTAGAAATCTTCTATATTCTGAAAACTAGCTAATTGTCTGAATGTCTTCTATACTTTGAAGAATAGCTAATTATCTAGAAGTTTTCTGTATTTTGAAAAATAGCTAATTATCTAGAAATCTTCTGTATTTTGAAAACTAGCTAAAAACCTGTTCTATTTGGCAGTTTTCAGGTAGTTCTTGCCAACGCCCCCCTCCTCTCCATTGGTTGGATACTGTTTGTACAAATATTTGACCCTCTTTTTATTACCCTGATGGACTGCTGTTGCACAAACTGTTATCTGGATAATTTTTGAATGCAAAAAAAACAAAAAAACAGTGAAAAACATGATGAAAAAACATGCTGAATTTGATAATAGTTTTATTTTCTGCCTCAGATGTGTAATTTTTGCATTATGAGAGTACATTCTCACATACATTTGAATTTTAGATGTAGATGAAAAAAAATGGTTGAACAACAAGGTATGAAAAGAAGATAAATCTTTTTTTCTTCAGAACTGATATGAAAATTACAGAGGTGTGGAGGGGCTAAGGCACAAAAAATGGAACCAGCATGCCAAGTTCAAACTCCAACTGAAGCAATTAGTGTTCACTTTTCCTTAGTGCTCTCGGAAAAAAGCATGAATCCATCCCTCCCTGTTAATTTAAGGGTAAATAGTAGGGCAGAATGGGCTCTCTTGACATGGTTGACCACCAGTCTAGGAGACAGAATTCTGATTCCAAATCAACCTGAAGAGGAGTGGGCTCCATCAGGCTATCTCACCCTTGACACAGCAATGATGAAAATCATCTGTGTTACCCCAAGGACCCTGTGGAAGATTTTGATTTTCAAAGAACAGGGAAATCATGATAAATCTATTTCAATTTGATCCTGATGATTTTAACCCATAAACCATTTCTCTTAAAGAAGTACATTTTGAAATTATTAGATAATGTATAAAATTTCTGCATTGGTTGGAAAACTTGAGTTATATACAGAGTACTAATTCTAAATTTTCTGTTTTTTTGTCTGTCTCAAAAATGGCCCCGAAATTGGCTATATTTAAAAAAAAGAATTATCTACAAGAGCATACAGTGCCCTGGAAACCCATATTGCACGGCTTTACTTGGCTCATCCCTGATGGACCCTCCATAATCCTTAAGCATAAATCTAGGCACAGCTTTTCAACCTGTTTCCATCAATGAATTCCAGAAAAAGAATTTAAATCACCATGAAAAGTTTTTTCTTGTTGACGTAGATAAAAGGATATTGTAGATGTTCAAATAACTGTAAAACAAGTCTGGTTTGTCACTCTATAGAAACCATCACAGGAGCCAAATCTTTTAGCTGCATACCATGTTGAGGGTGATCAAATGAAAAATTAGAAAAAAAGGGGTGATCAATGAAAAATGACCCCTCTTGCTTTTCGGGTAATGATCACTGAAAAAAATCTGAATAAAAAATAACAAAACAAGTGTGAATGTTACCAGGCACAAACTGAGAATGAATTCAGCATAAATTTAGATTGTAAATGGAATGTCCTACTAAAAACCTATTTAGAATGTAAATTTGGAATAGATGAAATAAGCTGTTTATGTCTCGATATAGTTGAGAAAATGTTGAAAATTTCAGCCACTCCATTGGTGTGGCCTGTATGTGTGATTCATTCATAAATAGCCAGCCAACTTGAAAACTGAAGAAACCTTTTATGACATTTCTGGTTGATGGCTTTTTAATATGAAAAAGAAACTTTAACGCATAAACATTTTTGTATATCAAGAGAAAACACTTGAGAAATGCAAAAACATATTTAAGTCTGTCAGTTTCTAAGTAGGTGTATGTATGTATCGTGTGTACAGGCAGCAGCAATGGAGCTAAAGGGCTGGAAATTTAAACATTTACTCCCCATGTTGTCTACAAAAAATTTTTCTTCTCCCTAGATAATAATTCAGTCCAGCTCGGGGGAGGGGGGGGCATCAATTTGCAATGAGAGTTTATGCTAAATTGGTCCCTTAATTTATAGTCGGCAATATTCACTTTTCAATTGATCAACTCTAATATGACATGATGGTAAAAAGCTGTTGGTCATGTGATGGTTTCTATTGAGTGACTAACCAGACCTGGTTTCATTAATACTCTATTGACAGAATGAGATTTTCTTTTTTCTATTAAAAATAAATGTGAGTGGTAATGTCAACAGACATCCACTCGGGTAGTGTAATGGTTAATATGTCAGCCTCTCAGCTGGATGGTCCAGGGTTCAATTCCCAGTATAAGCAAAGAGTGTGAAAAAACACTTCATCCAGCTAATTGAGTACACTCTAAGCTATGGTGGACTTGCATTCTTCCAAGGGGGTGGTTGAAAAATAACTTGTAGGTATAGAGTCCTGGTCTCGACCGACTCGGGACTTGCAAGGCTCACTAAGCTGATGCTTGCAACAGAAACCGGGACTTTGCCAGCTGTTTTCGTACTGTTGCCTCTTGAGAAACGTGGACCTTACCTTTTTCAAGGTCAATAGACAAGGCGTCTGAGACTAAGTTGAATTTGCTGCAGAAAAACAGGGCTCAACGTTCAGTTATCTGCAACATTTTGTGGAGCTATCAGGGTCAAAAGAACTGTTCCTACATTGGAAACTTATGGGGAATGAGAAATGGGTTTTGTAGGTTAAAAGAAACTGAAAGAAGCAATAGCTTATCTCTAGATCAGACACAGAAATATTGATTCGATCAAACATAGATTGTCTGACTTCTATTTTGCTGCAAAGCTCTTTTATTGAGAGGATTGAAAAGTTGCTTTCAAGATGGATGACTCGGTTACTTTTCAGTTCACTTGATATGTGACAAAGATTGCCAGTAGTTCTCCCTGATGATGGCTAAAATTTACGGCTAACTTTCCTGCTAAAAATGTTATGTATGCTCAGAAATTCATACTAAATCTTAAAAAATTAAAATCATACATCTCATAAGATAAGATATTAACACAATAATGAAAATGAATAGCTAAAAATGTTAAATTCACTCCAAAATTCATACAAAGGGTTTAATATGCTATTTTTACCACAATTTTTCAAATAATCTAGCCTTTTCAAACTATTTTTCCTGCAAATAATTGCCATATATTTATGAATATTAATTGACTGTGGGTATAAGATGAAGTTAAATTAGAATAGAAAAGTCCAAATAAGTCAGACCTGTACATAAGTCGACCTCAAAACCATAACCAAGATATTTGATGATTTTACCTTAGCAGGAAGAAACAAAACAAAAATGCACTCACAAATTGGCTTGATATCTTTCATTGATTGCTAATTAAACATAAATAATTAATAACATGAAAATTTAATCTTCATTTATTCAAATGGTAACAAATAGAGTTTTAAATAACTAAATGTTTTACTATTTTATTTTCATACATTTTTGTATTCGCTCATGTCTGTCCAAACAGTATCTCTAGATGTTCATGATTGATCTCAATGAAATTTTTGGGAAGGATGGGCCATGGGCTAAGAAAGAAGTGATTCAATTTTTGAGTGGATCCAGGAAAAGGTTTTTGATAGAGATATTTTTTTTATACATCAAGGAAAGGTAAAATGTTGTCTGGATATTGAATTTTGAAATGGAGTTACCTCCCCTTCATTTTCAGGTGTGCAGTATACAAAATCATTTTCATTCAGTTTTCTGTGACAGTGGTCATGGGCATCTGGTGGGGGTTAGGGCATGGGGCAGATGCCCTCTCCCCTCTTAGGCCTTCATGGGGGTTAGGGAAGGTTGAAAGTTGGAACCCCATAGTCCATGAATGATAATAGGGTTGTACAATTGTTTTATGCAACCCCAAGAGTTTCTTAATTATTCATTGGTACTCACTCCATGATATCATCCACTCAAGATTAGATAATACGTCTTTGTCTGCAGTCAAGTAAATCATCTTACGTAGGGATCATTCACAGAGCCAGATTAAGACCACAATAGGTCCAAACATAATTTTTAAGGTATCAAAATTATATGTGATCTGAACAGTAAATTTATATTGAAACTTGAACATAGTAAAACATATATATATATATATATATATATATATAACTCTCACAATTTCGATATATTTTTTAAAAAAATGAAGACTTATTAATAAATTCAAATTTCCAATTTTGAATGAAAAAAAATGTAATGTTACACTGTTACTTTCAAACGTAAAATGACGTTTCTCATAGTTTCAGCTGAAGAAGGGATATTTTACTGAAATAATATTTTTCATTCATGTGCTGAAAGTATTATTTGTTTTATTCATAATAGATCTTTTTCCCAAGCAAATACTGATAGAATTCTTTATTGCTATCTATTTGTAGGCCCCTATATCTTTAATATTTTATGTAGTGTAGTTTGCATTTAGGTTCATCCAGCTTTGATCATTCAGAATGGGTTGTATTTACGTACACAATGAATTGCAGATGAAATGCCTATCATACAACCGGTTTGCCACTATGTTATATATTCTGAGTCTACCCTTTTTTTCCCACCCCCCAGAAATATATGTTTTTCACCCTCCCCGGGAAAGTGGCAGAGGATATCCAAGACAATGGTGTTGGCAGAGGTTTGTGCTCTCTAAGTGTTATCCTTTTTCTTTTTGCTTTTGTGTAAGAAATACTTGAGTAATCACCTATGATAAATACCCTATGTACCACTTTTAAAATGTTGATATTTTTGTTATATTCAGAGCTGCAATCCTCAGTTTTTATTTTATTTTGAAGCTCAAACACACTGTATCATAATGCAGAATGTTTGAGCTTAAAATAAAACAAACTGATTGTTCTAACTCGAAAAATAATGAAAATATCAGCTTTTTAAAAATTGGTTCATTGGGCACTTATCATACGTACCTATTGATTTGGAAATAATGTGAGAACTAATTCCAATTTTTTTCTCTTTTTTTCTTCAATCTACAGTTAAAAAGCATTGGTCCGAAGTTGGTGCCATTCTTCAAGACAGTTGCCCTGTATTTTGTCCTGTACCCTGACGAGAATCCACCCACAATCTTTTGTTGTCTCTTCAAATGTCTACCCATCATCTCGCTGATGCTTTTTGTCCTCCTTCAGGGCATGAGCTTCAGTATTTACTATCGATACTCACGGAGAATCTTGGTTGGACTTATCTTCAGTTGCCTCGGTGACGCTTTCCTCGTCTGGAAACAAAACTATTTCATGCACGGTATTGCAATGTTTGCCATTTCCCAAGTGATGTATGCTCGAGCCTTTGGATGGAAGCCTTTCAACCCGTATGCTCTCGGAGTATTATCTGTTATCGGAACCGTAGGTTATTACTACGTAGCGTCTGCCCTTAATGGGATCCTCCTCTACTTAGTAGCCCTCTATATAATTCTGATACTAACCATGACTTGGCGTGCAATAGCCCGAGTTCAATTCTTCGATGAGCTGTGGACGTGGACCAAATTATGCGGCTGTGCTGGCTCCATTTTATTCCTCATCTCTGACTTTGTGATTGCCATTGATAAGTTCCGAACCCCTGTACCATTTTCTCACACGATTGTCATGTCCACGTATTATGCAGCTCAGCTCGGTATTTCTCTGTCGGTTGTTGATAGCCAAGCGGAAGAACTGTTGATTCAGTCAAAACAAAATTGAGACTGAGGCCATCGGTCTTGAAAAGGTTCGGAAAGCGATTGCTTCAAACTTCCTAAAAAATCAGGACAAACAATGGGGCTTTTTTTTACAAAAAAATTGGTATAAATTGGTGTAACTGTTAGGTTCAAACAAATCTGATCAAATACTGTTGGATGTCAAACCATTTTTTGGATGCATTAGCATCTATATCAGCGATCGCTGTCACTGACTGACTGACTAATTGACATAGCAAACGCCTCATAGGACCTTCACGCAGCCTTCCCTCTCACTCTTCCTATGAATCTGATGTCGCTCAAGTTACATTTTATTAACGTCATTAGAACGTGGAATTTTATTTTACTACATCAGAAGACAAACGCGTCAATTGCATGAAAGAAATTCTATTTTACTACAATACTAGTGTTATATGAAGGTTCTTTCAGAGGAAAGGGCTTTTGAAGGTGGGAGCATTGAAAGAATGGGCTTCTAAAAGCAGGGGCTTCTAAAAGCAGGGGCTTCTACAGGTGCTAAAGATCGATCCAGCACATCTACGGTCTGACATCCAGTCTAGTTAAATTAGGTCCCTAAACTCTGATTTGAACTCTTGCAAGATCAGTGCATACATTAATTCTTCAAACAGTCAGTTTATTCACTGATTTTCTCTGGACTAGTGCAATTTTCCGTCTTTTGAGGGGTGCAACGGACGGGGTGGGGGTGATTTTTTGTTGATATTGTGTGTAAAAAATTTCATGTAGTGTAATTTTTTTCCCATGACAGAAGTATGTGCACACTTCTGAATTCAGTACAGTGAATCGATACTTTTTCCATGAAAATGCAGAATTTAAGATCTTTGGTGCGCACTTTAATTTTCCTTGTGCACTGATTGCAAAACAGTTTAGAAAGAACTATCACCTTGTGAACTCATTCAGATGGTTAGTTTGGGGTTGGGGGTGTGGATTAATGTATTGGCTAAGTCTTTGGACTAGTGGTTGAGTGGATAGAAATGTTGGTCAAATATATCTAATTACCCTCTTGTGACAGTTGTCAGTTCAATCCCTGGGTCAGGCGGTGCTGAAAAATCATATATCCTGGTACAGTGGAAGAGTCAGATGAGCATTGCAAGGACCGATTATCTAGGAAAACTCAACATATACGAGATTGTGGAATCTATTGTAAAACGAGAACAAGAAGGTTCAGTTTGAAATTCACAGAAAGATACTGATTTGAAGAGAGCCGGAGGGTACAACGACTGAAACATTGTGACTATAACAATCAAGATGAGGACACTAGTCTGAACAAATCAGTGGAGGATAATAATAATTCATCGTCTCAGAAATGAAGAACCAAACAGTCAAGTACCGTAACAAAGAAAAAATCCTCTATCCATACAAGAATCCCTCGGGTAGCATGTATTTCGATTAATGTGCTAACGATTTTTACTTCCTCCCAAAAATTGAATAGTGCACTTTATTAAGTATTAAAAAATTGTTTTAATTATTTCTAATTTTCAAGAAAATTTCGAGTTCAGGATTAATTACATTACTCCCCACAGGTTTTGATTATTTTCATTATTCAAGTTCAATTAACACCATTTTGATTATAACTGCATTTTTTTGGATGCAGTTACAGCATTATTCAGTCGGGGGTGTCCCTGTATAACCCCCGTTCCCTCTAAATTTACGATTGAATTTTGAAATTGTTGTGGGACATGAACAGAATTTCTCCCCTTGCATTTTCACAGGTCTCCCCCATTATAGTACGAGTCACAACGTAGCACAGATGGATGGTAGACCTCAAAATGTCAATTTAGCTAAGAAAAAAAGAACTATATCAAGCACCAAAATAGCTAAATTGGCAATCAGGTTATCACAACTCGGTTATAATGCAGTTGGCTTACTTAGACCCCAACACCCGCAGTATAATGAGGGATACCTGTGTAGACTTTCACCGATATCATTGGACGAAGAAGATGTGATTTGTTTCTAGTCGATATTTCCATTGATTATTGAATGTTAGTAAAATATTCACAGAATTAAGTGACCTTTTTCAGTAACTGAAGTATTGTGTGAGTTTTTTCACCAAACGGGGCCAGCGCAAGAATTCCAGGCATCCCAGCAGGTTTGCCACTCTTTACTTAACAAGACCAAAATTGAACATATTAAGGAATAATGTTATTTGGTTCTGAAACTAAAGATCTGTTACTGAAGGGAAATTCATAAAAGATGATCCCTCACACGAGAACAATATGATACATTGTAAACATACATGAGTAATTGATAAAGAATATGTATTTTAATCCGTCGTTCTTGTTACTTTAGTTTGATTATTAAAGTCTTTAAATATTTGATTATTTTGGTACCGACTTTATTTGATTATTTTGGAACCGACTTTATTTGATTATTTTGGTACCGACTTCATTTGATTATTTTGGTACCGACTTCATTTGATTATTTTGGTACCGACTTCATTTGATTATTTTGGTACCGACTTTATTTGATTATTTTGGTACCGACTTTATTTGATTATTTTGGTACCGACTTTATTTGATTATTTTGGTACCGACTTCATTTGATTATTTTGGTACCGACTTTATTTGATTATTTTGGTACCGACTTTATTTGATTATTTTGGTACCGACTTCATTTGATTATTTTGGTACCGACTTTATTTGATTATTTTGGTACCGACTTTATTTGATTATTTTGGTACCGACTTTATTTGATTATTTTGGTACCGACTTCATTTGATTATTTTGGTACCGACTTTATTTGATTATTTTGGTACCGACTTTATTTGATTATTTTGGTACCGACTTTATTTGATTATTTTGGAACCGACTTTATTTGATTATTTTGGTACCGACTTCATTTGATTATTTTGGTACCGACTTCATTTGATTATTTTGGTACCGACTTTATTTGATTATTTTGGTACCGACTTTATTTGATTATTTTGGTACCGACTTTATTTGATTATTTTGGTACCGACTTTATTTGATTATTTTGGTACCGACTTTATTTGATTATTTTGGAACCGACTTTATTTGATTATTTTGGTACCGACTTTATTTGATTATTTTGGTACCGACTTCATTTGATTATTTTGGTACCGACTTTATTTGATTATTTTGGTACCGACTTTATTTGATTATTTTGGTACCGACTTTATTTGATTATTTTGGTACCGACTTCATTTGATTATTTTGGTACCGACTTTATTTGATTATTTTGGTACCGACTTTATTTGATTATTTTGGTACCGACTTTATTTGATTATTTTGGTACCGACTTTATTTGATTATTTTGGTACCGACTTCATTTGATTATTTTGGTACCGACTTTATTTGATTATTTTGGTACCGACTTTATTTGATTATTTTGGTACCGACTTTATTTGATTATTTTGGAACCGACTTTATTTGATTATTTTGGTACCGACTTCATTTGATTATTTTGGTACCGACTTCATTTGATTATTTTGGTACCGACTTTATTTGATTATTTTGGTACCGACTTTATTTGATTATTTTGGTACCGACTTTATTTGATTATTTTGGTACCGACTTTATTTGATTATTTTGGTACTGACTTTATTTGATTATTTTGGTACCGACTTTATTTGATTATTTTGGTACCGACTTTATTTGATTATTTTGGTACTGACTTCAGTCCCAAGATTATACAATTTTTGTTTTGTGCTGCAAAAAACCTCTGGTAACCCTACACCCTTCACAAAGGTTTCGTGTCCTGTAGCCGAGAGTTTATTTGGTCCCTAAGCAACCGACTAAGTGTGCTTAATAGATATACAGATCCTGCTCTTAAATTCAGTAAAAGAGCTTTAATTCGGCTCCTTTTTGCTATCATTGCATGAATTCAAGGCAAATGACTTGAATGTGCTGGAAAGAAAAAAAATGGTTGTATTTTTTAAAAATATCTGAGCAAAACTTCATTTTATTCCAGAGTTTTGGTAAAAATATCCAGTATTTTGTGGCTGAAAAATTTGCGAACATCTTTTGAATCAGGAGCACCTTCCCTTCTCTGAAGATTGGATTGGCTGAAATATTGTGTTGACAAAATTTGAAATGTTAATGAATCTTCTCAAAAAGAGCTTTCCAAACTGTGTGTTGTAACACTCTGGTGTGTTGCTGATAATCTTTAGATGTGACACAAAATCAAGTATAATCTTTCTTCATCTTTAATAAGATACTTATCCTGAGTCCCATGAAATGCTGCGATGACATTATATATTTGGATAACAAAACTCAAGTAATATGAATTGCAAAAAGTTTTATTGGAAAGTTTGGAAAGCTTTGTTGTAGACCACCTTTTAAATGCAAAGTTGGTTTTAAGGTCCAAAACAAATTTTGCATTCCAACTCCTGCAAAACCTCCCTTATATTTCTTCACCTCACCTCATATCTTGATCACATTTTTCAAAGCATCCACTTTATAAGTATTTCACCTGGTTCTATCTGATGTTGAATTCAGTGACATATCATGTTTCATATCTTGGTTTTGCTGTGTGCTACGAATGTACAAAAAGGCCAAAATATTTTAGTGTCTATAAAAAATAAAATCTTTTTAATTCAATGTCGGGAAGGTGCTCCTGATTGTAAATTGTGAAGTTTCACATTCTTGTTCATTCAATGTTATAAATGGCAAACCAAGAATTAATGGAAGAAAAACTTTATTTGAAATGAAGACCATTATCCACATGGCTCAATGCTTGAGTGCTTACTTTCAGTCCAGGAGGCCATGGTTCAATCCACAACCAGGTCATAGCAAAGACTCTTAAAATGGTATTCAATGCCTCTCCGCTAAGCACAAAAACTAGGAATGAGGAACCTCTCCCTGAGGCTAAAGAGTTACAGTCAAAATTATATTGGATACACCAGTTCTCTTAAGATTACTAAAGTTAAGCAATGCCAAACCTGGTCAGTACTTAGATAAGTGACCATTGAAGAATACCAGGCAGCATAAGCAGAACAAAGTTTTGACAGTCCTGGCAAGCCGGAAGTGGATCTTACCAAACTCTTTGTAAACCCTTGATTATAAGTACATACAACTAGTTGCTAAAAATTGAATGATATTGCATTTTGGACACTATTTTTCCAATTTGATGCTAGATGTTTCAAATCCAAAGGAGGTAAGTCTGAGTATGAAGCTAGGAAAAGAAATTTAAAGTAGTTAGTTCAGTATTGGAAATGCATGATTCGTTTTGGCTGTCAAAACCAACTTTACCCTCTTTTGATTTATTTTCCTCAAATAAATCTAAAATCATTCCACAGCCTTATTTAAGGCATGAACTCAAGGCAGTCAGATGGAAATTTATATTTTAGATGCCATTTACCTACTTTGATAATACACCATTTGTATTTGGAAATTGATTTTTTGTCTGTGAAACTCTCTGCATCACCAGATATCATTGGTAATGTAACGTTTTTCCCCAAGTCACTAACGACATTGGTGGACATAACGTTACAGGAAGAGAATTTCATTTCACGTTGAACCTGTTGAATAAAACTTCCTAATTGCTCTATAGTTAATAGAATGTTGATTAGGGGCGGGGCACTTTTTTCAATCTGAGAAACAGGTATGTATGTATGTATGTATCCATACGTATTTTGTGTGTGTACGTAACACTTTTCAATATTTATACAAATATGAAAAAAATCATAAAAGCAGGTCTGGTTAGTCAGCCAATAGAAACCGTCACCTAACCAATCTCTATTGGCAGCATTCTATGAGTAGGGTAAAGGGATAAGTGGTAACAATCAATTGAAAAAATTGGAAAAATGAGATGATCAATTTATGAGTTACTTCTCTCACCTTCTGTTAGGCCGTGATCACTAAAATGTCTGAATATTGAAGAAACAAGCGCGAATACTGCCGGACACAAACTACTGGACCAATTTAGGATGAACTTACATGGTAAATTGACCCCCCCCAGATGTTTGGGCCGGGGGTGTCAGAAAACATCTAAATATATTTTTCTAGACATAAAAAGGAGTAAATGTTTAAATTTTCAGCCCTGTAGCTTCATTGGTGTAGCCTTTGTGCATGACACATATATACATATGTATATATACGTATATTGCTAGGCAGAATCACTAAATATTGGACACTTCCAAGAACTTGTTTAGTTTTTGTTGTTGTCATGATTACTGTCATGGCATCAGGGCCTGGTTAACTCTTAAATACATGGACTGTATGTAATCAGTTGTAATTGACCGTGGTAATCTTCTTCCATGCATAGCCTGAAAACTATCTCACCACCACAGTCAGTAATTGAATAACCATAGCGTCAAAATTTGAAGTCATAAAACAATTCCATCGAACAATAAATATGGTCAGAATAAATTTCATTTATGACATCACTGGCGTGTTCCATTGGAAAACCTCTGAAATAGAGTAAAGAAACGTCTAGATTTTGGAGACTCTATATGTTATTATTAAGCCCGTCAGAACAACGTCCCAAAGTGGTCAAAAATGCTTTTCTTCCAAAAATCTACGATCACTTTTTTGGAAGCATCGAGTACCAATTTTCAAATCTGTTGACAAAACAGTATGGCCAAGAGTGCTTGAACAAACAAACAAACTGACATGAACAAAAACATAAACAAACACACCCATGTATTAAAAAAAAAGATACAGCCCTTCACAGGCTTTGATGGCTATGGTTCAACTCCTCTGTAAAATGAATAGAAGAACATTTTGGCAAAGTCTTACGAATCTGCCATCGAATATGTATCTGGCCATCGGGACTTATTTGACCCATTAACACTGAACAAGCTGATTTGTCTGTCTGAAAGAAAAAATAAAAACAAATGCGACCTTACTCTTTCAAAAATTGTGGGGGGAGATCAATGAAAGTATTCAAAAATTACCTCCTTCGCACCACATCAGTCAAGCGAGAATATAGACGTTCACAAGGTGAATCCTCCTCCCTGTTGAATGAACATTGACACAAGTGACCTACCCCTGGTTTCAAACATATACAGATGGCGGCCATTAAAACTCATATTGTCCGACGAAGATGTTTTTGTCCCGACTAAAGACAACTACGAATTTTTGACACCAATTAAAGTCAACAACATTCGATATTAGAATATGGATGTTCCAGACGATCGCCGAGACAGGCCCATTCATCACCTGAAGACAGTGGATGCAACGGCTGAAACGTTGTGTTAAAAAAATGGGTCAAGATGAGAACGAAAGTCCGCTCAGAACTTTACATATTCTAATATTTGTTAGTTTTCTAATAAACGTATTTATAATGCGATCTCGGATATAAAAATTGTATTTGGTTGAAAAAAATATTCAGAATTTTCATAAGATTAATAAGAAAAATGAGTATGAAAAATGTGTGAGTCATAACATTAAAAAAATGAAATGTCATATCATAATTTATCTATCTATTCTCTTAGAAGATTATCATTTGTTTATTTACAATCTGTGATGAAAGTTAACAATTGGAAAAATTACCCTAATTATTGTGACCGTGTAATAACGGGTGATCATTTCAAATAAGAGTTTCAATATGATATAACGTTATTCATAATCATGACTCTATATCGAGGCGTTGTATATGTATCACGTAGAAACCTTGCTTTCATTAACACGGGTATCTGCAGCAACTTTTCTGGGGGTCGGATACGAAAAGATATGTATATTTTGGGGGGCAGGGGTACAAAAAGAGATATATATATATGTATTGGGGGGCAGGGGTTACAAAAAGATATATATATTTTGGGGGGCTGGGGGTACCAAAAGATATATATATATTTGTGGGGGGGCAGGGGGTGCAAAAATATATTTATTTTCGGGGTGGGGGTTACAAACGATATATATTGGGGGGGTACAGAAAGATACATATTTTGGGGGCAGGGGGTACAAAATGATACAATAGTCGAGGGCTTTCTCTCCATTTTCGATTGTTCCCATCGGTATGATAATCAATTCAAAATATGAATAGGTTACACAACCCTTAGAGCAAGGACTGAGGGCCAGAAAACGTTTTCATTTTTTCTCAAGAGCCCAGAAGAATCGAAAGTTATACCAAGACAAAGTTTCGAAATTGAGAAGAGATTTTAGAATTTTAATTCTATTGTTTGTATAGAGAGAACAGGTGTAAAAAAAAAGAAGAAAAATAACTATCAAAACGTTAATCTTCGTCAATATAGTGGGTATGCATCACCCATAATGTTAATTAAAGCTACCACGAACCACGGAAAGGCTCGAATCATTTTCGTTCAAATGAGAGTTCAGGAATGGAAAATTTACTATTTTTTAAAAAGTTATATCTCATCTAGATGTCGTATTTACGCGTAGTAGCAACGAACACAAGGCCTAGAGCAAGTTCTTGATGTTGAAATCGGCTATGTTTGGAGTATATTGCTGTGGACTTGAATTAGTTAACCCGAAAGAGACACATGATGCAAGTCAGGACTGTCCTAAAACAACTTTGTTTGATCACGCTAGACTCGAATTCAGAGAGAGATGGAAGTAAAGAGAACTCTCCTGCTTATTCATTGCAAATAAATTTCCTTTTATTCAAGACTATTTCGAAGACAAAACAAAATTTTGAAACAGAAAGAAGCAAAAATGAGCTGTAATACTTCTCCCGAGGTTACTAATGCCCGTGGGCCGCACATTACCGTCTTAAAATATTTACTCTAATCGAATTTTCTCCTGGATATATTGTGCTGTCTTGTGATCTCTCCACGTGAGGGTGAGCACAATGTAGACGAATACAAGGGTAGGGGTGTTCATACTTAATTGATCTTCCTACTTGATGCTTATATGAGAAAGGTGTCTACTTTGACCAATGACAAAGGAACAAGACTTGTCCCTTCTTAGCGACACCAATTACCTAAATTTAATTAATTGAATAAAAAAACTTCATTTAATACATTTTCTATTTCTGACGCTCAATTGTCTCACATTCAAAAGTATCATGCTCTATTGTCACCACACTCACTTGTCATCGCTCAATTATCGCACGCTCATTTGCCCTCGCTGAATTGCTGCACTTTCAATAGGCAGCCAACAGAGGCAACTATATTTTCACAATAAAAAGTTTATGCAATCAAAGAGAACCAAACATCCTTCGACGAATAATAAGTAAATATATTGTTTAAACCTTTTCACAATGAATAGATGAATAGATATGTACTTTTGATTAGATCACAACTTCATTTAATCAAAACCAGGATATAAAACTATTATATTTTTAAAATCGATGGTTAATATAATCAAACTTTGGAACTTTTTATGAAAAAAACAAGTAAATAAATAGTTTTAATATTTTTTTAGAATAAATGTATTAAGATATAGTTTGAATAAATGAATTAAGATGTAGTTTGAACAAATGAATTAAGATGTAGTTTGAATAAATGAATCAAGATGTAGTTTGAATAAATGAATCAAGATGTAGTTTGAACAAATGAATCAAAATGTAGTTTGAACAAATGAATCAAGATGTAGTTTGAATAAATGAATCAAGATGTTGTTTGAATAAATGAATCAAGATGTAGTTTGAACAAATGAATTAAGATGTAGTTTGAATAAATGAATCAAGATGTAGTTTGAATAAATGAATCAAAATGTAGTTTGAATAAATGAATCAAGATGTAGTTTGAATAAATGAATCAAGATGTAGTTTTAATAAATGAATTGAGATGTACTTTGAATAAATGAATCAAGATGTAGTTCGAATAAATGAATCAAGATGTAGTTTGAATAAATGAATCAATATATAGTTTGAATGAATGAATCAAGATGTAGTTTGAATAAATGAATCAATATATAGTTTGAATAAATGAATTAAGATGTAGTTTGAATAAATGAATCAAGATGTAGTTTGAATGAATGAATCAAGATGTAGTTTGAATAAATGAATCAAGATGTAGTTTGAATAAATGAATCAAGATGTAGTTTGAATAAATGAATCAATATGTAGTTTGAATAAATGAATTAAGATGTAGTTTGAATAAATGAATCAAGATGTAGTTTGAATGAATGAATCAAGATGTAGTTTGAATAAATGAATCAATATATAGTTTGAATAAATGAATTAAGATGTAGTTTGAATAAATGAATCAAGACGTAGTTTGAATAAATGAATCAAGATGTAGTTTGAATAAATGAATCAATATGTAGTTTGAAAAATGAATGAAGATGTAGTTTTAATAAATGAATCAAGATGTAGTTTGAATAAATGAATCAAGATGTGGTTTTAATAAATGAATGAAGATGTTGTTTGAATAAATGAGTAAAGATGTGGTTTGAATAAATGAATCAAGATGTAGTTTGAATAAATGAATCAAGATGTCGTTTGAATAAATCAATCAAAAAGTAGTTCGAATAAATGAATCAAAATGTAGTTTGAATTAATGAATCAAGATGTAGTTTTAATAAATGAATTAAGATGTTGTTTGAATAAATGAATCAAGATGTAGTTTGAATAAAAGAATCAAGATGTAGTTTGAATAAATGAGTAAAGATGTAGTTTGAATAAATAAATAAAGATGTTGTTTGAATAAATGAATTAAGATGTTGTTTGATTAAATGAATCAAGATGTAGTTTGAAAAAATGAATGAAGATGTTGTTTGAATAAATGAATCAATATGTTTGAATAAATGAATTAAGATGTAGTTTGAATAAATGAATCAAGATGTAGTTTGAATAAATGAATCAAGATGTAGTTTGAATAAATGAATCAAGATGTAGTTTGAATAAATGAATCAAAATGTAGTTTGAATTAATGAATCAAAATGTAGTTTGAATAAATGAATCAAGATGTAGTTTGAATAAATGAATAAAGATGTTGTTTGAATTAATGAATGAAGATGTAGTTTGAATAAATGAATCAAGATGTTGTTTGAATAAATGAATCGAGATGTTGTTTGAATTAATGAATCAAGATGTTGTTTGAATTAATGAATCAAGATGTAGTTTGAATAAATGAATCAAGATTTAGTTTAAATAAATGAATCAAGATGTAGTTTGAATAAATGAATCAAGATGTTGTTTGAATAAATGAATCAAGATGTTGTTTGAATAAATGAATAAAGATTTAGTTTAAATAAATGAATCAAGATGTTGTTTGAATAAATGAATAAAGATGTAGTTTGAATAAATGAATTAAGATGTAGTTTGAATAAATGAATCAAGATGTTGTTTTAATCAATGAATAATGATGTACTTTGAATTAATGAATCAAGATGTAGTTTGAATAAATGAATCAAGATGTAGTTTGAATAAATGAATCAAGATGTAGTTTGAATAAATGAATCAAAATGTAGTTTGAATAAATGAATCAAGATGTAGTTTGAATAAATGAATCAAGATGTAGTTTGAATAAATGAATAAAGATGTTGTTTGAATTAATGAATGAAGATGTAGTTTGAATAAATGAATCAAGATGTTGTTTGAATAAATGAATCGAGATGTTGTTTGAATTAATGAATCAAGATGTTGTTTGAATTAATGAATCAAGATGTAGTTTGAATAAATGAATCAAGATTTAGTTTAAATAAATGAATCAAGATGTAGTTTGAATAAATGAATCAAGATGTTGTTTGAATAAATGAATCAAGATGTTGTTTGAATAAATGAATAAAGATTTAGTTTAAATAAATGAATCAAGATGTTGTTTGAATAAATGAATAAAGATGTAGTTTGAATAAATGAATTAAGATGTAGTTTGAAAAAATGAATCAAGATGTTGTTTTAATCAATGAATAATGATGTACTTTGAATTAATGAATCAAGATGTAGTTTGAATAAATGAATCAAGATGTAGTTTGAATAAATGAATCAAGATGTAGTTTTAATAAATTAATCATGATGTAGTTTTAATAAATGAATCAAGATGTAGTTTGAATAAAAGAATCAAAATGTTGTTTGAATAAATGAATCAAGATGTAGTTTGAATAAATGAATAACGATGTAGTTTGAATAAATGAATCAAGATGTTGTTTTAATAAATGAATCAAGATGTAGTTTTGATAAATGAATCAAGATGTTGTTTGAATAAATGAATCAAGATGTTGTTTGAATGAATGAATCAATAAGTAGTTTGAATAAATGAATCAAGATGTAGTTTTAATAAATGAATCAAGATGGAGTTTGAATAAATGAATCAAGATGTAGTTTGAATAAATGAATCGAGATGTAGTTTGAATTAATGAATCAAGATGTTGTTTTAATAAATGAATCAAGATGTTGTTTTAATAAATGAATCAAGATGTAGTTTGAATAAATGAATCAAGATGTAGTTTGAATAAATGAATTAAGATGTTGTTTGAATAAATGAATCAAGATGTAGTTTTGATAAATGAATCAAGATGTTGTTTGAATAAATGAATCACGATGTAGTTTGAATGAATGAATCAAGATGTAGTTTTGATAAATGAATCAAGATGTAGTTTGAATGAATGAATCAAGATGTTGTTTTAATAAATAAATCAAGATGAAGTTTGAATAAATGAATCAAGATGTAGTTTGAATAAATGAATCGAGATGTAGTTTGAATTAATGAATCAAGATGTAGTTTGAATAAAGGAATCAAGATGTTGTTTGAATAAATGAATCAAGATGTAGTTTGAATAAATGAATCAAGATGTAGTTTGAATAAATGAATAAAGATGTTGTTTGAATAAATGAATTAAGATGTTGTTTGAATAAATGAATCAAGATGTAGTTTTGATAAATGAATGAAGATGTTGTTTGAATAAATGAGTAAAGATATAGTTTGAATGAATGAATCAAGATGTAGTTTTGATAAATGAATCAAGATGTAGTTTGAATGAATGAATCAAGATGTTGTTTTAATAAATGAATCAAGATGTAGTTTGAATAAATGAATCAAGATGTAGTTTGAATAAATGAATCAAGATGTAGTTTGAATAAATGAATCAAGATGTTGTTTGAATAAATGAATCAAGATGTTGTTTGAATAAATGAATCAAGATGTAGTTTGAATAAATGAATCAAGATGTAGTTTGAATAAATGAATCAAGATGTAGTTTGAATAAATGAATCAAGATGTAGTTTGAATAAATGAATCAAGATGTAGTTTGAATAAATGAATCAAGATGTAGTTTGAATAAATGAATCAAGATGTAGTTTGAATAAATGAATCAAGATGTAGTTTGAATAAATGAATCAAGATATAGTTTGAATAAATGAATCAAGATGTAGTTTGAATAAATGAATCAAGATATAGTTTGAATAAATGAATCAAAATGTAGTTTGAATAAATGAATCAAGATGTAGTTTGAATAAATGAATTAATATGTATTTTGAATAAATGAATCAATATGTAGTTTGAATTAATGAATCAAGATGTAGTTTTAATAAATGAATCAAGATGCAGTTTGAATAAATGAATCAAGATGTAGTTTGAATAAATGAATCAAGATGTAGTTTGAATAAATGAATCAAGATGTTGTTTGAATAAATGAATCAAGATGTTGTTTGAATTAATGAATCAAGATGTTGTTTGAATAAATGAATCAAGATGTTGTTTGAATTAATGAATCAAGATGTTGTTTGAATTAATGAATGAAGATGTAGTTTGAATAAATGAATCAAGATGTAGTTTGAATAAATGAATCAAGATGTAGTTTGAATAAATGAATCAAGATGTTGTTTGAATAAATGAATCAAGATGTTGTTTGAATTAATGAATGAAGATGTAGTTTGAATAAATGAATCAAGATGTTGTTTGAATAAATGAATCAAGATGTTGTTTGAATAAATGAATAAAGATGTAGTTTGAATAAATGAATTAAGATGTTGTTTTAATAAATGAATCAAGATGAAGTTTGAATAAATGAATCAAGATGTAATTTGAATAAATGAATCAAGATGCAGTTTGAATAAATGAATCAATATGTTGTTTGAATAAAAGAATCAAGATGTAGTTTGAATAAATGAATCAAGATGTAGTTTGAATAAATGAATCATGATGTAGTTTTAATAAATGAATCAAGATGTAGTTTGAATAAATGAATCAAGATGTTGTTTGAATAAATGAATCAAGATGTTGTTTGAATGAATGAATCAAGATGTAGTTTGAATAAAAGAATCAAGATGTTGTTTGAATAAATGAATCAAGATGTAGTTTGAATTAATGAATCAAGATGTAGTTTGAAAAAATGAATCAAGATGTAGTTTGAATAAATGAATCAAGATGTAGTTTGAATAAATGAATCAAGATGTTGTTTGAATAAATGAATCAAGATGTTGTTTGAATGAATGAATCAATAAGTAGTTTGAATAAATGAATCAAGATGTAGTTTTAATAAATGAATCAAGATGTAGTTTGAATAAATGAATCAAGATGTAGTTTGAATGAATGAATCAAGATGTAGTTTTGATAAATGAATCAAGATGTAGTTTGAATGAATGAATCAAGATGTTGTTTTAATAAATAAATCAAGATGTAGTTTGAATAAATGAATCAAGATGTAGTTTGAATAAATGAATCAAGATGTAGTTTGAATTAATGAATCAAGATGTAGTTTGAATAAATGAATCAAGATGTTGTTTGAATAAATGAATCAAGATGTAGTTTTAATAAATGAATCAAGATGTAGTTTGAATAAATGAATCAAGATGTAGTTTGAATAAATGAATCAAGATGTTGTTTGAATAAATGAATCAAGATGTAGTTTTGATAAATGAATCAAGATGTTGTTTGAATAAATTAATCAAGATGTAGTTTGAATGAATGAATCAAGATGTAGTTTTAATAAATGAATCAAGATGTTGTTTGAATAAATGAATCAAGATGTAGTTTTAATAAATGAATCAAGATGTAGTTTGAATAAATGAATCAAGATGTAGTTTGAATAAATGAATCAAGATGTTGTTTGAATAAATGAATCAAGATGTAGTTTGAATAAATGAATCAAGATGTAGTTTGAATAAATGAATCAAGATGTAGTTTGAATAAATGAATCAAGATGTAGTTATAATAAATGAATCAAGATGTAGTTTGAATAAATGAATCAAGATGTTGTTTGAATAAATGAATCAAGATGTTGTTTGAATAAATGAATCAAGATGTAGTTTGAATAAATGAATCAAGATGTAGTTTGAATAAATGAATCAAAATGTAGTTTGAATAAATGAATCAAGATGTAGTTTGAATAAATGAATCAAGATGTTGTTTAAATAAATGAATCAAGATGTAGTTTGAATAAATGAATCAAGATGTAGTTTGAATAAATGAATCAAGATGTTGTTTGAATAAATGAATCAAGATGTAGTTTTGATAAATGAATCAAGATGTTGCTTGAAAAAATTAATCAAGATGTAGTTTGAATGAATGAATCAAGATGTAGTTTTAATAAATGAATCAAGATGTTGTTTGAATAAATGAATCAAGATGTAGTTTGAATAAATGAATCAAGATGTAGTTTGAATAAATGAATCAAGATGTAGTTTGAATAAATGAATCAAGATGTAGTTTGAATAAATGAATCAAGATGTAGTTTGAATAAATGAATCAAGATGTTGTTTGAATTAATGAATCAAGATGTTGTTTGAATAAATGAATCAAGATGTAGTTTGAATAAATGAATCAAGATGTAGTTTGAATAAATGAATCAAGATGTAGTTTGAATAAATTAATCAAGATGTTGTTTGAATAAATGAATCAAGATGTTGTTTGAATAAATGAATCAAGATGTAGTTTGAATAAATGAATCAAGATGTTGTTTGAATTAATGAATCAAGATGTAGTTTGAATAAATGAATCAAGATGTTGTTTGAATTAATGAATGAAGATGTAGTTTGAATAAATGAATCAAGATGTAGTTTGAATAAATGAATCAAGATGTAGTTTGAATAAATGAATCAAGATGCAGTTTGAATAAATGAATCAAGATGTAGTTTGAATAAATGAATCAAGATGTAGTTTGAATAAATGAATCAAGATGTTGTTTGAATAAATGAATCAAAATGTTGTTTGAATCAATGAATCAAGATGTAGTTTGAATAAATGAATCAAGATGTTGTTTGAATTAATGAATGAAGATGTAGTTTGAATAAATGAATCAAGATGAAGTTTGAATAAATGAATCAAGATGTAGTTTGAATAAATGAATCAAGATGTTGTTTGAATAAATGAATAAAGATGTAGTTTGAATTAATGAATCAAGATGTAGTTTGAATAAATGAATCAAGATGTTGTTTGAATAAATGAATAAAGATGTAGTTTGAATAAATGAATTAAGATGTTGTTTTAATAAATGAATAAAGATGAAGTTTGAATAAATGAATCAAGATGTTGTTTGAATAAATGAATCAAGATGTAGTTTGAATAAATGAATCAAGATGTAGTTTGAATAAATGAATCAAGATGTTGTTTGAATTAATGAATGAAGATGTAGTTTGAATAAATGAATCAAGATGTAGTTTGAATAAATGAATCAAGATGTAGTTTGAATAAATGAATCAAGATGCAGTTTGAATAAATGAATCAAGATGTAGTTTGAATAAATGAATCAAGATGTAGTTTGAATAAATGAATCAAGATGTTGTTTGAATAAATGAATCAAAATGTTGTTTGAATTAATGAATCAAGATGTAGTTTGAATAAATGAATCAAGATGTTGTTTGAATTAATGAATGAAGATGTAGTTTGAATAAATGAATCAAGATGAAGTTTGAATAAATGAATCAAGATGTAGTTTGAATAAATGAATCAAGATGTTGTTTGAATAAATGAATAAAGATGTAGTTTGAATTAATGAATCAAGATGTAGTTTGAATAAATGAATCAAGATGTTGTTTGAATAAATGAATAAAGATGTAGTTTGAATAAATGAATTAAGATGTTGTTTTAATAAATGAATAAAGATGAAGTTTGAATAAATGAATCAAGATGTTGTTTGAATAAATGAATCAAGATGTAGTTTGAATAAATGAATGAAGATGTAGTTTGAATGAATGAATCAATATGTTGTTTGAATAAATGAATCAAGATGTAGTTTGAATAAATGAATCAAGATGTAGTTTGAATAAATGAATCAAGATGTTGTTTGAATAAATGAATAAAGATGTTGTTTGAATAAATGAATTAAGATGTAGTTTGAATAAATGAATCAAGATGTAGTTTGAAAAAATGAATCAAGATGTTGTTTTAATAAATGAATAATGATGTACTTTGAATTTATGAATCAAGATGTCGTTTGAATAAATGAATCAAGATGTTGTTTGAATAAATGAATCAAGATGTAGTTTTAATAAATGAATCAAGATGGCGTTTGAATAAATGAATCAAGGTGTAGTTTGAATAAAAGAATCAAGATGTTGTTTGAATAAATGAATCAAGATGTAGTTTAAATTAATGAATCAAGATGTAGTTTGATTAAATGAATCAAGATGTAGTCTGAATAAATGAATCAAGATGTAGTTTGAATAAATGAATCAAGATGTTGTTTTAATAAATGAATCAAGATGTAGTTTTGATAAATGAATCAAGATGTTGTTTGAATAAATGAATCAAGATGTTGTTTGAATGAATGAATCAATAAGTAGTTTGAATAAATGAATCATGATGTAGTTTTAATAAATGAATCGAGATGTAGTTTGAATAAATGAATCAAGATGTAGTTTGAATAAATGAATCGAGATGTAGTTTGAATTAATGAATCAAGATGTTGTTTTAATAAATGAATCAAGATGTTGTTTTAATAAATGAATCAAGATGTAGTTTGAATAAATGAATTAAAATGTTGTTTGAATAAATGAATCAAGATGTAGTTTTGATAAATGAATCAAGATGTTGTTTGAATAAATGAATCAAGATGTAGTTTGAATGAATGAATCAAGATGTAGTTTTGATAAATGAATCAAGATGTAGTTTGAATAAATGAATCAAAATGTTGTTTTAATAAATAAATCAAGATGTAGTTTGAATAAATGAATCAAGATGTAGTTTGAATAGATGAATCGAGATGTAGTTTGAATTAATGAATCAAGATGTAGTTTGAATAAATGAATCAAGATGTTGTTTTAATAAATGAATCAAGATGTAGTTTGAATAAATGAATCAAGATGTAGTTTGAATAAATGAATCAAAATGTTGTTTGAATAAATGAATCAAGATGTAGTTTTGATAAATGAATCAAGATGTTGTTTGAATAAATTAATCAAGATGTAGTTTGAATGAATGAATCAAGATGTACTTTTAATAATTGAATCAAGATGTTGTTTGAATAAATGAATCAAGATGTAGTTTGATTGAATGAATCAAGATGTAGTTTGAATAAATGAATCAAGATGTAGTTTGAATAAATGAATCAAGATGTTGTTTTAATAAATGAATCAAAATGTAGTTTGAATAAATGAATCGAGGTGTTGTTTGAATAAATGAATCAAGATGTAGTTTGAATAAATGAATCAAGATGTTGTTTGAATAAATGAATAAAGATGTAGTTTGAATAAATGAATCAAGATGTAGTTTGAATAAATGAATCAAGATGTAGTTTGAATAAATGAATCAAAATGTAGTTTGAATAAATGAATCAATATGTAGTTTGAATAAATGAATCAAGATGTAGTTTGAATCAATGAATCAAAATGTAGTTTGAATTAATGAATCAAGATGTACTTTGAATAAATGAATCAAGATGTAGTTTGAATAAATGAATCAAGATGTAGTTTGAATTAATGAATCAAAATGTAGTTTGAATAAATGAATGAAGATGTTACTTGAATAAATGAATCAAGATGTAGTTTGGATAAATGAATCAAGATTTAGTTTGAATTAATGAATCAAGATGTTGTTTGAATAAATGAATCAAGATTTAGTTTGAATAAATGAATCAAGATGTAGTTTGAATTATTGAATCAAGATGTAGTTTTAATAAATGAATCAAGATGTTGTTTGAATTAATCAATAAAAATGTAGTTTGAATAAATGAATCAAGATGTTGTTTGAATTAATGAATCAAGATGTTGTTTGAATAGATGAATCAAGATGTAGTTTGAATAAATGAATCAAGATGTAGTTTGAATAACTGAATCAAGATGTTGTTTGAATAAATGAATCAAGATGTAGTTCGAATTGATCAATCAAAATGTAGTTTGAATAAATGAATCAAGATGTTGTTTGAATTAATGAATCAAGATGTTGTTTGAATAGATGAATCAAGATGTAGTTTGAATAAATGAATCCAGATGTAGTTTGAATAAATGAATCAAGATGTAGTTTGAATAAATGAATTAATAAGTAGTTGGAATAAATGAATTAATATGTATTTTGAATAAATGAATCAATATGTTGTTTGAATTAATGAATCAAGATGTTGTTTGAATAAATGAATCAAGATGTTGTTTGAATAAATGAATCAAGATGGCGTTTGAATAAATGAATCAAGATGTTGTTTGAATAAATGAATAAAGATGTACTTCGAATAAATGAATGAAGATGTTGTTTGAATAAATGAATCAAGATGTAGTTTTGATAAATGAATCAAGATGTTGTTTGAATAAATGAATCAAGATGTAGTTTGAATAAATGAATGAAGATGTTGTTTGAATAAATGAATAAAGATGTACTTCGAATAAATGAATGAAGATGTTGTTTGAATAAATGAATCAAGATGTAGTTTGAATAAATGAATCAAGATGTAGTTTGAATAAATGAATCAAGATGTAGTTTGAATGAATGAATCAAGATGTAGTTTGAATAAATGAATCAAGATGTAGTTTGAATAAATGAATCAAGATGTAGTTTGAATAAATGAATCAAGATGTAGTTTGAATAAATGAATCAAGATTTAGTTTGAATTAATAAATCAAAATGTAGTTTGAATAAATGAATCAAGATGTTGTTTGAATTAATGAATCAAGATGTTGTTTGAATAGATGAATCAAGATGTAGTTTTAATAAATGAATCAAGATGAAGTTTGAATTAATGAATCAAGATGGCATTTGAATCAATGAATGAAGATGTTGTTTGAATAAATGAATCAACATGTTGTTTGAATCAATGAATCATGATGTAGTTTGAATAATTGAATCAAGATGTTGTTTGAATAAATGAATAAAAATGTAGTTTGAATTAATGAATGAAGATGTTGTTTGAATAAATGAATCAAGATGTTGTTTGAATAAATGAATCAAGATGTAGTTTGAATAAATGAATCAAGATGTTGTTTGAATAAATGAATCAAGATGTAGTTTGAATTAATGAATGAAGATGTTGTTTGAATAAATGAATCAAGATGTTGTTTGAATAAATGAATCAAGATGTAGTTTGAATTAATGAATGAAGATGTTGTTTGAATAAATGAATCAAGATTTAGTTTGAATAAATGAATCAAGATGTTGTTTGAATAAATAAATCAAGATGTAGTTTGAATAAATGAATCAAGATGTTGTTTGGATAAATGAATCAAGATGTTGTTTGAATAAATGAATCAAGATGTAGTTTGAATTAATGAATGAAGATGTTGTTTGAATAAATGAATCAAGATGTTGTTTGAATAAATGAATCAAGATGTAGTTTGAATTAATGAATGAAGATGTTGTTTGAATAAATGAATCAAGATTTAGTTTGAATAAATGAATCAAGATGTTGTTTGAATAAATAAATCAAGATGTAGTTTGAATAAATGAATCAAGATGTAGTTTGAATAAATGAATCAAGATGTTGTTTGAATAAATGAATCAAGATGTAGTTTGAATAAATGAATCAAGATGTTGTTTGAATAAATGAATCAAGATGTAGTTTGAATAAATGAATCAAGATGTTGTTTGAATAAATGAATCAAGATGTAGTTTGAATAAATAAATCAAGATGTAGTTTGAATAAATGAATCAAGATGTAGTTTGAATAAATGAATCAAGATGTTGTTTGAATAAATGAATCAAGATTTAGTTTGAATAAATGAATCAAGATGTTGTTTGAATAAATAAATCAAGATGTAGTTTGAATAAATGAATCAAGATGTAGTTTGAATAAATGAATCAAGATGTTGTTTGAATAAATGAATCAAGATGTAGTTTGAATAAATGAATCAAGATGTTGTTTGAATAAATGAATCAAGATGTAGTTTGAATAAATGAATCAAGATGTTGTTTGAATAAATGAATCAAGATGTTGTTTGAATAAATAAATCAAGATGTAGTTTGAATAAATGAATCAAGATGTAGTTTGAATAAATGAATCAAGATGTTGTTTGAATAAATGAATCAAGATGTAGTTTGAATTAATGAATGAAGATGTTGTTTGAATAAATGAATCAAGATGTTGTTTGAATAAATGAATCAAGATGTAGTTTGAATTAATGAATGAAGATGTTGTTTGAATAAATGAATCAAGATTTAGTTTGAATAAATGAATCAAGATGTTGTTTGAATAAATAAATCAAGATGTAGTTTGAATAAATGAATCAAGATGTTGTTTGGATAAATGAATCAAGATGTTGTTTGAATAAATGAATCAAGATGTAGTTTGAATAAATGAATCAAGATGTTGTTTGAATAAATGAATCAAGATTTAGTTTGAATAAATGAATCAAGATGTTGTTTGAATAAATGAATCAAGATGTTGTTTGAATAAATGAATCAAGATGTTGTTTGAATAAATGAATCAAGATGTAGTTTGAATAAATGAATCAAGATGTTGTTTGAATAAATGAATCAAGATGTAGTTTGAATTAATGAATGAAGATGTTGTTTGAATTAATGAATCATGATGTAGTTCGAATAAATGAATCAAGATGTAGTTTGAATTAATGAATGAAGATGTTGTTTGAATTATTGAATCAAGATGTTGTTTGAATAGATGAATCAAGATGTAGTTTGAATAAATGAATCAATATATAGTTTGAATTAATGAATGAAGATGTAGTTTGAATTAATGAATGAAGATGTTGTTTGAATAAATGAATCAATATGTAGTTTGAATAAATGAATCAAGATGTTGTTTGAATTAATGAATCAAGATGTAGTTTGAATAAATGAATCAAGATGTTGTTTGAATTAATGAATCAAGATGTAGTTTGAATAAATGAATCAAGATGTTGTTCGAATTAATGAATCAAGATGTTGTTTGAATAGATGAATCAAGATGTAGTTTTAATAAATGAATCAAGATGAAGTTTGAATTAATGAATCAAGATGGCATTTGAATCAGTGAATGAAGATGTTGTTTGAATAAATGAATCAACATGTTGTTTGAATCAATGAATCATGATGTTGTTTGAATAAATGAATCAAGATGTTGTTTGAATAAATGAATCAAGATGTAGTTTGAATAAATGAATCAAGATGTTGTTTGAATTAATGAATCAAGATGTAGTTTGAATAAATGAATCAAGATGTTGTTTGAATTAATGAATGAAGATGTTGTTTGAATAAATGAATCAAGATGTTGTTTGAATAAATGAATCAAGATGTTGTTTGAATTAATGAATCAAGATGTAGTTTGAATAAATGAATCAAGATGTTGTTTGAATTAATGAATCAAGATGTAGTTTGAATAAATGAATCAAGATGTTGTTTGAATTAATGAATCAAGATGTTGTTTGAATAGATGAATCAAGATGTAGTTTTAATAAATGAATCAAGATGAAGTTTGAATTAATGAATCAAGATGGCATTTGAATCAATGAATGAAGATGTTGTTTGAATAAATGAATCAACATGTTGTTTGAATCAATGAATCATGATGTAGTTTGAATAATTGAATCAAGATGTTGTTTGAATAAATGAATAAAAATGTAGTTTGAATTAATGAATGAAGATGTTGTTTGAATAAATGAATCAAGATGTTGTTTGAATAAATGAATCAAGATGTAGTTTGAATAAATGAATCAAGATGTTGTTTGAATAAATGAATCAAGATGTAGTTTGAATTAATGAATGAAGATGTTGTTTGAATAAATGAATCAAGATTTAGTTTGAATAAATGAATCAAGATGTTGTTTGAATAAATGAATCAAGATGTAGTTTGAATAAATGAATCAAGATGTAGTTTGAATAAATGAATCAAGATGTAGTTTGAATTAATGAATGAAGATGTTGTTTGAATTAATGAATCAAGATGTAGTTTGAATAAATGAATCAAGATGTAGTTCGAATTAATGAATGAAGATGTTGTTTGAATTATTGAATCAAGATGTTGTTTGAATAAATGAATCAAGATGTAGTTTGAATTAATGAATCAAGATGTAGTTTGAATTAATGAATGAAGATGTTGTTTGAATTATTGAATCAAGATGTAGTTTGAATAGATGAATCAAGATATAGTTTGAATAAATGAATCAAGTTGTAGTTTGAATTAATGAATGAAGATGTTGTTTGAATTAATGAATGAAGATGTAGTTTGAATAAATGAATCAAGATGTTGTTTGAATTAATGAATCAAGATGTAGTTTGAATTAATGAATGAAGATGTAGTTTGAATTAATGAATCAAGATGTTGTTTGAATAGATGAATCAAGATGTTGTTTGAATAAATGAATCAAGATGTAGTTTGAATTAATGAATCAAGATGTAGTTTGAATAAATGAATCAAGATGTTGTTTGAATTAATTAATCAAGATGTAGTTTGAATTAATGAATGAAGATGTTGTTTGAATAAATGAATCAAGATGTTGTTTGAATAAATGAATCAAGATGTTGTTTGAATTAATGAATCAAGATGTAGATTGAATAAATGAATCAAGATGTTGTTTGAATTAATGAATCAAGATGTTGTTTGAATAAATGAATCAAGATGTTGTTTGAATTAATGAATCAAGATGTAGTTTGAATTAATGAATGAAGATGTTGTTTGAATAAATGAATCAAGATGTTGTTTGAATAAATGAATCAAGATGTTGTTTGAATTAATGAATCAAGATGTAGTTTGAATAAATGAATCACGATATTGTTTGAATTAATGAATCGAGATGTAGTTTGAATAAATGAATCAAGATGTAGTTTGAATAAATGAATGAAGATGTTGTTTGAATTAATGAATCAAGATGTAGTTTGAATAAATGAATCAAGATGTTGTTTGAATTAATGAATCAAGAAGTAGTTTGAATTAATGAATGAAGATGTCGTTTGAATAAATGAATCAAGATGTTGTTTGAATAAATGAATCAAGATGTAGTTTGAATAAATGAATCAAGATGTTGTTTGAATAAATTAATCAAGATGTAGTTTGAATTAATGAATGAAGATGTTGTTTGAATAAATGAATCAAGATGTTGTTTGAATAAATGAATCAAGATGTTGTTTGAATTAATGAATCAAGATGTTGTTTGAATAAATGAATCAAGATGTAGTTTGAATAAATGGATCAAGATGTTGTTTGAATAAATGAATCAAGATGTAGTTTGAATAAATGAATCAAGATGTTGTTTGAATAAATGAATCAAGATGTTGTTTGAGTAAATGAATCAAGATGTAGTTTGAATAAATGAATCAAGATGTTGTTTGAATAAATGAATCAAGATGTAGTTTGAATAAATGAATCAAGATGTAGTTTGAATAAATGAATCAAGATGTAGTTTGAATAAATGAATCAAAATGTAGTTTGAATAAATGAATCAATATGTAGTTTGAATAAATGAATCAAGATGTAGTTTGAATCAATGAATCAAGATGTTGTTTGAATTAATGAATGAAGATGTAGTTTGAATAAATGAATCAAGATGATGTTTGAATTAATGAATCAAGATGTAGTTTGAATTAATGAATGAAGATGTTGTTTGAATAGATGAATCAAGATGTTGTTTGAATAAATGAATCAAGATGTAGTTTGAATTAATGAATCAAGATGTAGTTTGAATAAATGAATCAAGATGTTGTTTGAATTAATTAATCAAGATGTAGTTTGAATTAATGAATGAAGATGTTGTTTGAATAAATGAATCAAGATGGCGTTTGAATAAATGAATGAAGATGTTGTTTGAATTAATGAATCAAGATGTAGTTTGAATAAATGAATGAAGATGTTGTTTGAATTAATGAATCAAGATGTAGTTTGAATAAATGAATCAAGATGTTGTTTGAATAAATGAATCAAGATGTAGTTTGAATAAATGAATGAAGATGTTGTTTGAATAAATGAATAAAGATGTACTTCGAATAAATGAATGAAGATGTTGTTTGAATAAATGAATCAAGATGTAGTTTGAATAAATGAATCAAGATGTAGTTTGAATAAATGAATCAAAATGTAGTTTGAATAAATGAATCAAGATGTAGTTTGAATAAATGAATCAAGATGTAGTTTGAATAAATGAATCAAGATGTAGTTAGAATAAATGAATCAAGATGTATTTTGAATAAATGAATCAAGATTTAGTTTGAATTAATAAATCAAAATGTAGTTTGAATCAATGAATGAAGATGTTGTTTGAATAAATGAATCAACATGTTGTTTGAATCAATGAATCATGATGTAGTTTGAATAATTGAATCAAGATGTTGTTTAAATAAATGAATCAAAATGTAGTTTGAATTAATGAATGAAGATGTTGTTTGAATAAATGAATGAAGATGTTGTTTGAATAAATGAATCAAGATGTAGTTTGAATAAATGAATCAAGATGTTGTTTGAATAAATGAATCAAGATGTAGTTTGAATAAATGAATCAAGATGTAGTTTGAATAAATGAATCAAGATGTAGTTTGAATTAATGAATCAAGATGTTGTTTGAATAAATGAATCAAGATGTAGTTTGAATAAATGAATAAAGATGTAGTTTGAATAAATGAATCAAGATGTAGTTTGAATTAATGAATCAAGATGTTGTTTGAATTAATGAATCAAGATGTAGTTTGAATAAATGAATCAAGATGTAGTTTGAATTAATGAATGAAGATGTTGTTTGAAATAATGAATCAAGATGTTGTTTGAATAGATGAATCAAGATGTAGTTTGAATAAATGAATCAAGATGTAGTTTGAATTAATGAATGAAGATGTTGTTTGAATAAATGAATCAAGATGTAGTTTGAATAAATGAATCAAGATGTTGTTTGAATTAATGAATCAAGATGTAGTTTGAATTAATGAATCAAGATGTTGTTTGAATAGATGAATCAAGATGTTGTTTGAATTAATGAATCAAGATGTAGTTTGAATTAATGAATGAAGATGTTGTTTGAATAAATGAATCAAGATGTTGTTTGAATAAATGAATCAAGATGTTTTTGAATTAATGAATCAAGATGTTGTTTGAATAAATGAATCAAGATGTTGTTTGAATTCATGAATGAAGATGTTGTTTGAATAAATGAATCAAGATGTTGTTTGAATAAATGAATCATGATGTAGTTTGAATAAATGAATCAAGATGTTGTTTGAATTAATGAATCAAGATGTAGTTTGAATAAATAAATCAAGATGTTGTTTGAATAAATGAATCAAGATGTAGTTTGAATGAATGAATCAAGATGTTGTTTGAATAAATGAATCAAGATGTTGTTTGAATAAATGAATCAAGATGTAGTTTGAATAAATGAATCAAGATGTTGTTTGAATAAATGAATCAAGATGTAGTTTGAATAAATGAATCAAGATGTAGTTTGAATATATGAATCAAGATGTAGTTTGAATAAATGAATCAAGATGTTGTTTGAATAAATGAATCAAGATGTAGTTTGAATAAATGAATCAAGATGTAGTTTGAATAAATGAATCAAGATGTTGTTTGAATAAATGAATCAAGATGTAGTTTGAATAAATGAATCAAGATGTAGTTTGAATAAATGAATCAAGATGTTGTTTGAATAAATGAATCAAGATGTAGTTTGAATAAATGAATCAAGATGTAGTTTGAATAAATGAATCAAGATTTTGTTTGAATTAATGAATCAAGATGTAGTTTGAATTAATGAATGAAGATGTTGTTTGAATAAATGAATCAAGATTTAGTTTGAATAAATGAATCAAGATGTTGTTTGAATTAATGAATGAAGATGTTGTTTGAATAAATGAATCAAGATGTAGTTTGAATAAATGAATCAAGATGTTGTTTGAATTAATGAATCAAGATGTTGTTTGAATAGATGAATCAAGATGTTGTTTGAATTATTGAATCAAGATGTAGTTTGAATTAATGAATGAAGATGTTGTTTGAATGAATGAATCAAGACGTAGTTTGAATATATGAATCAAGATGTAGTTTGAATAAATGAATCAAGATGTTGTTTGAATAAATGAATCAAGATGTAGTTTGAATAAATGAATCAAGATGTAGTTTGAATAAATGAATCAAGATTTTGTTTGAATTAATGAATGAAGATGTTGTTTGAATAAATGAATCAAGATGTAGTTTGAATAAATGGATGAAGATGTTGTTTGAATTAATGAATCAAGATGTAGTGTGAATTAATGAATGAAGATGTTGTTTGAATAAATGAATCAAGATGTTGTTTGAATAAATGAATCAAGATGTAGTTTGAATTAATGAATGAAGATGTTGTTTGAATGAATGAATCAAGTTGTTGTTTGAATAGATGAATCAAGATGTAGTTTGAATAAATGAATCAAGATGTAGTTTGAATTAATGAATGAAGATGTTGTTTGAATTAATGAATCAAGATGTAGTTTGAATAAATGAATCAAGATGTAGTTTGAATAAATGAATCAAGATGTAGTTTGAATTAATGAATGAAGATGTTGTTTGAATTAATGAATCAAGATGTAGTTTGAATAAATGAATCAAGATGTAGTTTGAATTAATGAATGAAGATGTTGTTTGAAATAATGAATCAAGATGTTGTTTGAATAGATGAATCAAGATGTAGTTTGAATAAATGAATCAAGATGTAGTTTGAATTAATGAATGAAGATGTTGTTTGAATAAATGAATCAAGATGTAGTTTGAATAAATGAATCAAGATGTTGTTTGAATTAATGAATCAAGATGTAGTTTGAATTAATGAATCAAGATGTTGTTTGAATAGATGAATCAAGATGTTGTTTGAATTAATGAATCAAGATGTAGTTTGAATTAATGAATGAAGATGTTGTTTGAATAAATGAATCAAGATGTTGTTTGAATAAATGAATCAAGATGTTGTTTGAATTAATGAATCAAGATGTTGTTTGAATTAATGAATCAAGATGTAGTTTGAATAAATGAATCAAGATGTTGTTTGAATTAATGAATCAAGATGTAGTTTGAATTAATGAATGAAGATGTTGTTTGAATAAATGAATCAAGATGTTGTTTGAATAAATGAATCATGATGTAGTTTGAATAAATGAATCAAGATGTTGTTTGAATTAATGAATCAAGATGTAGTTTGAATAAATAAATCAAGATGTTGTTTGAATAAATGAATCAAGATGTAGTTTGAATGAATGAATCAAGATGTTGTTTGAATAAATGAATCAAGATGTTGTTTGAATAAATGAATCAAGATGTAGTTTGAATAAATGAATCAAGATGTTGTTTGAATAAATGAATCAAGATGTAGTTTGAATAAATGAATCAAGATGTAGTTTGAATATATGAATCAAGATGTAGTTTGAATAAATGAATCAAGATGTAGTTTGAATAAATGAATCAAGATGTAGTTTGAATAAATGAATCAAGATGTTGTTTGAATAAATGAATCAAGATGTAGTTTGAATAAATGAATCAAGATGTAGTTTGAATAAATGAATCAAGATGTTGTTTGAATAAATGAATCAAGATGTAGTTTGAATAAATGAATCAAGATGTAGTTTGAATAAATGAATCAAGATTTTGTTTGAATTAATGAATCAAGATGTAGTTTGAATTAATGAATGAAGATGTTGTTTGAATAAATGAATCAAGATTTAGTTTGAATAAATGAATCAAGATGTTGTTTGAATTAATGAATGAAGATGTTGTTTGAATAAATGAATCAAGATGTAGTTTGAATAAATGAATCAAGATGTTGTTTGAATAAATGAATCAAGATGTAGTTTTAATAAATGAATCAAGATGTTGTTTGAATAAATGAATCAGGATGTAGTTTGAATAAATGAATCAAGATGTTGTTTGAATTAATGAATCAAGGTGTTGTTTGAATAAATGAATCAAGATGTTGTTTGAATTAATTTATCAAAATGTAGTTTGAATGAATGAATCAAGATGTAATTTGAATTAATGAATCAAGATGTTGTTTGAATAAATGAATCAAGACGTAGTTTAAATAAATGAATCAAGATGTAGTTTGAATAAATGAATCAAGATGTTGTTTGAATAAATGAATCAAGATGTTGTTTGGATAAATGAATCGAGATGTAGTTTGAATAAATGAATCAAGATGTAGTTTGAATAAATGAATCAAAATGTAGTTTGATTAAATGAATGATGTTGTTTTAATAAATGAATCAAGATGTAGTTTGAATTAATCAATCAAGATGTTGTTTGAATAAAGGAATCAAGATGTAGTTTGAATAAATGAATCAAGATGTTGTTTGAATAAATGAATCAAGTTGTAGTTTGAATAAATGAATGAAGATGTTGTTTGAATAAATGAATCAAGATGTAGTTCGAATAAATGAATCAAGTTGTAGTTTTGATAAATGAATCAAGATGTAGTTTTAATAAATGAATCAAGATGTAGTTTGAATAAATGAATCAAGATGTAGTTTGAATAAATGAATCAAGATGTAGCTTGAATAAATGAATCAAGATGTAGTTTGAATAAATGAATCAAGATGTAGCTTGAATAAATGAATCAAGATGTAGTTTGAATTAATGAATCAAGATGTAGTTTGAATAAATGAATAAAGATGTTGTTTGAATTAATGAATCAAGATGTTGTTTGAATAAATGAATCAAGATGTAGTTTGAATTAATGAATCAAAATGTAGTTTGAATTAATGAATCAAGATGTTGTTTGAATAAATGAATCAAGATGTAGTTTGAATTAATGAATCAAGATGTAGTTTGAATAGAGGAATCAAGATGTAGTTTGAATAAATGAATGAAGATGTAGTTTGAATTAATGAATCAAGATGTAGTTTGAATAAATGAATCAAGATGTAGTTTTAATAAATGAATCAAGATGTAGTTTGAATAAATGAATCAAGATGTTGTTTGAATTAATGAATCGATATGTAGTTTGAATGAATGAATCAAGATGTAGTTTGAATAAATGAATCAAGATGTAGTTTGAATTAATGAATCAAGATGTAGTTTGAATAGAGGAATCAAGATGTAGTTGAATAAATGAATCAAGATGTAGTTTGAATAAATGAATCAAGATGTAGTTTGAATAAATGAATCAAGATGTAGTTTGAATGAATGAATCAAGATGTAGTTTGAATTAATGAATCAAGATGTTGTTTGAATAAATGAATCAAGATGTAGTTTGAATAAATGAATGAAGATGTTGTTTGAATGAATGAATCGAGATGTAGTTTGAATAAATGAATCAAGATGTAGTTTGAATAAATGAATCAATATGTAGTTTGAATTAATGAATCAAGATGTAGTTTGAATAAATGAATCAAGATGTAGTTTGAATAAATGAATCAAGATGTAGTTTGAATGAATGAATCAAGATGTAGTTTGAATTAATGAATCAAGATGTTGTTTGAATAAATGAATCAAGATGTAGTTTGAATAAATGAATGAAGATGTTGTTTGAATGAATGAATCGAGATGTAGTTTGAATAAATGAATCAAGATGTAGTTTGAATAAATGAATCAATATGTAGTTTGAATTAATGAATCAAGATGTAGTTTGAATAAATGAATCAAGATGTAGTTTGAATAAATGAATCAAGATGTAGTTTGAATAAATGAATCAAAACGTAGTTTGAATTAATGAATCAAGATGTAGTTTGAATAAATGAATCAAGATGTAGTTTGAATAAATGAATCAAGATGTTGTTTGAATTAATGAATCAAGGTGTTGTTTGAATAAATGAATCAAGATGTAGTTTGAATTAATGAATCGAGATGTAGTTTGAATAAATGAATCAAGATGTAGTTTGAATAAATGAATCAAGATGTAGTTTGAATAAATGAATCAAGATGTAGTTTGAATAAATGAATCAAGATGTAGTTTGAATAAATGAATCAAGATGTAGTTTGAATAAATGAATCAAGATGTAGTTTGAATAAATGAATCAAGATGTAGTTTGAATAAATGAATCAAGATGTAGTTTGAATAAATGAATCAAGATGTAGTTTGAATAAATGAATCAAGATGTAGTTTGAATAAATGAATCAAGATGTAGTTTGAATTAATGAATCAAGATGTTGTTTGAATAAAAGAATCAAGATGTAGTTTGAATAAATGAATCAAGATGTAGTTTGAATTAATGAATCAAGATGTAGTTTGAATAGAGGAATCAAGATGTAGTTTTAATAAATGAATCAAGATGTAGTTTGAATAAATGAATCAAGATGTAGTTTGAATAAATGAATCAAGATGTTGTTTGAATTAATGAATCAAGGTGTTGTTTGAATAAATGAATCAAGATGTTGTTTGAATTAATGAATCAAAATGTAGTTTGAATTAATGAATCAAGATGTAGTTTAAATAAATGAAATCAAGATGTAGTTTGAATGAATGAATCAAGATGTAGTTTGAATTAATGAATCAAGATGTTGTTTGAATAAATGAATCAAGACGTAGTTTGAATAAATGAATCAAGATGTAGTTTGAATAAATGAATCAAGATGTTGTTTGAATAAATGAATCAACATGTTGCTTGAATAAATGAATCAAGATGTAGTTTCAATAAATGAATCAAGATGTAGTTTGAATAAATGAATCAAAATGTAGTTTGAATAAATGAATGAAGATGTTGTTTTAATAAATGAATCAAGATGTAGTTTGAATTAATCAATCAAGATGTTGTTTGAATAAAGGAATCAAGATGTAGTTTGAATAAATGAATAAGATGTAGTTTGAATAAATGAATCAAGATGTTGTTTGAATAAATGAATCAAGATGTAGTTTGAATAAATGAATCAAGATGTAGTTTTGATAAATGAATCAAGATGTAGTTTTAATAAATGAATCAAGATGTAGTTTGAATAAATGAATCAAGATGTAGTTTGAATAAATGAATCAAGATGTAGCTTGAATAAATGAATCAAGATTTAGTTTGAATTATTGAATCAAGATGTAGTTTGAATAAATGAATCAAGATGTAGTTTGAATGAATGAATCAAGATTTAGTTTGAATTATTGAATCAAGATGTAGTTTGAATAAATGAATCAAGATGTAGTTTGAATAAATGAATCAAGATGTAGCTTGAATAAATGAATCAAGATTTAGTTTGAATTATTGAATCAAGATGTAGTTTGAATAAATGAATCAAGATGTAGTTTGAATTAATGAATCGAGATGTAGTTTGGATTAATGAATCAAGATGTAGTTTGAATAAATGAATCCATATGTAGTTTGAATTAATGAATCAAGATGTAGTTTGAATAGATGAATCAAGATGTAGTTTGAATAAATGAATCAATATGTAGTTTGAATTAATGAATCAAGATGTAGTTTGAATAGATGAATCAAGATGTAGTTTGAATAAATGAATCAAGATGTAGTTTGAATAAATGAATCCATATGTAGTTTGAATTAATGAATCAAGATGTAGTTTGGATTAATGAATCAATATGTAGTTTGAATTAATGAATCAAGATGTAGTTTGAATAAATGAATCCATATGTAGTTTGAATTAATGAATCAAGATGTAGTTTGAATAAATGAATCAAGATGTAGTTCGAATTAATGAATCAAGATGTAGTTTTGATAAATGAATCAAGATGTAGTTTTGATAAATGAATCAAGATGTAGTTTTAATAAATGAATCAAGATGTAGCTTGAATAAATGAATCAAGATGTAGTTTGAATAAATGAATCAAGATGTAGCTTGAATAAATGAATCAAGATGTAGTTTGAATTAATGAATCAAGATGTAGTTTGAATAAATGAATCAAGATGTAGTTTGAATAAATGAATCAAGATGTAGCTTGAATAAATGAATCAAGATGTAGTTTGAATTAATGAATCAAGATGTAGTTTGAATTAATGAATGAAGATGTAGTTTGAATAAATGAATCAAGATGTAGTTTGAATAAATGAATCAAGATGTAGTTTGAATTAATGAATCAAGATGTAGTTTGAATAAATGAATCAAGATGTAGTTTTAATAAATGAATCAAGATGTAGCTTGAATAAATGAATCAAGATGTAGTTTGAATAAATGAATCAAGATGTAGCTTGAATAAATGAATCAAGATGTAGTTTGAATTAATGAATCAATATGTAGTTTGAATTAATGAATCAAGATGTAGTTTGGATTAATGAATCAAGATGTAGTTTGAATTAATGAATCAAGATGTAGTTTTAATAAATGAATCAAGATGTAGTTTGAATAAATGAATCAAGATGTAGTTTGAATAAATGAATCAAGATGTAGCTTGAATAAATGAATCAAGATGTAGTTTGAATAAATGAATCAAGATGTAGTTTGAATAAATGAATCAAGATGTAGCTTGAATAAATGAATCAAGATGTAGCTTGAATAAATGAATCAAGATGTAGCTTGAATAAATGAATCAAGATGTAGTTTGAATTAATGAATCAAGATGTAGTTTGAATAAATGAATCAAGATGTAGTTTGAATTAATGAATCAAGATGTAGTTTGAATAAATGAATCAAGATGTAGTTTGAATTAATGAATCAAGATGTAGTTTGAATAAATGAATCAAGATGTAGTTTGAATTAATGAATCAAGATGTAGTTTTGATAAATGAATCAAGATGTAGTTTTGATATATGAATCAAGATGTAGTTTTAATAAATGAATGAATATGTTGTTTGAATAAATGAATCGAGATGTAGTTTGAATAAATGAATCAAGATGTCGTTTGAATAAATGAATGAAGATGTAGTTTGAATAAATGAATCAAGATGTAGTTTGAATAAATGAATGAAGATGTTGTTTGAATAAATAAATCAAGATGTAATTTGAATAAATGAATCAATATGTAGTTTTAATAAATGAATCAAGATGTAATTTTAATTAATGAATCAAGATGTCGTTTGAATAAATGAATCAAGATGTAGTTTGAATAAACGAATGAAGATGTTGTTTGAATAAATGAATCAAGATGTAGTTTTAATAAATGAATCAAGATGTAGTTTTAATAAATGAATCAATATTTTGTTTGTAGAAATGAATTAAGATGGCGTTTGAATAAATGGATGAAGATGTTGTTTGAATAAATGAATGACGATGTTGTTTTAATAAATGAATCAAGATGTAGTTTTAATAAATGAATCAAGATGTTGTTTGAATAAATGAATCAAGATGTTGTTTGAATTAATGAATCAAGATGTAGTTTGAATAAATGAATCAAGATGTAGTTTGAATAAATGAATCAAGATGAAGTTTGAATTAATGAATCAAGATGTAGTTTGAATAAATGAATCAAGATGTAGTTTGAATAAATGAATCAAGATGTAGTTTGAATAAATGAATCAAGATGTTGTTTGAATTAATGAATCGATATGTAGTTTGAATGAATGAATCAAGATGTAGTTTGAATAAATGAATCAAGATGTAGTTTGAATAAATGAATCAAGATGTAGTTTGAATAAATGAATCAAGATGTAGTTTGAATAAATGAATCAAGATGTAATTTTAATTAATGAATCAAGATGTAGTTTGAATAAATGAATCAAGATGTAGTTTGAATTAATGAATCAAGATGTAGTTTTGATAAATGAATCAAGATGTAGTTTTGATAAATGAATCAAGATGTCGTTTGAATTAACGAATCAAGATGTAGTTTTGATAAATGAATCAAGATGTAGTTTTGATATATGAATCAAGATGTAGTTTTAATAAATGAATGAATATGTTTTTTGAATAAATGAATCGAGATGTAGTTTGAATAAATGAATGAAGATGTCGTTTGAATAAATGAATGAAGATGTAGTTTGAATAAATGAATCAAGATGTAGTTTGAATAAATGAATGAAGATGTTGTTTGAATAAATAAATCAAGATGTAGTTTGAATAAATGAATCAATATGTAGTTTTAATAAATGAATCAAGATGTAATTTTAATTAATGAATCAAGATGTCGTTTGAATAAATGAATCAAGATGTAGTTTGAATAAACGAATGAAGATGTTGTTTGAATAAATGAATCAAGATGTAGTTTTAATAAATGAATCAAGATGTAGTTTTAATAAATGAATCAATATTTTGTTTGTAGAAATGAATTAAGATGGCGTTTGAATAAATGGATGAAGATGTTGTTTGAATAAATGAATGAAGATGTTGTTTTAATAAATGAATCAAGATGTAGTTTTAATAAATGAATCAAGATGTTGTTTGAATAAATGAATCAAGATGTTGTTTGAATTAATGAATCAAGATGTAGTTTGAATAAATGAATCAAGATGTAGTTTGAATTAATGAATCAAGATGTAGTTTGAATGAATGAATCAAGATGTAGTTTGAATAAATGAATCAAGATGTAGTTTTAATAAATGAATCAAGATGTAGTTTTAATAAATGAATCAAGATGTGGTTTGAATAAATGAATCAAGATGTAGTTTTAATAAATGAATCAAGATGTAGTTTGAATAAATGAATCAAGATGTAGTTTGAATTAATGAATCAAGATGTAGTTTGAATAAATGAATCAAGATGTAGTTTGAATAAATGAATCAAGATGTTGTTAGAATTAATGAATCGATATGTAGTTTGAATGAATGAATCAAGATGTAGTTTGAATAAATGAATCAAGATGTAGTTTGAATAAATGAATCAAGATGTAGTTTTGATAAATGAATCAAGATGTAGTTTTGATAAATGAATCAAGATGTAGTTTTGATATATGAATCAAGATGTAGTTTTAATAAATGAATGAATATGTTGTTTGAATTAATGAATCGAGATGTAGTTTGAATAAATGAATGAAGATGTCGTTTGAATAAATGAATGAAGATGTAGTTTGAATAAATGAATCAAGATGTAGTTTGAATAAATGAATGAAGATGTTGTTTGAATAAATAAATCAAGATGTAGTTTGAATAAATGAATCAATATGTAGTTTTAATAAATGAATCAAGATGTAATTTTAATTAATGAATCAAGATGTCGTTTGAATAAATGAATCAAGATGTAGTTTGAATAAACGAATGAAGATGTCGTTTGAATAAATGAATCAAGATGTTGTTTGAATAAATGAATCAAGATGTAGTTTTAATAAATGAATCAATATTTTGTTTGTAGAAATAAATTAAGATGGCGTTTGAATAAATGGATGAAGATGTTGTTTGAATAAATGAATGAAGATGTTGTTTTAATAAATGAATCAAGATGTAGTTTTAATAAATGAATCAAGATGTTGTTTGAATAAATGAATCAAGATGTTGTTTGAATTAATGAATCAAGATGTAGTTTGAATAAATGAATCAAGATGTAGTTTGAATTAATGAATCAAGATGTAGTTTGAATGAATGAATCAAGATGTAGTTTGAATAAATGAATTAAGATGTAGTTTTAATGAATGAATCAAGATGTAGTTTTAATAAATGAATCAAGATGTAGTTTGAATAAATGAATCAAGATGTAGTTTTAATAAATGAATCAAGATGTTGTTTGAATAAATGAATCAAGATGTTGTTAGAATTAATGAATCAAGATGTAGTTTGAATAAATGAATCAAGATGTAGTTTGAATAAGGGAATTAAGATGTAGTTTGAATAAATGAATCAAGATGTAGTTTGAATAAATGAATCAAGATGTAGTTTGAATAAATGAATCAAGATGTAGTTTGAATTAATGAATCAAGATGTAGTTTGAATAAATGAATCAAGATGTAGTTTGAATAAATGAATCAAGATGTAGTTTGAATAAATGAATCAAGATGTTGTTAGAATTAATGAATCGATATGTAGTTTGAATGAATGAATCAAGATGTAGTTTGAATAAATGAATCAAGATGTAGTTTGAATAAATGAATCAAGATGTAATTTTTTATAAATGAATCAAGATGTAGTTTTAATAAATGAATCAAGATGTAGTTTGAATAAATGAATCAAGATGTAGTTTCAATAAATGAATCAAGATGTAGCTTGAATAAATGAATCAAGATGTAATTTGAATTAATGAATCAAGATGTAGTTTGAATAAATGAATAAAGATGTTGTTTGAATTAATGAATCAAGATGTTGTTTGAATAAATGAATCAAGATGTAGTTTGAATTAATGAATCAATATGTAATTTTTTATAAATGAATCAAGATGTAGTTTTAATAAATGAATCAAGATGTAGTTTGAATAAATGAATCAAGATGTAGTTTCAATAAATGAATCAAGATGTAGCTTGAATAAATGAATCAAGATGTAATTTGAATTAATGAATCAAGATGTAGTTTGAATAAATGAATAAAGATGTTGTTTGAATAAATGAATCAAGATGTAGTTTGAATAAATGAATCAAGATGTAGTTTTAATAAATGAATCAAGATGTAGTTTGAATAAATGAATCAAGATGTAGTTTGAATTAATGAATCAAGATGTAGTTTGAATAAATGAATCAAGATGTAGTTTGAATAAATGAATCAAGATGTAGTTTGAATAAATGAATCAAGATGTAGTTTGAATAAATGAATCAAGATGTTGTTTGAATTAATGAATGAAGATGTTGTTTGAATAAATGAATCAAGATGTTGTTTGAATAAATGAATCAAGATGTCGTTTGAATAAATGAATGAATATGTTGTTTGAATAAAAAAATCAAGATGTAGTTTGAATAAATGAATGAAGATGTCGTTTGAATAAATGAATGAAGATGTTGTTTGAATAAATGAATCAAGATGTAGTTTGAATAAATGAATCAAGATGTCGTTTGAATAAATGAATGAAGATGTTGTTTGAATTAACGAATCAATATATAGTTTGAATTAATGAATGAAGATGTTGTTTGAATAAATGAATCAAGATGTAGTTTGAATAAATGAATGAAGATGTCATTTGAATAAATGAATCAAGATGTTGTTTGAATAAATGAATGAAGATGTCGTTTGAATAAATGAATCAAGATGTTGTTTGAATTAATGAATCAATATATAGTTTGAATTAATGAATGAAGATGATGTTTGAATAAATGAATGAAGATGTAGTTTGAATAAATGAATGAAGATGTAGTTTGAATTAATGAATGAAGATGTTGTTTGATTAAAAGAATCAAGATGTAGTTTGAATAAATGAATGAAGATGTCGTTTGAATAAATGAATCAAGATGTTGTTTGAATAAATGAATCAAGATGTAGTTTGAATAAATGAATCAAGATGTTGTTTGAATTAATGAATCAATATATAGTTTGAATTAATGAATGAAGATGTTGTTTGAATAAATGAATCAAGATGTTGTTTGAATAAATGAATCAATATATAGTTTGAATAAATGAATCAAGATGTCGTTTGAATAAATGAATGAAGATGTTGTTTGAATAGATGAATCAAAATGTAGTTTGAATTGATGAATGAAGATGTATTTTGAATTAATGAATCAATATATAGTTTGAATAAATGAATCAAGATGTAGTTTGAATAAATGAATGAAGATGTAGTTTGAATAAATGAATGAAGATGTTGTTTGAATAAATGAATCAAAATGTAGTTTGAATAAATGAATAAAGATGTTTTTTGAATTAATGAATCAAGATGTTGTTTGAATAAATGAATCAATATATAGTTTTAATAAATGAATCAAGATGTAGTTTGAACTAATGAATCAAAATGTAGTTTGAATAAATGAAACAAGATGTTGTTTGAATAAATGAATCAAAATAGAGTTTGAATTAATGAATTTAGATGTAATTGAATAAATGAATCAATATGTAGTTTGAATAAATGAATTAATATGTAGGTTGAATAAATGAATCAATATGTAGTTTGAATAAATGAATCAAGATGTAGTTTGAATAAATGAATCAAGATGTAGTTTGAATAAATGAATCAAGGTGTAATTTGAAAAAATGAATCAAGATGTTTTTTGAATAAATGAATCAAGATGTAGTTTGAATAAATGAATCAACATGTAGTTTGAATAAATGAATCAAGATGTAGTTTGAATAGATGAATCAAGATTTAGTTTGAATTAATGAATCAAGATGTAGTTTGAATTAATGAATCAAAATGTAGTTTGAATAAATGAATCAAGATGTAGTTTGAATAAATGAATCAAGATGTTGTTTGAATTAATGAATCAAGATGTAGTTTGAATAAATGAATCAAGATGTAGTTTGAATAAATGAATCAAGATGTAGTTTGAATAAATGAATCAAGATGTAGTTTGAATAAATGAATCAAGATGTAGTTTGAATAAATGAATCAAGATGTAGTTTGAATAAATGAATCAAGATTTTTTATGAAGAAATGAATCAAGATGTTGTTTGAATAAATGAATCAAGATGTAGTTTGAATAAATGAATCAACATGTAGTTTGAATAGATGAATCAAGATTTAGTTTGAATTAATGAATCAAGATGTTGTTTGAATTAATGAATCAAGATGTAGTTTGAATAAATGAATCAAGATGTAGTTTGAATAAATGAATCAAGATGTAGTTTGAATAAATGAATCAAGATGTAGTTTGAATAAATGAATCAAGATGTAGTTTGAATAAATGAATCAAGATGTAGTTTGAATAAATGAATCAAGATGTAGTTTGAATAAATGAATCAAGATTTTTTATGAAGAAATGAATCAAGATGTTGTTTGAATAAATGAATCAAGATGTTGTTTGAATTAATGAATCAAGATGTTGTTTGAATAAATGAATCAAGATGTAGTTTGAATAAATGAATCAAGATGTAGTTTGAATAAATGAATCAAGGTGTAATTTGAAAAAATGAATCAAGATGTTTTTTGAATAAATGAATCAAGATGTAGTTTGAATAAATGAATCAACATGTAGTTTGAATAGATGAATCAAGATTTAGTTTGAATTAATGAATCAAGATGTAGTTTGAATTAATGAATCAAAATGTAGTTTGAATTAATGAATCAAGATGTAGTTTGAATAAATGAATCAAGATGTTGTTTGAATTAATGAATCAAGATGTAGTTTGAATAAATGAATCAAGATGTAGTTTGAATAAATGAATCAAGATGTAGTTTGAATAAATGAATCAAGATGTAGTTTGAATAAATGAATCAAGATGTAGTTTGAATAAATGAATCAAGATGTAGTTTGAATAAATGAATCAAGATTTTTTATGAAGAAATGAATCAAGATGTTGTTTGAATAAATGAATCAAGATGTTGTTTGAATTAATGAATGAAGATGTTGTTTGAATAAATGAATCAAGATGTAGTTTGAATAAATGAATCAAGATGTAGTTTGAATAAATGAATCAAGATGTAGTTTGAATTAATGAATCAAGATGTAGTTTGAATAAATGAATCAAGATGTTGTTTTTAATTAATGAATCAAGATGTTGTTTGAATAAATGAATCAAGATGTTGTTTGAATAAATGAATCAAGATGTTGTTTGAATAAATGAATCAAGATGTTGTTTGAATAAATGAATCAAGATGTAGTTTGAATAAATGAATCAAGATTTTTTATGAAGAGATGAATCAAGATGTTGTTTGAATTAGTGAATGAAAATGTTGTTTGAATAAATGAATCAAGATGTAGTTTGAATAAATGAATCAAGATGTAGTTTGAATAAATGAATCAAGATGTAGTTTGAATAAATGAATCAAGATGTTGTTTGAATTAATGAATGAAGATGTTGTTTGAATAAATGAATCAAGATGTTGTTTGAATAAATGAATCAAGATGTAGTTTGAATAAATGAATCAAGATGTTGTTTGAATAAATGAATCAAGATGTAGTTTGAATTAATGAATCAAGATGTAGTTTGAATAAATGAATCAAGATGTTGTTTGAATTCATGAATGAAGATGTTGTTTGAATAAATGAATCAAGATGTTGTTTGAATAAATGAATCAAGATGTTGTTTGAATAAATGAATCAAGATGCTGTTTGAATTAATGAATCAAGATGTAGTTTGAATAAATGAATCAAGATGTAGTTTGAATTAATGAATCAAGATGTAGTTTGAATAAATGAATCAAGATGTTGTTTGAATAAAAGAATCAAGATGTGGTTTGAATAAATGAATCAAGATGTAGTTTGAATAAATGAATCAAGATGTAGTTTGAATAAATGAATGAAGATGTAGTTTGAATAAAGGAATTAAGATGTTGATTGAATAAATGAATCAAGATGTAGTTTGAATAAATGAATCAAGATGTAGTTTGAATAAATGAATCAAGATGTTGTTTGAATGAATGAATCAAGATGTTGTTTGAATGAATGAATCAAGATGTTGTTTGAATAAATGAATCAAGATGTACTTTGAATAAATGAATCAAGATGTAGTTTGAATAAATGAATCAAGATGTTGTTTGAATGAATGAATCAAGATGTAGTTTGAATAAATGAATCAAGATGTTGTTTGAATAAAAGAATTAAGATGTGGTTTGAATAAATGAATCAAGATGTAGTTTGAATAAATGAATCAAGATGTTGTTTGAATGAATGAATAAAGATGTAGTTTGAATAAATGAATCAAGATGTTGTTTGAATAAAAGAATCAAGATGTGGTTTGAATAAATGAATCAAGATGTAGTTTGAATAAATGAATCAAGATGTTGTTTGAATTAATGAATCAAGATGTTGTTTGAATAAATGAATCAAGATGTTGTTTGAATGAATGAAATTAAGATGTAGTTTGAATAAGGGAATTAAGATGTAGTTTGAATAAATGAATAAAGATGTATTTCGAATAAATGAATAAAGATGTATTTTGAATAAATGAATGAAGATGTAGTTTGAATAAATGAATTAAGATGTAGTTTGAATAAATGAATCAAGATGTAGTTTGAATAAATGAATCAATATGTAGTTTGAATTGATGAATCAAGATGGGGTTTGAATAAATGAATCAAGATGTAGTTTGAATAAATGAATCAAGATTTTGTTTGAAGAAATGAATTAAGGTGTAGTTTGAATGAATGAATCAAGATGTAGTTTGAAGAAATGAATTAAGATGTAGTTTGAATGAATGAATCAAGATGTAGTATGAATAAATAAATTGAGTTGTAGTTTGAATAAATGAATCAAGATGTAGTTTGAATAAATGAATCAAGATGTAGTTTGAATAAATGAATAAAGATGTAGTTTGAATAAAGGAATCAAAATGTTGTTTGAATGAATGAATCAAGATGTAGTTTGAATAAATGAATCAAGATGTAGTTTGAATGAATGAATCAAGATGTAGTTTGAATAAATGAATCAAGATGTAGTTTGAATAAAGGAATCAAGATGTTGTTTGAATTAATGAATCAAGATGTAGTTTGAAAAAATGAATCAAGATGTTGTTTGAATAAATGAATCAAGATGTAGTTTGAATAAATGAATCAAGATGTAGTTTGAATGAATGAATCAAAATGGAGTTTGAATAAATGAATCAAGATGTTGTTTGAATAAATGAATCAAGATGTTGTTTGAATAAATTTATCAAGACGTAGTTTGAATAAATGAATCAAGATGTAGTTTGAATATATTTATTAAGACGTAGTTTGAATAAAGGAATCAAGATGTTGTTTGAATAAATGAATCATGATGTAGTTTTAATAAATGAATCAGGATATAGTTTGAATAAATGAATCAAGATGTAGTTTGAATAAATGAATCAAGATGTATTTTGAATAAATGAATGAAGATGTAGTTTGAATAAATTTATCAAGACGTAGTTTGAATAAATGAATCAAGATGTAGTTTGAATAAATGAATCAAGATGTAGTTTGAATAAATTAATCAAGATGTAGTTTGAATAAATGAATCAAGATTTTATTTGAAGAAATGAATCAAGATGTAGTTTGAATAAAGGAATTAAGATGTAGTTTGAATAAATGAATCAAGATGTTGTTTGAATAAATGAATCAAGATTTTGTTTGAATAAATGAATCAAGACGTAGTTCGAATAAATGAATCAAGATATTGTTTGAAGAAATGAATTAAGATTTAGTTTGAATTAATGAATCAAGATTCAGTTTGAATTAATGAATCAAGATTTAGTTTGAATAAATGAATCAAGATTTTTTTTTGAATAAATGAATTGAGATGTTGTTTGAATTAATGAATCAATATGTAGTTTGAATAAGGGAATTAAGATGTAGTTTGAATAAATGAATCAAGATGTGGTTTGAATAAATGAATCAAGATATTGTTTGTATGAATGAATCAAGATGTAATTTGAATAAGGGAATTAAGATGTGTTTTGAATAAATGAATCAAGATGTAGTTTGAATAAAAGAATCAAGATGTGGTTTGAATAAATGAATCAAGATGTAGTTTGGATGAATGAATCAAGATGTAGTTTGAATAAAGGAATGAAGATGTTGTTTGAATAAATGAATCAAGATGTAGTTTTAATAAATGAATCAAGATGTAGTTTGAATAAGGGAATTAAGATGTAGTTTGAATAAATGAATCAAGATGTAGTTGGAATAAAAGAATCAAGATGTGGTTTGAATAAATGAATAAAGATTTTTTATGAAGAAATGAATGAAGATGTAGTTTGAATAAAGGAATGAAGATGTTGTTTGAATAAATGAATCAAGATGTTGTTTAAATAAATGAATCAAGATTTTGTTTGAATGAATGAATCAAGATGTAGTTATAATAAGGGAATTAAGATGTGGTTTGAATTAATGAATCAAGATGTAGTTTGAATAAATGAATAAAGATGTTGTTTGAATAAATGAATCAAGATGTTGTTTGAATAAATGAATCAAGATGTAGTTTGAATAAATGAATCAAGATTTTGTTTGAAGAAATGAATGAAGATGTAGTTCGAATAAATGAATCAAGATGTAGTTTGAATAAATGAATCAAGATATTGTTTGAATTAATGAATCAAGATGTAGTTTGAATAAGGGAATTAAGATGTAGTTTGAATAAATGAATCAAGATGTAGTTTGAATAAATGAATCAAGATGTAGTTTGAAAAAAAGAATCAAGATGTTGTTTGAATAAATGAATCAAGATGTTGTTTGAATTAATGAATCAAGATGTAGTTTGAATAAATGAATCAAGATGTAGTTTGAATAAATGAATCAAGATGTAGTTTGAATAAATGAATCAAGATGTAGTTTGAATAAATGAATCAAGATGTAGTTTGAATAAATGAATCAAGATGTAGTTTGAATAAAAGAATCAAGATGTTGTTTTTAATTAATGAATCAAGATGTTGTTTGAATAAATGAATCAAGATGTAGTTTGAATAAATGAATCAAGATTTTTTATGAAGAAATGAATCAAGATGTTGTTTGAATAAATGAATCAAGATGTTGTTTGAATTAATGAATGAAGATGTTGTTTGAATAAATGAATCAAGATGTAGTTTGAATAAATGAATCAAGATGTAGTTTGAATAAATGAATCAAGATGTAGTTTGAATTAATGAATCAAGATGTAGTTTGAATAAATGAATCAAGATGTTGTTTTTAATTAATGAATCAAGATGTTGTTTGAATAAATGAATCAAGATGTTGTTTGAATAAATGAATCAAGATGTAGTTTGAATAAATGAATCAAGATTTTTTATGAAGAAATGAATCAAGATGTTGTTTGAATTAGTGAATGAAAATGTTGTTTGAATAAAAGAATCAAGATGTAGTTTGAATAAATGAATCAAGATGTAGTTTGAATAAATGAATCAAGATGTAGTTTGAATAAATGAATCAAGATGTAGTTTGAATTAATGAATCAAGATGTAGTTTGAATAAATGAATCAAGATGTTGTTTAAATTAATGAATGAAGATGTTGTTTGAATAAATGAATCAAGATGTAGTTTGAATAAATGAATCAAGATGTAGTTTGAATAAATGAATCAAGATGTTGTTTGAATTAATGAATGAAGATGTTGTTTGAATAAATGAATCAAGATGTTGTTTGAATTAATGAATGAAGATGTTGTTTGAATAAATGAATCAAGATGTAGTTTGAATTAATGAATCAAGATGTAGTTTGAATAAATGAATCAAGTTGTTGTTTGAATTCATGAATGAAGATGTTGTTTGAATAAATGAATCAAGATGTTGTTTGAATAAATGAATCAAGATGTTGTTTGAATAAATGAATCAAGATGCTGTTTGAATTAATGAATCAAGATGTAGTTTGAATAAATGAATCAAGATGTAGTTTGAATTAATGAATCAAGATGTAGTTTGAATAAATGAATCAAGATGTTGTTTGAATAAAAGAATCAAGATGTGGTTTGAATAAATGAATCAAGATGTAGTTTGAATAAATGAATCAAGATGTAGTTTGAATAAATGAATGAAGATGTAGTTTGAATAAAGGAATTAAGATGTTGATTGAATAAATGAATCAAGATGTAGTTTGAATAAATGAATCAAGATGTAGTTTGAATAAATGAATCAAGATGTTGTTTGAATGAATGAATCAAGATGTTGTTTGAATGAATGAATCAAGATGTTGTTTGAATAAATGAATCAAGATGTACTTTGAATAAATGAATCAAGATGTAGTTTGAATAAATGAATCAAGATGTTGTTTGAATGAATGAATCAAGATGTAGTTTGAATAAATGAATCAAGATGTTGTTTGAATAAAAGAATTAAGATGTGGTTTGAATAAATGAATCAAGATGTAGTTTGAATAAATGAATCAAGATGTTGTTTGAATGAATGAATAAAGATGTAGTTTGAATAAATGAATCAAGATGTTGTTTGAATAAAAGAATCAAGATGTGGTTTGAATAAATGAATCAAGATGTAGTTTGAATAAATGAATCAAGATGTTGTTTGAATTAATGAATCAAGATGTTGTTTGAATAAATGAATCAAGATGTTGTTTGAATGAATGAAATTAAGATGTAGTTTGAATAAGGGAATTAAGATGTAGTTTGAATAAATGAATAAAGATGTATTTCGAATAAATGAATAAAGATGTATTTTGAATAAATGAATGAAGATGTAGTTTGAATAAATGAATCAAGATGTAGTTTGAATAAATGAATCAAGATGTAGTTTGAATAAATGAATCAATATGTAGTTTGAATTGATGAATCAAGATGGGGTTTGAATAAATGAATCAAGATGTAGTTTGAATAAATGAATCAAGATTTTGTTTGAAGAAATGAATTAAGGTGTAGTTTGAATGAATGAATCAAGATGTAGTTTGAAGAAATGAATTAAGATGTAGTTTGAATGAATGAATCAAGATGTAGTATGAATAAATAAATTGAGTTGTAGTTTGAATAAATGAATCAAGATGTAGTTTGAATAAATGAATCAAGATGTAGTTTGAATAAATGAATCAAGATGTAGTTTGAATAAAGGAATCAAAATGTTGTTTGAATGAATGAATCAAGATGTAGTTTGAATAAATGAATCAAGATGTAGTTTGAATGAATGAATCAAGATGTAGTTTGAATAAATGAATCAAGATGTAGTTTGAATAAAGGAATCAAGATGTTGTTTGAATTAATGAATCAAGATGTAGTTTGAAAAAATGAATCAAGATGTTGTTTGAATAAATGAATCAAGATGTAGTTTGAATAAATGAATCAAGATGTAGTTTGAATGAATGAATCAAAATGGAGTTTGAATAAATGAATCAAGATGTTGTTTGAATAAATGAATCAAGATGTTGTTTGAATAAATTTATCAAGACGTAGTTTGAATAAATGAATCAAGATGTAGTTTGAATATATTCATTAAGACGTAGTTTGAATAAAGGAATCAAGATGTTGTTTGAATAAATGAATCATGATGTAGTTTTAATAAATGAATCAGGATATAGTTTGAATAAATGAATCAAGATGTAGTTTGAATAAATTATTCAAGATGTATTTTGAATAAATGAATGAAGATGTAGTTTGAATAAATTTATCAAGACGTAGTTTGAATAAATGAATCAAGATGTAGTTTGAATAAATGAATCAAGATGTAGTTTGAATAAATTAATCAAGATGTAGTTTGAATAAATGAATCAAGATTTTATTTGAAGAAATGAATTAAGATGTAGTTTGAATAAAGGAATTAAGATGTAGTTTGAATAAATGAATCAAGATGTTGTTTGAATAAATGAATCAAGATTTTGTTTGAATAAATGAATCAAGACGTAGTTTGAATAAATGAATCAAGATATTGTTTGAAGAAATGAATTAAGATTTAGTTTGAATTAATGAATCAAGATTCAGTTTGAATTAATGAATCAAGATTTAGTTTGAATAAATGAATTAAGATGTTGTTTGAATTAATGAATCAATATGTAGTTTGAATAAGGGAATTAAGATGTAGTTTGAATAAATGAATCAAGATGTGGTTTGAATAAATGAATCAAGATATTGTTTGTATGAATGAATCAAGATGTAATTTGAATAAGGGAATTAAGATGTGTTTTGAATAAATGAATCAAGATGTAGTTTGAATAAAAGAATCAAGATGTGGTTTGAATAAATGAATCAAGATGTAGTTTGGATGAATGAATCAAGATGTAGTTTGAATAAAGGAATGAAGATGTTGTTTGAATAAATGAATCAAGATGTAGTTTGAATAAGGGAATTAAGATGTAGTTTGAATAAATGAATCAAGATGTAGTTGGAATAAAAGAATCAAGATGTGGTTTGAATAAATGAATAAAGATTTTTTATGAAGAAATGAATGAAGATGTAGTTTGAATAAAGGAATGAAGATGTCGTTTGAATAAATGAATCAAGATGTTGTTTAAATAAATGAATCAAGATTTTGTTTGAATGAATGAATCAAGATGTAGTTATAATAAGGGAATTAAGATGTAGTTTGAATAAATGAATCAAGATGTAGTTTGAATGAATGAATCAAGATGTAGTTTGAATAAGGGAATTAAGATGTGGTTTGAATAAATGAATAAAGATTTTTTATGAAGAAATGAATGAAGATGTAGTTTGAATAAAGGAATTAAGATGTTGATTGAATAAATGAATCAAGATGTAGTTTGAATTAATGAATCAAGATGTAGTTTGAATAAATGAATCAAGATGTAGTTTGAATAAATGAATCAAGATTTTTTATGAAGAAATGAATGAAGATGTAGTTTGAATAAGGGAATTAAGATGTGGTTTGAATAAATGAATCAAGATGTAGTTTTAATAAATGAATAAAGATTTTTTATGAAGAAATGAATGAAGATGTAGTTTGAATAAGGGAATTAAGATGTGGTTTGAATAAATGAATCAAGATGTAGTTTTAATAAATGAATAAAGATTTTTTATGAAGAAATGAATGAAGATGTAGTTTGAATTAGGGAATTAAGATGTAGTTCTAATAAATGAATCAAGATGTAGTTTGAATAAAAGAATCAAGATGTGGTTTGAATTAATGAATCAAGATGTAGTTTGAATAAATGAATAAAGATGTTGTTTGAATAAATGAATCAAGATGTAGTTTGAATAAATGAATCAAGATGTAGTTTGAATTAAGGAATTAAGATATTGTTTGAATAAATGAATGAAGATGTAGTTTGAATAAAAGAATCAAGATGTGGTTTGAATAAATGAATCAAGATATTGTTTGAATTAATGAATCAAGATGTAGTTTGAATAAGGGAATTAAGATGTAGTTTGAATAAATGAATCAAGATGTAGTTTGAATAAAAGAATCAAGATGTGGTTTGAATAAATGAATCAAGATTTTGTTTGAATGAATGAATCAAGATGTAGTTATAATAAGGGAATTAAGATGTTGTTTGAATATATGAATAAAGATGTAGTTTGAATAGATGAATCAAGATGTGGTTTGAATAAATGAATCAAGATATTGTTCGAATGAATGAATCAAGATGTAGTATGAATAAGGGAATGAAGATGTAGTTTGAATAAATGAATCAAGATTTAGTTTGAATAAAAGAATCAAGATTTTGTTTGAAGAAATGAATTAAGATGTAGTTTGAATTAAGGAATTAAGATATTGTTTGAATAAAGGAATGAAGATGTTGTTTGAATAAATGAATCAAGATGTTGTTTGAATAAATGAATCAAGATATTGTTTGAATGAATGAATCAAGATGTAGTTTGAATAAGGGAATTAAGATGTAGTTTGAATAAATGAATCAAGATGTAGTTTGAATAAAAGAATCAAGATGTGGTTTGAATAAATGAATCAAGATTTTGTTTGAATGAATGAATCAAGATGTAGTTATAATAAGGGAATTAAGATGTTGTTTGAATATATGAATAAAGATGTAGTTTGAATAGATGAATCAAGATGTGGTTTGAATAAATGAATCAAGATATTGTTCGAATGAATAAATCAAGATGTAGTATGAATAAGGGAATGAAGATGTAGTTTGAATAAATGAATCAAGATTTAGTTTGAATAAAAGAATCAAGATGTAGTTTGAATAAATGAATCAAGATGTTTGAATAAATGAATCAAAATGTAGTTTGAATAAATGAATAAAGATGTAGTTTGAATAAATGAATCAAGATGTAGTTTGAATAAAAGAATCAAGATGTGGTTTGAATAAATGAATCAAGATTTTGTTTGAATGAATGAATCAAGATGTAGTTATAATAAGGGAATTAAGATGTTGTTTGAATATATGAATAAAGATGTAGTTTGAATAGATGAATCAAGATGTGGTTTGAATAAATGAATCAAGATATTGTTCGAATGAATGAATCAAGATGTAGTATGAATAAGGGAATGAAGATGTAGTTTGAATAAATGAATCAAGATTTAGTTTGAATAAATGAATCAAGATTTTGTTTGAAGAAATGAATTAAGATGTAGTTTGAATTAAGGAATTAAGATATTGTTTGAATAAAGGAATGAAGATGTTGTTTGAATAAATGAATCAAGATGTTGTTTGAATAAATGAATCAAGATATTGTTTGAATGAATGAATCAAGATGTAGTTTGAATAAGGGAATTAAGATGTAGTTTGAATAAATGAATCAAGATGTAGTTTGAATAAAAGAATCAAGATGTGGTTTGAATAAATGAATCAAGATTTTGTTTGAATGAATGAATCAAGATGTAGTTATAATAAGGGAATTAAGATGTTGTTTGAATATATGAATAAAGATGTAGTTTGAATAGATGAATCAAGATGTGGTTTGAATAAATGAATCAAGATATTGTTCGAATGAATGAATCAAGATGTAGTATGAATAAGGGAATGAAGATGTAGTTTGAATAAATGAATCAAGATTTAGTTTGAATAAAAGAATCAAGATGTAGTTTGAATAAATGAATCAAGATGTTTGAATAAATGAATCAAAATGTAGTTTGAATAAATGAATAAAGATGTAGTTTGAATAAATGAATCAAGATGTAGTTTGAATAAATGAATCAAGATTTTGTTCGAAGAAATGAATCAAGATGCAGTTTGAATAAATGAATCAAGATGTAGTTTGAATAAATGAATCAAGATGTAGTTTGAATAAATGAATGAAGATGTTGTTCGAATAAATGAATCAAAATGTAGTTTGAATAAATGAATCAATATGTTGTTTGAATAAATGAATTAAGATGTAGTTTGAATAAATGAATCAATATGTTGTTTGAATAAATGAATTAAGATGTAGTTTGAATAAATGAATGAAGATGTTGTTTGAATAAATGAATCAATATGTAGTTTGAATAAATGAATTACGATGCACTCTGAATCAATGAATCAATATGTCTTTTAAATTTCATCAGAATTTTTTAATAATCGAAACAAGGATGATTATCAAAAGTTTTGATTATCGGAAAAAAATCTTTTTTTTTTTTAAAAATAGTAAGTAGATTTTGCTAATTTGGCAATTTCACTGTTTTTGCATAACACCCCATTCCCATATATATATATATATATACATATATACATATATAATTATAATTAAATAATTGTTACATCCACAGACAGCTGTTTTGTTGTATTACAACTCTTTAGTTTGGCTATAGACTATCCTTTATACAAGCCCGCCCCCAATCCTTCGGGATCAAAGTGTATCACTGTTCAACAGCATAGACCAAGGAGTCGGTAATGACACTTTCCTGCTGGATGTGCTGGAGAGGGTGTTTGTCAAAGACCGAGTGTGCCGGTCCAATGCGTTAGCCCATGAGGTTTTACTGAGGCTTCGCAGTGCTAGGTGCATTTGGGAGCGTTTGGACTCGTCCTTAGGCTCTCCTATTAATACACGGCCCAGCTGCGGAGGGTCAGTTTCCCTGGAACAGCACTGCTCCATTGCACCTAACGGAGCGGGTTCCCTGGTGGACGTTTTCGTGGCGGAGGTTGCTTTGGTTTCTAAGCAAACTGTATCTGCGCCGGTTGGAGCCATTTTTGGAAGGGTGTTTTCCTATTCTCCCACGTTAAGCTCGAAATTGTGTCATATTTTTCTGTGGTGGGACAGTAAATAAATAGCACTCCCAATTCTTCGGGATCAAAGTGTAGTACCTGTCAAAGGGTAGAGCCTGAGGCGCAGGTACTGACACTTGCCTGTCAAAAGGGCCGGAGATTGGGTTGAGGGTGGCTTCAAAGACAGATTGCGCCGGTGCAATGCGTTAGCTAATGAGGTTTTACTGAGGCTACGCATTGCTACCTGCATCGGGGAGCCTTTGGACTCGTCTTTGGGCTCTCTTATTATTACTCGGCCCAGCTGCAGGGAATATGGTACCCCAGGGAAGCACTGCTCCATTGCATTTAGAGGAGCAGGTCCCAAAATGGATACTTTCGATGCGGACGTTGTTTTAGCTTCTACGGTCGCTTAGCAATCAAAGTTGCGTCGGCTGGAGACATTTTTGGATGGAGGGCTCCTATTCTTCCCACGTTAAGCTCGAACTTGCGTCACATTTTGCTGTGGTGGGACAGCAAATAAAAATAGCGCCCCGGGGCAGCACTGCTCCATTGCACTTAAGATGCAGGTCGGGATTGTCCTGACATTTTTGTGGCGGAGGTTGTTTTAGCAACTACGGTCGCTTGGCAGCTCAAGTCACGTCGGCTGGAACCATTTTTGGATGGATGGATCCTATTTTCCCCATGTTAAGCTCGACATGTGATTCGGTTGGTGATGATCTTTGTGAAAAGTTTGTATACACAGTTCAGTAGGCTTATAGGCCTATAGTTGTTGAGGTCTTTCGGGTTTCTTTTTTATATAAAAGCATCATGATAGCAGTGTTCCAATCGTCTGGGACGTTACTGTGTTTTAGACACAAGTTGAAGAGGACGGCCAGTTTCCTAGTGATGATTTTACCTGCTTTTCGGAGTAGGTCGATGGTGACGTTGTCTGGTCCAGGGGCAGTTCCTTTCTTCGTCTGTTTAATGGCTTCTTTCACCTCCCACTGGGTTACTTTCGGGAAGTCCTCGAGTTGATTGCTCATGTGTTGTGTATCTTGCTCATTGTTTTGTAGTCCCTGTTTGGACAAATAAAGTTTTTGGTAGAATTCTTTGGCACGTTCGACAATCCTATCTTTGTCTGTTGTTAGGTTTCCATTTTCCTCGAGTATGCTAGTTATTTGCCTTCGTCCCGAGTTGAGGAGTTTGTTTATAGCTTTGAAGCTCCAACCTTTTTCAAGAGTTGATTCAATGACTGCCGTCGTGTATCTCCTTCTGTCTTCCCTTCGTTTCTTCTTGATCAATTTGTTTAGTTCAGCCTCTTCAATTTTCTCTCTCGTTGTTGTCGGTGGCTTGAGGTTTCTGCGTTTTTCCATGAGATTTCTAGTTTCATCCGAGATTTTGCTAATGGGTTGTTTGCTCATTGGCTTGAATGTAGAGGCTACTTCAATTATTGACGCTGTCAATTTGTTGCTTAGTTCGTTGATGTTGGTGTTGTCTTGTTCAGTAAGAATTCTGAATCTGTTTTTCAATTCAAGCTTGAAAGATTGAACGTGCTCTTTTGGTATGTTTAGAGGCTGCGGTTTTGCATGGAACATTTTCCTGCGTTCTTTATTGGTGTTTATTTGTACTTTACATCGTACCATTCAGTGGTCGCTGCCTACATTGACTTGATTTAAGACTTGGATGTCCTTGACGATATCGTTTTTGTCCGTTAGGATGTAGTCTATTTCGTTCCTTGCTTCGTGATTGGGGCTCTTCCAAGTCCATTTCCTATTGGGTCCTTTCTTGAAGAAGGTGTTCATGATTTTGAATCCATTAGCCGTTGCAAAGTTTACAAGATCTTCTCCTCTCTCGTTGCATATTTCGTATCCAAATTTGCCGCAATTTTCATTTCCTTGTCCTACCTGTGCGTTGAAGTCTCCCATGATAACATTGAAGTGTTTTCTGGTGTCTTGGAGTAGGGAGTTCAAGTCATCATAGAAGTTGTCTATTTCCTGTTGGGTTGATTGCGAAGTGGGAGCGTAGACTTGGATTATATTGAGTTTGTATCGTTTTGAAAGTTGTATTGTGACGCTAACTACTCGGTCAGAGACGGCTTTGAAGCCAATTACATTGTCTTTGAGGTCCTTATTGATGAGAAAGCCTACTCCACTTTATTTTACTTCCTCTTTTCCGTAGCTATAAAGAAGATGTCTGCTTCTCCGTTCGATTAGTTCTTCTCCGTGTCTTCTTATCTCACTAATGCTTATGATGTCCCATTTGACATTTCTGATTTCACTTTCTAGATCAGTTAGGTGCATGTCAGTTAACAGTGTTGAAGAGTGCGTCAGTTCCAACATGAGCAAACTTGGATTATGCATTGCCACCAACACCTCAATAACCATCACAGATTTGGTAAACAAACCACCACTAAAATCCCCATCACCCGAAACCGGCGTTTACGCAGTTCCACACAAGAACTGTGACAATATCTACATCGAAGAGATATCAAAACCTTTCAAGAATATATGAACACAGGAGAGCCCTTAGACTGGATGAAAAGACAAATGCACTGATTAAACACAGAAACACACCACACAACCACAATTTCAACTTTAACAAAACCAATCTCATGAAAAATATGCATGACTCCACGATACGTAGATGAATTGAAGCAGCCCTCATATACCAATGCATATAATTATACAAAGGTATGGACACTTTTAGGATGCAAACCCCCACTGCATTGATTTTGAACCTGAATCACATAAATACAACCCATTACAACATTAGCATAAAAAGAATCAGCTAATACCCAACAGTCCATGTAATAGAACAGTATAAGCATACACGCATACCAACCCTTCAAAAAAAGAAAAAAAGAAATCCCACCCACCATCAATCAAAAGAGATAAAAGGATTAAAAAAACAACACACTCTACTCTCAACCGCCCACATATGTCAACACAATTCATTAAATGCTAGACACCACCACTCGATTCTAAAAGAAGCATAAAAAAAAAGAAAAAACCCACAGTATAACAAACCTTCCCTAAGGAAAAACAATTTTCATTCTGGACCCCCGTTTCACTGCCCTTTCTTATCTAAGACGAGCCCAACACTCATAGACACAAACACCCGCTGACCCTTCCTCTAACAGACCTTTCATGTTTCAGATCAAACTTGACTCTCACCAACACAGATACAAACACCTCCACCTCTGCTTCTAAAAAACAAAACCACAACACAGATATATCCTCATTTCTTTCCTCAACCTCAAACATGAAAACAGCACACAATTTTCTCGACACTGCGGTGAGTTTCTTTATAGAAGACAGTCGTATAAATGCATCGAAACATACCCACATGATAATGAATATTTTTCCAGATGTAACACTTTCCACTCAAGTTTTTCTCTTCACCTTCAAAATTGTCCCTTCCATCAAAATTTTGTCGGATTACTTCACACCCACAAAATAAAAAACAAAACAAAACAAAAACAAAAAACAAAAACGAATAAAAACATATACATATATACTAATAACTTATTAAATTATTGCTAGGAATATTGTGTTGCTTTAATCCAGTCTTTTTTGATCTCTTTAGACTATAGGAAATAACTTTCAGGTTTCAAGGAAATCAATAAAAATTTTACATGTACAGCTGACAACATACATTACGTTCAAAATTTTATACATACTTGCCAATTATTCAGCTAGTATATTTATTGAACAGTGTGATCTTTTTCTTTTTTCTCTGTCCATAACAATAGACACTTAAATGTAACAATTTTGTGGTCAGAATATCTCGTACCCATAATTTGAAACTATTAACTCATCTATTTTGTTTTGGTTATTTATCCCTACATTATTATTATTATTATTATTATTATTATTATTATTATTATTATTATTATTATTATTATTATTATTATTATTTCTATTATTATTATTATTATTGATACATTGTATTGTGATAGATAGGGCTACATCAGTCTGATTTCATGCGACTCTATTTACTTAAAAAACGAACTTTTCGATGCAGTTTCTATTAAAATCACCTCTTTGATCAAGCTGGAAGGTGAAAAATGTTAGTGTAATGAACTTGATTTATATACTACTATTTTCTGTACTGTTCACTTAGTTATATATACATATATATATACTTAGTAGAAATGACACGAAAGCAAGTCACGTCTGTTGTTATACTCACTTATCCCTCATCGTTTTTTGGTAAACAACGTGAATAAGCCCAGATTAAAATATTTAGATCCTATGTAGTATAAAATCCATGTACAATATATTATGGTAAAACCCTGTATAGAATGCATGTTTTGTGCATCATAAAGCAACGGACTGTTTTTTAATAGATATACAGACACTGGTGTAGTGCTGTGGGACTACATTTACAAGGTGTTTCTTTTCTTCTTTTTTTAAGAAAGGGAGTGGTATTTCAGTTTATGTTAGTCACCAGCCTGGTCTCAACCAGGGACCTAACGCTGGCAATCTTGTGAGTTATGACAGTCATAGATTAAAGAAAAAACCTGGGGGCAGAGCTCTTACAACAACAACAATAATAATAATGATAATAATAATAGTAATAATAATTTGCATTTTCACACCAAGTCATCACTGGGGACTGGGTGACAGCAAGTCTCCTTGAGTCTTCGGCTCTTTTCTTCACGCTCTCACAGTCCACAGCAGTGCTGTGGATTACGATTTCACACCAGTTGCCTGGTGGTTATTGCTTGAGGCTGTAAGTCTCCTCGGTTTTTCAGCCCTCCTCCTTCTTCCCATATCGTGCTCCACTGTGATTTGTGCCGCCCTCACCATGCCATTTTCTTGTCTGTTAGGCCATTGCTAACAGCTGGGGTCATAGGTCTCATATTTCCAATACTCCCCTCAGTATTCTTGATGTCCCCAGTAGAACTGTGGTCTGTATAGTCTCAATCCTTCCTCTTATCCCCAGTTTCTGTAATCTCATTTTCAGTTCAGTAGACTGTAAACCTCATAACTAGTAACCTCATAAACAAGAAAAGAAAAATGGGACCAGAAAAACTATATGGATAATTTAAAAGATGAGAGATTATGGACATGACTACACGAAGGAAACATGAAGAGAGTAACAGAATAGCTCATTATGGCAGCCTAAAGCAAATGCATCAGGACAAAAACTATATCATGGCAAAAATCGACAGAATCCAAACAAACAGTAAATGCTGCCTATGCAAAGAACTTTCAGTCTTTTCTTGTTTATTGTGCTGCTCCTTCGTTTGTTACTTTATTGTTGTTGTTCGTTGCGCTGCTTCGGGCGCTTCTCATAATGTCCTCACTGTTTGCTTGCAAATACTTTTCTAATCCTATTTTGGCCTTTAACAAACACATCGATATCTATGCTGATAATGTCTTGTATGGATGAATTCAATCCTGGATTCGATCCCAGCTGAAATCAGGGAGTCAGTCACAATGCCAACAATCTATACATTATCTATGCAGATATCAACAAGAAAGAAAAATTGAGAGAAAAAAAAAAGAATGGCTTCAAATGGTCCGAATCAATTTGTTATGAATGGGAACACTTCTCAAAGAGAGGGGATGCAAACCATGTTGCAGTGAATGAAATCCGTTCAAAGGGTTCGAAATCATGTTGTAGTAAACGGGGACTCAGCTCTGAGGGTACCTAAATCATGTTATAGTGAATGTAGACTCTGCTCAAAATGGGCCTAAGTAATGTAATAGTAGTGAATGGAGACTCTGCTGGATGGGGCCGAAATCATGTTGTAGTGAATAGATACTCTGCTCAAGGGGACCCAAATAATGTTGTAGTGAATGGAGACTCTTTTTTGGGGGGAGGGATCCAAATCATGTTGTACTTGATGGAAACTGCTCAAGGGGGCCCAAATCATATTGCAGTAAATGGAAACTCTTTTTTTGGGAGGGGGGTCAAAATCACGTTGTAGTGAATAGACACCCCGTTCAAGTGGCCCCTAATCATGTTGTAGTGAATGGAGACTCTGCTCGAAGGGGGCTTAATTATGTTGTAGTGAATGGAGACTTTGTCCACAGTGTGTGTATGTGGGGGGGGGAACTGAAATAATGTTGTAGAAGTGAATGGAGACTCTGCACAAAAGGGCCCTAATCATGTACTGAATGGAGACTCTGCTAAAGTGGGGCCTAATCATGTTGTAGTAGTGAATGGACACTCTGCTTGAGGGGGCCCAAATCATGTTGTAGTAGTGAATGAAGACTGCTTGAGGGGGCCCAAATCATGTTGTAGTGAATGGAGACTCTGCTAGAGGGGGCCCAAATCATGTTGTAGCAGTGAATGGAGACTCTGCTCGAGGGGGGCTCAATTATGTTGTAGTGAATGGAAACTTTGTCCACAGTGTGTGTGTGTGTGGGGGGGGGAACTGAAATATTGTTGTAGTAATGAATAGAGACTCTGCTTCATGAGGGCCTAAATCATGATGTAGTAGTGAATGGAGACTCTGCAATAAAGGGCCCTAATCGTGTACTGAATGGAGACTCTGCTCAAATAAGGCCTAAATCATGTTGTAGTAATGAATGGAGACTCTGCACAAAGGGGCCCTAATCATGTACTGAATGGAGACTCTGCTCGTAGGGGCCCAAATCATGTTGCACTGAATGGAGACTCTGCTCCAGGGAGGCGTAAATTAAGTTGTTGCAGTGAATGGTGACTCTACACAAAGGGGCCCTAATTATGTGGTGATTTGAGACTCTGCTCGAAGGGAGCACAAATTATGTGCTAGTGAATGGAGACCCTGCTTAGAGCATGCCTAAATCATGTTGTAGTGAACAGACACTCTGTCTGGATGGACCACGTACATGATGTATAAATGGAGACTCTGCTCGAAGGGAACACAAATCATGTGGTAGTGAATGGAGACCCTGCTCAGAGCATGCCTAAATCATGTTGTAGTGAACGGAGACTCTGTCTAGACGGACCCAGAACATGATGTATGAATGGAGACTCTGCTCGAAGGGAGCACAAATCATGTGGTACTGAATGGAGACCCTGCTCAGAGCGTGCCTAAATCATGTTGTAGTGAACGGACACTCTGTCTGGATGGACCAAGAACATGATGTATAAATGGAAACTCTTCTCAAAGGGAGCACTAATCATGTGGTAGTGAATGGAGACCCTGCTCAGAGCGTGCCTAAATCATGTTGTAGTGAACGGAGACTGTCTGGATGGACCCAGAACATAATGTATGAATGGAGACTCAGCACGAAGGGAGAAAATATCATGTGGTAATGAATGGAAACCCTGCTCAGAGCGTGCCTAAATCCTGTTGTAGTGAACGGACACTCTGTCTGGATGGACCATGAACATGATGTATGAATGGAGACTCTGCTCGAAGGGAGCACAACTCATGTGGTAGTGAATGGAGACCCTGCTCAGAGCGCGCCTAAATCATGTTGAAGTGGACGGACCCTCTGTCTGGATGGACCCAGAACATGATGTATGAATGGAGACTCTGCTCGAAGGGAGCCCAAATCATGTCGTAGTGAATAAAGACCCTGCTCAGAGCGTGCCTAAATCCTGTTGTAGTGAACGGACACTCTGTCTGGATGGACCCTGAACATGATGTATGAATGGAGACTCTGCACGAAGGGAGCACAAATCATGTGGTAGTGAATAGAGACCCTGCTCAGAGCATGCCTAAATCATGTTGTAGTGAACAGAGACTCTGTCTGGATGGACCCAGAACATGATGTTTGAATGGATACTCTGCACGAAGGGAGAACATATCATGAGGTAGTGAATGGAGACCCTGCTCAGAGCGTGCCTAAATCATGTTGTAGTGAACGGTCACTCCGTCTGGATGGACCCAGAACATGATGTATGAATGGGAACTCTGCACAAAGGGAGCACAAATCATGTTGAAGCGAACGGAGAATCTTTCTGGATGGACCCAGAATGTGATGTATAAATGGAGACTCTGCTCGAAGGGAGCACAAATTAAGTGGTAGTGAATGGAGACCCTGCTCAGAGCGTGCCTAAATCATGTTGTAGTGAACAGAGACTCTGTCTGGATGGACCAAGAACATGATGTTTGAATGGAAACTCTGCACGAAGGGAGAACAAATCATGTGAAAGTGAATGGAGACCCTGCTCAGAGCGTGCCTAAATCATGTTGTAGTGAACAGACACTCCGTCTGGATGGACCAAAAACATGATGTATGAATGAAAACTCTGCTCGAAGGGAGCAAAAATCATGTGGTAGTGAATGGAGACCCTGCTCAGAGCGTGCCTAAATCATGTTGTAGTGAATGGAGACTCTGTCTGGATTGACCAAGAACATGATGTTTGAATGGAAACTCTGCACGAAGGGAGCACAAATTATGTGGTAGTGAATGGAAACCCTGCTCAGAGCGTGCTTAAACCATGTTGTAGTGAACGGAGACTCTCTCTGGATGGACCCAGAACGTGATGTATGAATGGAAAATCTGCACAAAGGGAGCACAAATCATGTGGTAGTGAACGGAAACCCTGCTCAGAGCGTGCCTAAATCATGTGGTAGTGAACAGAGACTCTGTCTGGATGGACCCAGAACATGATGTATGAATGGAGTTTCTGCACGAAGGGAGCACAAATCATGTGGTAGTGAATGGGGACCCTGCTCAGAGCGTGCCCAAATCATGTTGTAGTAAACGGACACTCTGTCTGGATGGACCAACAACATGATGTATGAATGGAGACTCTGCTCGAAGGGAGTACAAATCATGTGGTAGTGAATGGAGACCCTGCTCAGAGCGTGCGTAAATGATGTTGTAGTGAAGGGAGACTCTGTCTTGATGGACCCAGAACATAATATATGAATGCAGACTTTGCTCGAATGGAGCACAAATTACGTTGTAGTGAATGGAGACCTTGCTCAGAGCATGCCTAAATCCTGTTGTAGTGAACAGACCCTCTGTCTGGATGAACCCAGATCATGATGTATGAATGGAAACTCTGCTCAAAGGGAGCACAAATCATGTGGTAGTGAATGGAGACCCTGCTCGGAGCGTGCCTAAATCATGTTGTAGTGAACGGAGACTCTGTCTGAATGGACCAAGAACATGATGTATGAATGGACACTCTGCTTGGAGGGAGTACAAATCATGTGGTAGTGAATGGAGACCCTGCTCAGAGCGTGCGTAAATCATGTTGTAGTGAAGGGAGACTCTTTCTTGATGGACCCAGAACATAATATATGAATGCAGACTCTGCTCGAATGGAGCACAAATTACGTGGTAGTGAATGGAGACCTTGCTCAGAGTGTGCATAAATCATGTTGTAGTGAACAGACCCTCTGTCTGGATGGACCCAGATAATGATGTATGAATGGAGACTCTGCACAAAGGGAGCACAAATTATGTGGTAGTGAATGGAGACCCTGCTGGGAGCGTTCCTAAATCATGTTGCAGTGAACGGACACTCTGTCTGGATGGACCAAGAACATGATGTTAAATGGAAACTCTGCAAGAAGGGAGAACAAATCATGTGGTAGTGAATGGAGACCTTGCTCAGAGTGTGCCTAAATCATGTTGTAGTGAACAGACCCTCTGTCTGGATGGACCCAGATAATGATGTATGAATGGAGACTCTGCACAAAGGGAGCACAAATTATGTGGTAGTGAATGGAGACCCTGCTGGGAGCGTTCCTAAATCATGTTGCAATGAACGGACACTCTGTCTGGATGGACCCAGATCATGATGTATGAATGGAAACTCTGCACAAAGAGAGCACAAATTATGTGGTAGTGAATGGAGACGATACTCAGAGCGTGCCTAAATCATGTTGTAGTGAAAGGACACTCTGTCTGGATGGACCCAGAACATGATGTATGAATGGAGACTCTGCACGAAGGGAGCACAAATTATGTGGTAGTGAATGGAGACCCTGCTCAGAGCGTTCCTAAATCATGTTGCAATGAACGGACACTCTGTCTGGATGGACCAAGAACATGATGTATGAATGGAGACTCTGCTCGAAGGGAGTACAAATCATGTGGTAGTGAATGGAGACCCTGCTCAGAGCGTGCCTAAATCATGTTATAGTGAACAGAGACACCGTCTGGATGGACCAAGAACATGATGTTTGAATGGAAACTCTGCACAAAGGGAGAACATATCATGAGGTAGTGAATGGAGACCCTGCTCAGAGCGTGCCTAAATCATGTTGTAGGGAACTGACACTCTGTCTGGATGGACCAAGAACATGATGTATGAATGGAGACTCTGCTCAAAGGGAGCACAAATTATGTGGTAGTGAATGGATACCCTGCTCAGAGCGTGCGTGAATCATGTTGTAGTGAACGGAGACTCTGTCTGGATGGACCCGGAACATGATGTATGAATGGAAAGTCTGCACAGAGGGAGCACAAATTATGTGGTAGTGAATGGAGACCCTGCTCGGAGCGTGCTTAAATCATGTTGTAATGAACAGACATTCTGTCTGGATGGACCCAGAATGTGATGTATGAATGGGGACTCTGTTCGAAGGGAGCACAAATCATGTGGTAGTGAATGGACACCCTGCTCAGAGCGTGCCTAAATCATGTTGTTGTGAATTGAGACTCTGTCTGGATGGACCCAGAACATGATGTATGAATGGAGACTATGCTCAAAGGGAGCACAAATCATGTGGTAGTGAATGGAGACCCTGCTCAGAGCGTGCCTAAATCATGTTGTAGTGAACAGAGACTCTGTCTGGATTGACAAAGAACATGATGTTTGAATGGGAACTCTGCACGAAGGGAGCACAAATTATGTGGTAGTGATGAGACCCTGCTCAGAGCGTGCCTAAATCATGTTGTACTGAACAGAGACTCTGTCTGGATGGACCAAGAACATGATGTATGAATGGAGACTCTGCTCGAAGGGAGTACAAATCATGTGGTAGTGAATGGAGACCCTGCTCAGAGTGTGCGTAAATGATGTTGTAGTGAAGGGAGACTCTGTCTGGATGGACCAAAAACATGACGTATGAATGGAGACTCTGCTCGAATGGAGCACAAATCATGTGGTAGTGAATTGAGACCCTGCTCAGAGTGTGCCTAAATCATGTTGTAGTGAACGGAGACTCTGTCTAGATTGATCCAGAACATGATGTATTAATGGATACTCTGCTCGAAGAAAGCACAAATTACGTGGTAGTGAATGGAGACCCTGCTCAAAGCGTGCCCAAATCATGTTGCAGTGAACGGAGACTCTGTCTGAATTGACCCAGAACATGATGTTTGAATGGAAACTCTGCACGAAGGGAGCACAAATTATGTGGTAGTGATGAGACCCTGCTCAAGGCGTGCCTGAATCATGTTGTAGTGAACAGACTCCGTCTGGATGGACCAAAAACATGATGTATGAATTGAGACTCTGCACGAAGGGAGCACCAATCAGGTGGTAGTGGATGGAGACACTGCTCAGAGCGTGCCTAAATCATGTTGTTGAGAATTGAACCTCTGTCTGGATGGATCAAGAACATGATGTGTGAATGGAGACTCTGCTCGAAGGGAGCATAAATCATGTGGTATTGAATGGAGACCCTGCTCAGAGCGTGCCTCAATCATGTTGTAGTGAATGGACACTCCGTCTGGATGGACACAGAGCATAATGTATGAATGGAAACTCTGCACAAAAGGAGCACAAATCATGTTGAAGTGAACAGAAACTCTTCCTGGATGGACCCGGAATGTGATGTATGAATAGAGACTCTGCTAGAAGGGAGCACAAATTATGTGGTAGTGAATGGAGACCCTGCTCAGAGCGTGCCTAAATCATGTTGTAGTGAACGGGGACTCTGTCTGGATTGACCCAGTACATAATGTATGAATGGAAACTCTGCACAAAGAGAGCACAAATTATGTGGTAGTGAATGGAGACGATACTCAGAGCGTGCCTAAATCATATTGTAGTGAATGGAGACTCTCTCTGGATGGACCCAGAATGTGATGTATGAATTGAAACTCTGCACAAAGGGAGCACAAATTATGAGGTTTGAATGGAGACCCTACTCAGAGCGTGCATAAATCATGTTGTTGTGAATTGAGACTCTGTCTGGATGGACCAAGAACATGATGTATGAATGGAGACTCTGCACGAAGGGAGCACTAATCATGTAGTAGTGATTGGAGACCCTGCTCAGAGCGTGCCTAAATCATATTGTAGTTAACAAAGACTCTGTCTGGAGGGACCAAGAACATAATGTATGAATGGAGACTCTGCTCGAAGGGAGCACAAATAATGAAGTAGTGAATGAAGACCCTGCTCAGAGCGTGCCTGAATTATGTTGTAGTGAACGGAGACTCTGTCTGAATGGACCAAGAACATGATGTTTGAATGGAGACTCTGCATGAAGGGAGCACAAATTATGTGGTAGTGATGAGACCCTGCTCAGAGCGTGCCTCAATCACGTTGTAGTGAACAGAGACTCTGTCTGAATGGACCAAGAACATGATGTTTGAATGGAGACTCTGCACGAAGGGAGCACCAATCAGGTGGTAGTGAATGGAGACCCTGCTCAGAGCGTGCCTCAATCACGTTGTAGTGAACAGACACTCTGTCTGGATGGACCAAAAATATGATGTATGAATGGAGACTCTGCTTGAAGGGAGCACAAATCATGTGGCAGTGAATCGAAACCCTGCTCAGAGCGTGCCTAAATCATGTTGTAGTGAACGGACACTCCGTCTGGATGGACCCAGAAAGTAATGTATGAATGGAAACTCAGCACAAAGGGAGCACAAATCATGTTGAAGTGAACGGAGACTCAGTCTGGATGGACCCAGAACATGATGTATGAATGGAGACTCTGCTCGAAGGGAGCACAAATCATGTGGTAGTGAATGGAGACCCTGCTCAGAGCGTGCCTAAATTATGTTGTAGTGAACAGAGACTCTGTCTGGACGGACCAAAAACATGATGTATGAATTGAGACTCTGCACGAAGGGAGCACCAATCAGGTGGTAGTGAATGGAGACCCTGCTCAGAGCGTGCCTAAATCATGTTGTTGAGAATTGAACCTCTGTCTGGATAGATCAAGAACATGATGTGTGAATGGAGACTCTGCTCGAAGGGAGCATAAATCATGTGGTATTGAATGGAGACCCTGCTCAGAGCGTGCCTCAATCATGTTGTAGTGAACGGACACTCTGTCTGGATAGACACAGAGCATAATGTATGAATGGAAACTCTGCACAAAAGGAGCACAAATCATGTTGAAGTGAACGGAGACTCTTTCTGGATTGACCCAGAATGTGATGTATGAATAGAGACTCTGCTAGAAGGGAGCACAAATTATGTGGTAGTGAATGGAGACCCTGCTCAGAGCGTGCCTAAATCATGTTGTAGTGAACGGGGACTCTGTCTGGATGGACCCAGTACATAATGTATGAATGGAAACTCTGTACAAAGGGAGCACAAATCATATTGAAGTGAACGGAGACTCAGTCTGGATGGACCCAGTACATAATGTATGAATGGAAACTCTGCACAAAGAGAGCACAAATTATGTGGTAGTGAATGGAGACGATACTCAGAGCGTGCCTAAATCATGTTGTAGTGAATGGAGACTCTCTCTGGATGGACCCAGAATGTGATGTATGAATTGAAACTCTTCACGAAGGGAGCACAAAGTATGAGGTTTGAATGGAGACTCTACTCAGAGCGTGCATAAATCATGTTGTTGTGAATTGAGACTCTGTCTGGATGGACCGAGAACATGATGTATGAATGGAGACTCTGCACGATGGGAGCACTAATCATGTAGTAGTGATTGGAGACCCTGCTGAGAGCGTGCCTAAATCATGTTGCAGTGAATTGAGACTCTGTCTGGATGGACCAAGAACATGATGTATGAATGGAGACTCTGCTCGAAGGGAGCACTAATCATGTAGTAGTGATTGGAGACCCTGCTCAGAGCGTGCCTAAATCATATTGTAGTTAACAAAGACTCTGTCTGGATGGACCAAGAACATAATGTATGAATGGAGACTCTGCTCGAAAGGGAGCACAAATCATGTGGTAGTGAATGGAGACCCTGCTCAGAGCCTTCCTAAATCATGTTGCAGTGAACGGAGACTCTGTCTGGATGGACCAACAACATGATGTGTGAATGAAGACTCTGCTTGAAGGGAGCACAAATAATGAGGTAGTGAATGGAGACCCTGCTCAGAGCGTGCCTGAATTATGTTGTAGTGAACGGAGACTCTGTCTGAATGGACCAAGAACATGATGTTTGAATGGAAACTCTGCACAAAGGGAGCACAAATTATGTGGTAGTGATGAAACCCTGCTCAGAGCGTGCCTTAATCATGTTGTAGTGAACAGAGACTCTGTCTGGATGGACCAAAAACATGACGTATGAATGGAGACTCTGCTTGAAGGGAGCACAAATCATGTGGTAGTGAATGGAAACCCTGCTCAGAGTGTGCCTAAATCATGTTGTAGTGAACAGACACTCCGTCTGGATGGACCCAGAAAGTAATGGTAAATGGAAACTCAGCACAAAGGGAGCACAAATCATGTTGAAGTGAACGGACACTCAGTCTGGACGGACCCAGAACATAATGTATGAATGCAGACTCCGCTCGAAGGGAGCACAAATTATGTGGTAGTGAATGGAGACGATACTCAGAGCGTGCCTAAATCATGTTGTAGTGAATAGAGACTTTTTCTGGATGAACCCAGAATGTGATGTATGAATTGAAACTCTGCACGAAGGGAGCACAAAGTATGAGGTTTGAATGGAGACCCTGCTCAGAGCATGCATAAATCATGTTGTTGTGAATTGAGACTCTGTCTGGATGGACCAAGAACATGATGTATGAATGGAAACTCTGCACGAAGGGAGCACTAATCATGTAGTAGTGATTGGAGACCCTGCTCAGAGTGTGCCTAAATCATATTGTAGTTAACAAAGACACTGTCTGGATGGACCAAGAACACAATGTATGAATGGAGACTCTGCTCGAAGGGAGCACAAATCATGTGGTAGTGAATGGAGACCCTGCTCAGAGCCTTCCTAAATCATGTTGCAGTGAACGGAGACTCTGTCTGGATGGACCAACAACATGATGTGTGAATGGAGACTCTGCTTGAAGGGAGCACAAATAATGAGGTAGTGAATGGAGACCCTGCTCAGAGCGTGCCTAAATTATGTTGTAGTGAACGGAAACTCTGTCTGAATGGACCAAGAACATGATGTTTGAATGGAGACTCTGCACAAAGGGAGCACAAATTATGTGGTAGTGATGAGACCCTGCTCAGAGCATGCCTCAATCATGTTGTAGTGATCAGAGACTCTGTCTGGATGGACCCAGAACATGATGTATGAATGGAGATTCTGCTCAAAGGGAGCACAAATCATGTGGTAGTGATGAGACCCTGCTCAGAGCGTGCCTAAATCATGTTGTAGTGAACGGTCACTCCGTCTGGATGGACCCAGAACATGATGTATGAATGGGAACTCTGCACAAAGGGAGCACAAATCATGTTGAAGCGAACGGAGAATCTTTCTGGATGGACCCAGAATGTGATGTATAAATGGAGACTCTGCTCGAAGGGAGCACAAATTAAGTGGTAGTGAATGGAGACCCTGCTCAGAGCGTGCCTAAATCATGTTGTAGTGAACAGAGACTCTGTCTGGATGGACCAAGAACATGATGTTTGAATGGAAACTCTGCACGAAGGGAGAACAAATCATGTGAAAGTGAATGGAGACCCTGCTCAAAGCGTGCCTAAATCATGTTGTAGTGAACAGACACTCCGTCTGGATGGACCAAAAACATGATGTATGAATGGAAACTCTGCACAAAGGGAGCACAAATCATGTTGTAGTGAACGAAGACTCAGTTTCGATGGACCCAGAACATAATATATGAATGGAAACTCTGCACGAAGGGAGCACAAATTATGTGGTAGTGAATGGACACCCTGCTCAGAGCGTGCCTAAATCAGGTTGTAGTGAACGGAGACTCTGCCTGGATGGACCCAGGAAGTGATGTATGAATGGAAACTCTGCACGAAGGGAGCACAAATCATGAGGTAACGAGTTGAGACCCTGCTCAGAGCGTGCCTAAATCATGTTTTAGTGAACGGAGACTCTGTCTGGATGGACCCAGAACATAATGTATGAATGGAAACTCTGCACAAAGGGAGCACAAATCATGTTGAAGTGAACGGAGACTCAGTCTAGATTGACCCAGAACATAATGTATGAATGGAGACTCTGCTAGAAGGGAGCACCAATCAGGTGGTAGCGAATGGAGACCCTGCTCAGAGCGTGCCAAAATCATGTTGTTGTGAATTGAGACTCTGTCTGGATGGATCAAGAACATAATGTATGAATGGAGACTCTGCTCGAAGGGAGCACAAATCATGTGGCAGTGAATGGAGACCCTGCTCAGAGCGTGCCTAAATCATGTTGCAGTGAACGGAGACTCTGTCTGGATTGACCAAGAACATGATGTATAAATGGAGACTCTACACGAAGGGAGCACAAATCATGAGGTAGTGAATGGAGACCCTACTCAGAGTGTGCCTAAATCATGTTGTAGTGAACGGAGACTCTTTCTGGATGGACCCAGAATGTGATGTAAGAATGGAAACTCTGCACGAAGGGAGCACAAATTATAAGATAGTGAATGGAGACCCTGCTCAGAGCGTGCCTGAATCATGTTGTAGTGAACGGACACTCTGTCTGGATGGACCAAGAACATAATGTATGAATGGAAACTCTGCACAAAGGGAGCACAAATCATGTTGAAGTGAACGGAGACTCAGTCTGGACGGACCCAGAACATAATGTATGAATGCAGACCCTGCTTGAAGGGAGCACAAATTAATAGGTAGTGAATGGAGACCCTACTCAGAGCGTGCCTAAATCATGTTGTAGTGAAAGGAGACTTTTTCTGGATCGACCAAGAACATGATGTTTGAATGGAAATTCTGCAGGAAGGGAGCACAAATTATGAGGTTTGAATGGAGACCCTGCTCAGAGCGTGCCTAAATCATGTTGTAGTGAACGGACACTCTGTCTGGATGGACCAAGAACATGATGTATGAATGGAGACTCTGCTCGAAGGGAGCACTAATCATGTAGTAGTGATTGGAGACCCTGCTCAGAGCGTGCCTAAATCATGTTGTTGTGAATGGAGACTCTGTCTGGATGGACCCAGAACATGATGTATGAATGGAGACTCTGCTAGAAGGGAGCACAAATCATGTGGTAGTCAATGGAGACCCTGCTCAGAGCGTGCCTAAATCATGTTGTAGTGAACGGAGACTCTTTCTGGATGGACCCAGAAAGAGATGTATGAATGGAGACTCTGCACGAAGGGAGCACAAATTATGTGGTAGTGATGAGACCCTACTCAGAGCGTGCCTAAATCATGTTGTAGTGAACGGAGACTCTGTCTGGATTGACCAAGAACATGATGTATAAATGGAGACTCTGCTAGAGGGCCCCCAAATCATATCGTAGTGAATGCTGATCCATCTGCAATGGTCAATAAGGAAGTAGGATCAATTCCTGCCAATTCTCGTCTTCGTGATGATTTGATCCGAGAAGAGATGAATGAGAAAATTTACACGTTGGTCAAATAGTGAATGGACAAATAAAATATGATAATCACAAGGGACCTATTTTAAACAATGCAACTGCTCAGGGCCCCAACGAATTAAGGGACACCCTCCAAAAATGTCCGTATCTGGTCATCAATAGTTAAAAACTAAGTTTAAATTTTCCAGGTGGCATTGAAAAATAATGGACGGGTGAATACTCTTTTGAGTGATAAAATTTAACTGCACATTACTAAGTTATATTACCTTGAATTTAAACTGATTTGATTACAAAGGGGTTATATTCTCTCTCTCTCTCTCTCTCTCTCTCTATACATGTTACTGTTTTTGGTGAGGAGTCTGGCGTTACACTGTAAATCAAAATTTTGCCAATTGGTCTGAATGACATTTGAGCACCAGCTATGTTCTTTTTATCGGCAGAAATATTGTCAAACATTATTATTCGTTTTCAAGACTATTTACCTTCATCTTATTTTGTTGTTTTTAGGTTAAAGTTTTGTATTTCTTTCAGTCAATGGGTTCTCCGTTAACTTTTCGAATGAGTCAGCTGGATGGAGGGTTATATAATGGTGAATTGGACGCTTACTTTCCGCCCACAGTGCGACCATTCAAATTATTTTTTCAAAGCAAAAAAAATCTATCTAGAGATAATTACAAATAAAAAATTCCACCTCTCCAGTTAGCTTCACTATGTGAGTAAGCGAGATATTTCAGAGCCATTCATTCCTTCATTCACATGCACGTTGCATCTTTCTTAGTTTGTTGGTCAGTCTCTTGGTTAGGTTCCATGTTTCAGCTCCATAGGTGACTATTGGGAGGATGCATTGGTTGTATATTCTTCTTTTTAGGATTGATGGGGGTCTTCTTGTTTTTGAAAATTCAACTTGGTCTACTGAAGACTTGCCGCTTTAGAGTGATTCTTAGCTTGATTTCTTCTTGTTTTGAGGGTTTCATGGAGATTCGTTGTCCCAGTTTGATGTAGTGATCTACTTTCTCCAGTTTTGCATCTTCGATTTTGATCGCTGTATTCTCATATCCAACTTGTTTGTTGCGCACTCCCTTCGTTTTACTCAAGTTCATGTGTAGGCCGACTTTCTTGCTTTCTTCATTTAGTTTATCTATCATTAGTTGGAGGATGTGTAGGTTTTCTGTGGAAAGGGCAATGTCGTCAGAAAATCTGAGGTAGCCCAGATATTCGCCGTCTATTTTGATTCCTCAATTATTCCAGTCTAGATTTCGGAAGATCATCTCGAGACAGGCTGTGAAGGGTTTGGGTGAGCTAGTATCACATTGTCTTACCCCTTTTTCGAAGTGGAAGGGTTCAGAGTCTTTGTGTAGTATGATAAAGGAGATGCTGTGTCTGTATATATGTTGTAGTACTCTGATGTATACAGGGTCTACACCTTGTAGAGTGATGGCTTCCAGGACCATGGGAATTTCCACAGGCAGAGTCGAAAGCTTTCTTGAAGTCTATAAATGCTACAGCAAGTGAGATTTTGTATTCTGTTGCTTTTTCTTTAAGCTGATTTATTGAATGGAGATATTCCATGGTGGAGTAGTTCTTCTAAAACTAGCTTGTGATCTGGTTGGTGATGATTTTTGAGAAAAGTTTGTAGATGCAGTCGAGTGAGCTTATAGGTCTATAGTTATTGAGGTTTTTCGGTTTTTCGGTTTTCGTTTTTTATGTGAAAGCATTATGATTACTATGTTCTTGCCTCCCAGGATTTTACTTTGTTTTAGACATAAGTTGAATAGGATAGCTACATAGTTTTCTCGTGATGATCTTACCAGATTTTTTGAGTACATCGATTATGAAGTTATCTGCTCTAAAGACTTCTCCCTTTTTTGTTTGTTTAATGGCTTGTTTTACCCCCCATTGAGTAACTTTTGGGAAGTCCTCGAACTGATTACTTGCGTCTTACGTATCCTGCTCAATGCTCTGCAGTCTATGTGTTGAAGAGTAGAGTTCTTGGTATAATTTTTGGGTGCCTTCGACAATCCTGTCTGTGTCTGTTGTTAGGTGTCCGTTCTCTTCAAGTATGCTAGTTATTTGTTTCTGTCCTATACTGAGAGCTTTGTTCATAGTTTTGAAGCCTCTATGTTCTTCAATGATTGCTGTCATGTTCCTTCTTTTGTCTTCTCTTAGTTTCTTCTTGATCATTTTCTTCAGTTCGTTCTCCTCAATTTCTTCTCTTATTGTTATTGGTGGTTTGAGGTTTCTGAGCTTTTCAATGAGTTCCTGGTTTTATCTGAGATTTTACTAATGGTTTGTGTAATAAGTAAATGTTTAAACTTCCAGAAAGCTATGTTGACAGATTTGGTTGACGATTTCTAACATTGCCTGACATGTTATGTGATTGCTAAGCAACGGACACTGGTTTTTGTCAAACTTTAGTACAGAGTCTGACGTTGACTTCATTTTGCACTCAAAACAAGAACAACAACAAGAACAATCCTCATCAGATTTAAGGGAGTAAACTCTTTGCTCTTTTTCAATCACATCGCATTAAAACAAATCTCTGTATAAATTGACATTTCTGCAAGTGATTTAAAATCACGACCATTTGATTGGAAGGTGGTCCTCTTACCGACTGAACAAAGCTGAATAGTCTTATATCATTACAATTTTTTTTCATGCATACATTACAAAATTTGCATTAATCATCGTCGGAAAAGAAATAGAAGTGGAGTCAACCCCTGCAGCAGCCAGACTTGTTTTACACACACACACACTCACACACACACACACACACACACACATATATATATATATATATATATATATATATATATATATATATATAGACTGGCCACAACCTCGGTCATTCCAGTCTTGGCTCAACATATCACATAACTACTTTATTAGTTGCAGTTAGTAATATGTGAAATAGAAGTGCGACAAACGTCTGGAGTCGTGTCACCCACTTCAATCTGTGTTATTTTATCCAGAGCTGTGAGGGAGGAGATGGATTCATGCCTTTTCCACTCTGCACCTTCTCCGGTGTTAATACGCAATTATGATATTCTACTTACTTGTAATTGTCCTTCAATTATTGTTCCTACAAGCCATTACGATTGTTCAATCAGATATCTAACTTTACCAACAATGTCACTGTATTCTACTGGAACCAGGATGCTCATAACTCAAGTTTACATCCTGTTGTAGAAACTTACCTAAGTTTATATCCTGTTTTATCCCTTAATATTGGTGACTGCAAAAAAAAGAAACTTTTTTTAGTCATTAATCACGTGTTCATTCCACACCATCCTAGTTTTGAACTGTCTCTTCATTGTTTGCAAATCATTTTAACATTAAACGATGATGGATTTATTTCTTCTAATTCTAGCTTTTTGATTCTTCTCTTAACATTTTTCTTTCTGGTTTTATATTTAATAATATTCCAAGTATAAAAACAAAGAATTACTTTGTGTCAACAATACACGATGGATTTATATGTTCTAATCCTGGCTTTTTGTCTGGTCGTTCCAGTGTATTCTTCTTCTTGTGAGTATTTGAGTCGTTTTTTTCTTTAGATATTTTTCTTTTGTTCTTTTCTATTTTCATATTTCGTGTTTTACTTTTTTGCATGTATGGATTATTATTATTATTCTGTTGTTAGCTTTGATTTCAGTTTCTGTAAGTCACCAGCCGGGTCTCAACCAGAGACCCAAGGCTAGCAACCTTGTAAGTTCTGACAGTCCAGGCTTTACAAAAAACGTGGGTTGGGTGAGGCTTTTACATATACAGATGATACAAGATTCTCCCAAGCAATATCACTTTATGTATATGCAGATGTATGCTGGATGTAGTACATACATTCACATTGACAAGACTTTTCTAATATATGTGTGCAGTTGAGGTAAAAGTTATTTCCGTATTTCATATATGCTGGGTTCCCCGGATATGCTCTATTTACTTATCTTCCCACAAGGACAATAAGTGACACAAGGTCATTTTTAACGATGTTCCTACCACTTCCAATCATATGGGGTGTTATAATATTTGCAGATGTTCCAATGTATTATTATTGTTATCAGTGGTCACTACTCGACAAGGAAAGTGATTTTGTAAATCACGTATTGTTAATTAGTTTGCACTTCATTGTATACCAGGAAATTATTTTTCTTTCAGCCGAATAGAATTCTTCATATCATTTTCTCCCCTGGTGTTGCTTTCATTATCTAAATCCTGTGTGTGAGTTTTCATTTCATTTTTATGTTGGTCTGATTTATGTTAACTGACAATTGTGGTCCTTCATATATAATTGTGTCAGCGCCACCGGGCATAGTACAGTGATTAACTAAATTGCCAGTGTGGCATGTTTATATTATTGTTCTTTTGATAATAAAATTGCACTCAGAATAATGTTATCATTTTCAATTGCATTGTTTCGCAATTCACTAGCATCTCTAGTACATTGTTACTGATGGGTTGTAATATCGAGACAAAATTTTCCAATTTAGCTCTTTTGGGGCTACATCTGGCACCATTTTTTTTTCTTAGTATATTTAGCTGCTATAAGTCACTGACTCACATACCAAAACAAAATGCTTTTAAACGAAGGGGACGTTACAGGGTGTTTTTAAAGGGATGGGCTTTTACAAGAAGGGAGCTTTCATAGGAAAGGAGTTTCCAAAGAAAGGAGCTTTTAAAAGAAAGGGCTTTGACGGGAAGGGATTTGGGGGGGGGGGCTTTTGGAGGAAATAGCTTTCAAAGGAAGGGGCTTTTAATGAAAGGGGGTATTAAAACAGAGGTGGTTTCAAGAAATGGAGCTTTCAAAGGAAGGGTTTTTTACAGAATGGGTCTTTCAAAGTTGTGGGGCTCTGAAATGGTATTTTAGAGGGATTTTTTTAAAATGGGAGCTGCTTTTTAAGGGGCAAGATTTGAAAGAATCGATTTCAGGGAAGAGAAATTTTGAAGGAAGTGGCTTCTAAGAGAAGAGACTTTTAAAGGGAGTTTTTTTTTTTTCAATGGAAGGGGATTTTAAAGTAGGGAGCTCTGAAAGAATCGGCCTCCAAAAGAAAGGAAAGGGTTTTTAAAGGAATCGACTATCAAAGGAAGGGGCTTGTATAGGAAGGGTCACCTAAACGAAGGGGGTTACAAAAGATGAGGTATTTAATGGAAAGGGGTCTTTAAAGGGAAGAGGCTTTCAAAAGAAGGGGCTCTCAAAGGGAGAGCCTTTAGAAGATAATGTTTTTTCAGAGGAAGAAGATTTAAAAGGAAGAAGCGTTTAAAGTAAAGGGGACTCTTAAAGGTATTAAATTCACGAGATCGAACTAGTGCATCTATGGTCTGACTATTAGGCTCGTTTTTATCATCAAAATCCAAAAAGATCTTAAAGAAAATCAAATGTTTACAATTGTACAATAATTATAATTTTCAAACGATGAAATTTGAAATTTACGATAAACAGACGAGAGGGAGATTCAAGAAAGTCAACAGGAACGTAACGTTTTATGTGGAAGAAATATTCAATCCTTGCAGAGTTATAACTGAGGAGGTTGAAGGGGCTATTTGGAAACACTCCCAGGCCTCCAATGTGAGGGGTGGTTCCAAAAGCCTTCTTCATAGTACTTTGCCTTCTGCATTTCTACTGACCTTGTACGATGAAAAGGATATAATTGGACATACATGAATTTCATAAATAATAATAATTCGGCCTTAGGGTTGTTTTTCAACGACTGAATAATAGTGTAGGTCCATTAATTGCATTTTTTATTTTTCATTAGATCTCACTGATAGTTGGATCCCCCACCCCTGGGGAGCCAAGCATCTCGGACCACAAAATTTTTCAGCTATCGACAGCTACAACAATGAACAATGAATCCATGTTTGACTGACAACTCCTACATATTCACACACACACACACACACACACACACACACACACACATTCACACACACACATACATACACACACACACACATACACATACACACACATGACATCGTTGGGTCGTTCATGACATTACTTAGGGCGATGGGGTTACTCTCATTCATTGGTATAACTTTATAAAATATATTTATCGAAAATATCTTTTTAACTAATGACAATTTAGATCTCCCTCGTATCATGAATGATAAAACCATTTCATAATTTCTTCTCTTTTCCTTTACAGATGCAAGCTTTATAAAAACAGCAAATGGGCCGTTCACGATTCAAAGTGATAAGAATTCCTTTATTGTCACAAATGATACAAGATACACGAGCTGTAATGGACAACTGTCTTGTAGGATAAGCAAATCTTCCCGTAATATACCTTACGTTATCCTTAAAAGTAAGAATATGATTCTCTTTTTCCCATCCCATTCTCTCAAGTAAAACCAATAATCAGAGAATTCTTTTTCACCAGAGAATGAATAAATGGAATTTTTATAAAGAAAATGACGGAAGAGATTTTTACTTATATCAAATGAAACGAAAATAACTAGTAAGTAGCATTCCTTGGGAAATTATTAGTCACTACCAACCACATATGCTTCTTTTTACGTCGTAAATTAAGTAGTGGTGGTGGTAATGCTTCTTTTTACGTCGTAAATTAAGTAGTGGTGGTGGTAAAATTAAGTTATCTTCATAAAAATACAACCAGTACGGTTTGAATTAAATGTTTGATTTATAAATCAATCTGAAGGGTTTGGTTAGTCAATCAATAGAAATCGTTATTATGCCTTTGAGGTGCATGTCCTGTTGGGGGTGATCTATTGAAAAATTGCGTGCTAATTGGTAGTAGTGTTCAGAAAAGCGTGTGTACGCGTGGAGCTCGTTGACCATTTCTTTGTTTTTGGATTCTGTTCCACATTAGGTGCTTTTAAGCTGAAGCTTACTCAGCCTAATCATTAATCTTCCTGTAAACATATCTTGAAATATTCTTTTGCAGATCAATTCCAAAAACGAAATTGCAATAATTGGACACAATTCACGTTCGTGATTAAAAGTGGCTGTTATTTTCATGAACACTCCAGTCATGGAGGACATAACTACATTGAAGCCCAGTTTCCATCGGATTCAACTAAATACTTACATTTCTTTTTGCTTCATAAGAGACTTGGACATCCCAAATCACCAAATGATTTTACTACCATGTTTTATTCTGCATTTTACTACTATAAATGCCGAACTAAATGTAGGGTCACTTTGCAAAAAGGTGGCTGGATTCTCGTAAAAGGTAAAATTTATATTTATATTTGATGAAATATGAACCCAACTTATTTTGTTCTAGCCTAATATATATATATATATATATATATATATATATATATATATATATATACATATATATATATATATATATATATATATAGGTATACAATCACGGCAGCTCATTTATCAGGCTACATAAAGACTCGGACCCCTTCCATCTCCAGAAAGGAGTAAGACAAGGTGATACCAGCTCACCTAAACTCTTCACAGCCTGCCTCGAGATGATCTTCAGAAGGCTAGACTGGGAGAGTAAAGGAATTAGAATAGACGGCGAGTATCTGAGCAACCTCAGATTCGCAGACGACATAGCCCTTTTCGCAGAGAACCTACATGACCTCCAACTAATGATAGATGAACTAAATGAGGAGAGCAAGAAAGTCGGCCTACACATGAACTTCAGCAAGACGAAGATCATGTGCAACAACCACATTGGAGATAAGAACACTAAGATCGAAATCGAGGACACAGAACTCGAGAAAGTAGACCACTACATCTACCTAGGGCAACGAATCTCCATGAGACCCTCAAAAGAAGAAGAAATCAAGCGAAGAATCACACTAGGATGGCAAGCCTTTGGCAGAGCTAGCTCAACCTTCAAAAATAATAAGATCCCATTAATCCTAAAGAGAAGGGTGTATAACCAATGCATCCTCCCAATAGTCACTTATGGAGCTGAAACATGGAACTTAACCAAGAAACAGACCCGTAAGCTGAGAACCATGCAACGTGCACATGAAAGAATAATGCTGGGCCTCACATGAAGAGACCACAAAACAGCACAACACATCCGGGAAAAGACAAGAGTTAGAGACATCATAGAATCCATAAAAAATCTCAAATGGCGGTGGGCTGGCCATGTTGCAAGAATGGCTGACAATCGATGGACATCACGACTCACAACATGGATTCCCCGAGACCACATGCGCAACCGAGGCCGGCAAAATGTTAGATGGAGAGACGAGCTAGATAAGTTCAGGAAGTACTGGCTCCGTGACGCCCATGATAGAGAAGTGTGGCAAATCCTGGGGAAGGTCTATGTCCAACGACGGACGCTAAAAGACTGATGATGATGATGATGATGATGATGATGATAAATTTGACTATAGAGAGTGGCACAGACTCAGGATTGAAAGTGTATGGAAGTTACTCTTCTTTATCCGTATATTTTTTCATTTCAGGATAGGAAGGAAGTGCTTTGGTGTTAGATTGTGTGGGTAGGTTAGGGATAGTATAAATGGGGTGGGGTGATGAGGTTAAGGAACTTCATTAGTATTTACCTTACAGGTCATTGAGAATATGTTGGTTCTGATTTGTACAAGTAAGATGCCTTACTGAGGTGATGGTTGTTATGGGTGTGAGTGACTTTGAAGTTCCCAATATCATATATATATATATATATATATATATATATATATATATATATATATATATATATATATATATATCAAATGCTACTTTATTTTACCCAGTTTCCAACCAAGAAGACGAAGATTTTGGAGAGTTCTTCATGGACAATAATACACAGCCAACGATGGTGGCAAATGATATAGGTAAATTTCTTTATGTCTTTTCATAAATCATGGTTGTTCCATTGAATACAATTTCGGGTTCGGGCCTTTGAAGCTAACAGAAAACCGGGCCTAAAAGGGTTTTTTTATTTGTTTGATATTTATGTCTCTATACTTATAAAAACATTGTAAATATTTTCTGAAGTCAAAAACATGATTGAACAACCCATTGATCGAACATTTTGAAATAAGAAAAAATATATAAAAACACACACACACATACGCACACACACACACACACACACACACACATATATATATATATATATATATATATCAAAGAAGAAATATAGAAATCCCAACACCGTGTTCCTTGCACGTGTGTTTTTCAAAACAAACACATTTTTTTAAAAAATGGTGAAAAAAACAAATTACTACCACATCCAGATTAGACAATACAAACACAGAAAAACTAACAACAACGCCACCTACCACATGACCAAAAAATTAAACATAGAAAACAGAGTAGGTATAACAATCAACAAAGATACTTTTATACTGTTAAAGGACAATAAAAATCAACGTCTATAACAAATTACAAACAACAAGACAGACTAGAAGTGAAATAGAAGAAACATCTAAACACATTTTCATCATCAGCCTTTTAGCATATGTTGTTAGTAGACGGTTTTTACTAAAATAGAAATTTTTATTGATTTATGGGAACTGAATGGGAAGCAAGAGTTATCTCCCATGGCTGAAAAATTTGTAATTAGAACTTGGGATATAGTTATGGAATTTTTGATCACACGATCAAAAGAGAGAGAGATAGAGGGGGGAGGGAGATAGAAAGATGGAGATCGATAGAATCATTTGGACACTGAAGAAACCAACATTTACAGTTACGGTTGACGATTTCTCCCCGAATTCAAATTGAGTTTTATTCATGAGAATTAGTTAGAGAACAAGAGTTATCTCCCATGGCTGATGAATTTGTTATCGGAATACTTTAAGAAATAATTATGGGATTTTTTATCAAAATCCATTTCTGAATTAGATCGAATGATCTAGTCTAATGATCATTATTTCTTTGCTGTATTTGACCCAACCAAAAAAGATTCAGCAGTCGACAAAAGTAAGTGGAAATATCATAATTTATTTTAACCTTCTTCAATTTTTCCTAATTAAGGCTCTTTTCTGATGCAACACACACACACACACATATATATATAAATATATATATATATATATATATATATATATATATATATAGAGAGAGAGAGAGAGAGAGAGAGAGAGAGAGAGAGATTGTGAGAGAAAGATGGAGATAGAGAGAGTTTGATATACACACACACACACACACACACACACACACATATATATATACGTATATATATATATATATATATAAATAGTAGATTGTGGATTTGTTACACAAACTAGCTCATGTTTCAGCCCTCTCTGAGCCTCTTCAGGCGAATGATTGTCCATGTTTTTTTTGTCTATTTATTGGGAATTTGGTGAGAATGTTGTGAGTGTGGTAGTGGGTGGTGGGGGGATATTCATTTTGTCAAGGGTTGTGAACTCCATATAGGGGTCATCTCTGCAAGGATGCTTTGTAGTGGTCTGGGAGTATTTTCTATTTTGACCTAGGTATCTTGGCATTGGGTTTTATTGCCCCTGTTAATATCTTCTGTGGCTCTAGTGGATAGTATTAATCTTGATGTTTAATTTATAATATGTTTGGGTATGTTTGAAGGTAAAAGATGGTGATGGGAAGTTTTGGGGATGATGGACATGGGCACGAATTGTCTACTTTACTTTACGATTTATTGGTGTAGCAAATCCACATTCTACTATTTATTTCCAGCTCTACTCTAAAACAACTTGACTTCATGAGTATAATGTTGTATGTATGGAGCACTCTATGAAATAAATCCGATACATTTCAGAAGGGACTTTATATTATTGATATATTATTATATTATGTTATACTGCAAGCCTGATTTGAACTGCATATATATATATATATATATATATATATATATATATATATATATATATATATATATATATATCATATGAACTATGAAGAGTGAGACAGACTCAGGAGTAAAATATTTATTTATCCATAGATGTTAATGGTTCAGACATGTTTCGGGATTTTCCCATCTTCAGTGGTGTGTGCTGTGTGAGTATGTGTTTTTAGGGGTTAAAGGTTTCATGTGGAACCAGAGTTCACTATCGGGACCTTTGCCTTGTGGGTAAAAGATTTTTTAAAGGCTGCTGGAAGCATCCTGCTGTGTGAGAGAAAGTCTAGCTAGTGATGAAGTCTATGGTTAAACCGCAGCAGTTGGTCTTGGAGAGGGCAAAGTGTGTCAGCGTAGGAGGGAAGTGATGTGGATTAGAGTAGGGCATGTTAGGGATAGTGTAAATGGAAGGGTGATGAGGTTAAGGAGCTACATAGGTATCAACCTTACAAGTTATCAAAAATGTGTTGGCTATGATTTGGACAAGTGGCATAACTAGCTGAGGTGGATTTTTCCTATGGGTCTGAGTGACTTTGAAGCACCCAGTATTGAATGTATCTGGGTGGGGGTGTAGATGTGGGTGTGAGGATATTGTTTGTAGGAGTTTTGTGAATTAGAGATCTGTGTGATTAGGGTTATTAAGTTTAATGTTTAATCCATTAGGGTTGAGAGTTTTGAGTTTGTTGATCCACATATCTTCATGTTTCTCTAGAACTTTAGTTATGTCAATTGGAGTAGTTTTTTCTCTTTTTTCTATGATGGGGAAGCTAGCGTCCGTGGCAAAATTGTGGTTAGGTGTGCAAAAGTGTAGTTCTACAGGAGGTGGGCTGCGATTGTTTTTTGACTTGATCCTGTGTCTATAATTGTTGAGTCTCATTAAATTGCCACTCAGACTTGCCTATGTACTGTAACTTACATCTATTGCACTCTAGAAGGTATATAATGTTCTTACTGCGGCAGTTGGTGCTGTGATATATGTGGTAAGTCTCTTCTGTAGTAGTGCTTGTGAATGTGTTGGTGTATTTGAGGTGGTTGCCACATTAAAGGTATATATATATATATATATATATATATATATATATATATGTATATATATATATATATGTATATATATGATTGTGTCATCCACAGACATATATATATATATATATATATATATATATATATATATATATATATATATATATATGGGATTGTGTCATCCACAGACAGCTGTTTTTGTATTACATCTCTTTAGTGTGGCAATAGACTTTCCAATATCCCTTCGAGTACCGCAAAGTTGGATCGAAACTTTCGCTTCAAACCCAGAGGGTGACATTTAACCCTGCCCTACACAGAACTGGACAATTAGTAGGGTCAAATTTTAGCGGTATATTTACTTATGCATAATTCCCCTCCCACCAGAGTGCTCTATTCTAGAGTTGGAACAGCAATGCTATAGTAGCTTATAATGGTTTTCTACCTAAGATTGTTCAACCCTAAAGAAGGGAGCGTTAATTATAATAACATATATCTAATAGGTGCAGAGAGACAGAAACAGGACAGAGAGACAGATAAACAGACAGATAGACGGAGATAGAGACAGAGATGGAGTTGAGTATCCACAGTGCGTACAGAAAGTATCTGATATATTCCAAAAGTTTCATCTTAATATCCTTAGATTAAAAAATGTGAAGATCAAAAACAATTGATTGACGCAAGACTGAACATTGAAATGTTCTGACCAAAAATTAGGAATCTTAGGTCCAGATTCTCTCAATCGGAGTTTTGAAGGTGTATATTGATATACACTTTTTTGAATGTATCAGATACTTTTTACACTCACTGCATTTATCGAGGACTGACTTTTAACGCTTCAATGCTGTTTTAAAAGGACCAACAAGAATTTATCTGAATCTAAATATCCAAGAAAAGAAAAAGAAAATCCATTTTTTTCATTCCAAACAGAAAGAAGCAATGGTCATCATATGCCAAATCAGTGAAATTTCCCATTTGCGAAATTTCATTATTTTTTTTCAAAAAAATAATTTTTTGTTTTCCTTTCCAGTGACAATCATTTTGGTGGCTGTTGGGGTTATTTTGCTGATTGTTTTCGTGCTGGTGGGTTTCGTCTTTTGCAGGTAAATCTAACAATCTCTATTAAGCAGATCTTTCAGACACAAGTCTAGTAATTTCTAACAACTTGATGTTTTTGACGCAAATCTAGAAATATCTTATTCTTGATCTATTAGAGGTAAATCTAGCAATGTCTAACACCCTAATCTTCTGTGTGTGTGTGTATGCTTTTTTAAGAATCAAGGTGAGATAACTCTTGTTATGGACATTGTTATGGACGCCTATGTTCACAGAGTAACAAAGTCTGACGTAATTACGAACTTCCAATTTCATCAGGGGAAACAATTCATACTAAATTTGTCCCCAGTGAATTGTACTCGTTTCTTTTTCGTCATTTCTTTTTGCTTTACCGCAATTTTGCACATTTTGTCGGTATAGGACACCGAGCATTGCTTGAATGTTTTGGTAAAGCAGAATCACATTGATTGTATCTTGGTGGATGCGGGTTCGAGTTCCTTACGGTGCTCATTTCTTGATTCATTTTAGTAGTTGGTTGTAAAATTTGTTACTCAATTAATTCTGGCGCGTTATACAAAATATGTTTCTTAATTTAATGTTACTTCAGTTATATATATATATATATATATATATATATATATATATATATATATATATATATATATATATATATATATATATATATATATATATATGTGTGTGTGTGTGTGTGTGTGTGTTGGCACAATATCTTAAAAGTCCTGTTGTTTAATCTTTTTCAGAAGGAAGCTCCAAAATGAAAAAAGGACCCTAAACAAGAAAACTACAAGAACTATCCATGAATTTCCTTCACCTGAAAATGAGACGATCAACATGATTCCTTATGGGAACACAGTCCTGACACAAGACCAGGAATTGAAGGAACAAGTCGATATATATGCTGATAATGTCTTATGCGGAAAAATCCAATCCAAAGTTCGATCCCAGCTGAAGGCAGAGAGTCAGTCAGTGAACCCACAAGTTGACAATGCAGAGATCAAGAAGAAAGAAAGATTGAAAAATGACTCTGCTCGAGGTGGCGTGAATCATGTAGTGAATGGAGACTCTCCTAAAGGGGCCCCAAATCATGTTGTAGTGAATGGTGATGTATACGCAGTGGTTAGTAAGGAAGAAGAAACAATTTATGCAAATTCTTGTCATCTCGATGATTTGATCCGAGAAGAGGTGAATGGGGAAATTTACACGCTGGTCAAAAAGTAAATGGACAAATCAAGTACTGTAGTGAGACATGGAATATTATATGGTTCAACTCTTGAAGTCATATAAAAAAATCTTAAATCAAAGGGAATAACTTTTTATTGACTTTGTTTACTTTTGATCCCCCTGAGCAAGACCTTTCAGCCATTTTTCACATCAACCTAAGCAAGGCTTTATAGCTCACTTTTCACATCAAAATATAAGTAATAAGAAATTCATGTTTGAGTCCTTTGTGATTGAGAACCAAGGTACTGAAAAGTTGTCGTTGATGGAGACTGCACATGAAATAGGACTTGCATTTATTGTAAATAAAAGCCGTTGTATTTTACACTGGGAGTGCATTAAAGTGCAACCAGTAAATAAAAACTTGCTTTAAAAATGCGAACACATATTGCGTCAATAAAGCTAGAGGAATCCCATCTCCGAAAGTTGCATCGGAACTAAAACGACTGTAACGTAATGGAATCATTGAAAAAGTCTGAAAGTTTAGAATGCGAAAAAATTGAAGGAGTTAAAGGGGAATATTTTATGTTACCGATGGAAAGTAAGGGTTCAATTGAACATTATAGTTGCATATTAAATTACTCTGAAAAAAAAAAGAACAACCCTGAACGCACGTGTTCCCTTGCTTATTTGCCCCAGCTTTCTCGTCGGTTACCTTTTGCCTTTCCTTCTTTCTAAACTCACGGTCGGCGTAGTTTTCATTCTTTGGTCGTGACTACACACACACACACACACACATATATATATATATATATATATATTGTCTTTTGTCACTAATCTTCCTCGATGTGAGAATTCTCTGGAGCTTCTCATACAAACCCTGTAACTATTTCTCTCAACTCATTTTTGGCGACTATGCAAACACTGCATATCATTTCGTCCCTTTTAGCACCTTCTTGCACCTAAACTAACCTGAACTAACCACCTTTAGATAATCTAGCTCGGTCAAACATACCACTCATTATCACAAACACAACTAATTAGACTCAATTCGATACGTAAACCAAACGATATTAGACCCGTTATGTCACGTGTCCCTTTACTTTTTCTTTCCTGTATTTTATTTTTAGGTTTAGGAATAACCCTCCGAGCTAAAAATCCTTTGTTTTCAGCAACTACAACATCTTCTTGCTGAACACAACCAACATACCTCTAACTGGTGACTTGTAATTAATTACAATACTCTAAATCAGGAACTTTCTCTCCCATCGCAAACACAGTCTTAAACGGTGGCCTCCCCTTTTTAGTATCATACAATAGTTTTTTTTCTGCAAAAGTGTACAAAAAGTATCTCTTGTATTTCAACTGAAGAATATGTGAAAAACATCACTTGTTTCAGGAAGGAAAATACTTGAAACATTGCTACTTGTTCCAGTACATAGGAATCGAACAGATTTTCATCAGAAATATGCAATCACCCCACAATGGACACATTTCTTCAAATTCATCAGTGACGCTTTCACCAATCACAACCAGAAGTCGCCATCACACACACACACATAAAACAACGGTCAATGTCTAATGTGATCACAGCAAATTCAATCCTTGCTCGCACAAGTACCTAGACACATATGAACCAATAGCATACTTTGACCAAAGCATCGACACAAATATGCTTACATTTGCCAAATATCTGAAAAAAAGCATTTCTGATTACGACTCCCTGTAAAAACTTTGACCACACGTGTTCACTAGCTCATTTGCCCTGGCTTTCAAGCCTGTCACCATCTGCTTTTCCTTCTCCCTTAACTCGCAGCCAGCGTAGTTTCTGTTCTTTGGCCATGATTATGTATATATATATATATATATATATATATATATATATATATATATTGTCGCTAATCATCCTCGATGTGATAATTTGCAGAAGCTATGTGCCTTTTAAATGTAAATGCTGCAACTACTCCACTCGACATATTTTTGACGACAACGCAAACATTGCACTTATTATTTCGCCCTTTTTAGCTCCTTCTTGTACCTCAACTAACTTGAAATAACTGCTATTGGATGATTTAATTCGGTCAACTATATCACTCATTATAATTGGCACTACTAATCAGGCTCAATTCGATAGATGAACCAAACGACATGAGACCTGTTATGTCACGTGTTCCCTAACTTTTCCCCCTATATTTCATGTTTAAGTATAGGAATAACCCTCCGGGCTAAATAGGCCTCTTTTCTTGCCAACCACGATCGATTTTATCAATGTTTTCTTACATGTATTTATTTTTCAGTCTTTTGTTGTCATGAATGTATATCCATTGAATATACGTTTCATTTGTGTGTTTTTCGCTCTGTGTTATACTAGATGGGATAATGGAAAGTCTATAGCCAGACTGAAGAGATGTAATACATCGAAACAGCTGTCTGTGGATGATATATATATATATATATATATATATATATATATATATATATATATCATCCACAGACATATATATATATATGTATATATATATATATATATATATATATATATATATATATATATATATATATATATCATCCACAGACAGCTGTTTCGATGTATTACATCTCTTCGGTGTGGCTATAGACTTTCCATTATCCCATTTAGTACCACGAGGCAGAATTGAAAACTTCGCTTCAGAACGGAAGGCTCATATCCTACCTCTGAGATACGGAACTGGAGGTCAGTAAGGCTGAATTTGAGCGATATATTTATTTACGCATAAATTCCCCATCCACCTATGGAAGAACATTGCATAAGCTTACAATGGATGAGTTACCTCACTTTTGTGTGTGTGTTGAACGGAAAGTGAGGGTTCAGTTTCATTTTTCACTTAGTAATATCACAATCTAAAACTCTTGAAAATGTGTTCATCAACAATCCGGTCCAAATTCTTTCCATAGGTCCATTAATGATGCATTCCAAATTGGGTTACGCTGGGAGAATTTTTTTATACCAATGTTTAAGCGGGGAACAGACACACCAAGATTATCAGTTGTTCCACATAAACAAAAGATCATTTCTATTAATATTTGGACCATCCTCATCTTGGTTATTTTTCATACAACGTTTCGGCCGTTGTACTCTACGGCCGTTGTACTCTACGGCCTTGATCAGGTATCATCTGGTAGGTGTGGGGAAGTAACAAACCGAACCCTTTATTTAACCAACGGGGGTATATTGACCTCACTCCCCTCTTAGCATTAGTAGTATTATTATCGTCTCACACTGGGATTGAACCTAGAACCATCAGATTACTTGCAGTAATTTTGTCTGATTCGGTAACCACTACGCAATGTGTCCATGTGGACACCTACCAGATGATACCTGATGAAGGCCGTAGAGTACAACGGCCGAAACGTTGTATGAAAAACAACCAAGATGAGGATGGTCCGAATAATAATAGAAATAATAATAATACCTCATCTCAAAAATTCAGAGATATACTAAACAAAAAATTGTTGATTTGCAGATTATGTTGCAAAAAGTAATCATAAAAATCTTTCATACACTCATTGGCCATAGTCAGGCACACCGAAGGAAACATTCATCAATATTAAATCAATCACACAGTCTCAAAAACAATTCCAGGGAGGAAAAATGTATGATATAAAAGTAAGTTTAAAATCCTTTTTTTTTTTTTTTGGCTTTATTGTAAACAACGTATTAATAAAAGACAGGATAAATCTTAATTAAGAGAATTGAATTGGCTCAGGCCAAGAAGTGATTTATTGTGCCTTGATTCATTGAAACCCACACATACCAATAAGGAATATAAATTTACACCTTTTTAAAGAGCTAACATTGTAATTGCTACTTAACCAGCAAGTAATTCTGATACAATATTACTTTCACCTCATATAGTACACTTAGAAGATTCTGTGTATCTGTGGATCTATTATGAAAAAGTGTCTCAGAATACTTCTTTGGGGTTAAAATAAGGTCCCTTAGTTTGCACAAGCAGGGAAGTCTTTCAAAAATAAGATAGCAGATGTGTTTAACCGAGAATAAGATGTAGTAGCCGTCCTTCGGTGCGAAATTAATGATGATTCACTGTGCCCCGTTATCCACTGTGCCTAGGTCCCCCCCTATCTATGTGTACGTTTCAAAAAGTAAGTTGGAGTGAAAATTTAGTTCTGTCTCTAAAGACGACAGAACGTCTCCAAAAAAGCATATGCCTGGACAAAGTGTACGGCGATACTGGGATGCCCAGTCATCAGAATACTCCCTCTCGGCTTTGTTGATGTAGTCTAAAGGAAAGCCGACGAGAGCGATAAAGGGACTATCGCAAGGACTTTCTCAATCGCACCTCCAGTCTGAGGTAATACCAAATTTCTAAAAGAATTGAAAAAAATATTTTTCAACTCTATCCCCTAACCCTAACATTTTGATTGGGTTTGGTGCGATTCGATGCGATCGACTCGACGTTTAGACCAGCCGACGATATGTTCGTAAATAAAATGCACAAACCTCATGGAAAGTTGATGTTATCACAAAAAAAACCCCAAACAAACCGTGGCAATAGAGAGAAGAAAGACCGCAGAACACGTTACGTGTGAAAATTATTCATTATAACTATATACACGGTGATATATTTGTGTTTGAAAACTTGCCTCACACGAAAACTGTGTGTTATTTTACCACCAATTTATTCGTAAACGCTGTGATACACACCGGGCGTCTATCCAGACAGGTTCTCGAGAAAATTGGTGAGATATTTTTGAAAGTACATACTTTGAAGATTCATAAAAAAAACTTACTTTTTGCTTCTAATAAAAAGTTCCCAAAGAATCCCCAAAGAGCCACATTACAGCCCGCTATATAACTGATTTTTTACAAGAAAGGAATTGAAAGAAGTTACCTAATACTCTGAAGCCTCACTTCCGTACAATGGAAGGTAAGGGTTCAGTTTAGCATTATACTTACATCACAGATCCCCTCCTAAATTGAATGTATGAAAAAAAAAGTAGAAATATTTATCGTTTGGGAACCAATTCTTTGATCCAACCCAAGATTTCGTCAATTCTCCTATTCCCCATGACCAACCGTTCGTCCAATTTTCATTGAAATCCATTGAGAACTTTTGGAGATATCGTGTGGACAAACAGACGGATGGAAAGGCAGACGGAGGGACAGAGGGATCGATGAGTACATTGCAAAATAAAGCTTTTTTTTTCTCGCGGTCATGCTCTCATCCAATCAAAGCTCATGAATATCAATTTGGCCAGTGACGTAATAGAACCAATCACTAAGACGGTTTGTTGTTGTAAACATTGTGGGAGTGAATATTTATTCTGAAAGGAAAAGTACCCTCTGACACCGATATATGGAGTATACCTACATTTTGACTTCGCGTTCCTGTCCGGATAGAAATAAGAAAAAAAAAGAAAAGAAAAGAAAAGAAAGAAATATAAGAAAGAATGCTCTGATGACAATTCACAACCGTATCATTCACGACTCCTCTGTAATATCATTTAATGAATATATGGAGAGAATAAAAAGAAAACATCTCCAAAAATGGCAAAGCTATTCCCAATGGTAGGTTCTCTAAGGATGGTTGATATTTCAATGTAAAACACTTCCTTTTTTTTAACCCCGAAGGCGTTCTTTGTTTCATGGGCTTTAATCAAAGAAACTGATAGAAAACTCAAATGGGCGGGACATTTTTCAAGAATGACTGATAACCGATGGACATCACGACTCACAACATGGATCCTCAGAGATCAGGTGCGAGGCTGTGACTGACGGAAAGTGAGATGGTCTAACGTGCTAGATAAATTTAGAAAGTACTAGCTCCATGATGCCAATGATAGAGAGGTCTGACGGATCTTTGGGGGGGGGGGTCAATGTCCAACGACGGACACTAACAGACTGATGATGATGATGATGATGATGAAATAATTTTTCAGTTTCATAATTTAGCGAGATCGTCTTTGTATCACAATTTGTTTTTAAATCTATTCGAAGTATTATTTTAAAAAATTGAATATCCATTTCTTGATTCATTGTAATTTCGACAAAATTGTCCGAAAGTAAGATCATTTAATTTTCCTTCTTTTGATGCAAAAAAAAAAATCGTCGTTGATATCTCAGATGAGGGATTGAACCCTCATCTTGGATGTTAACTTGTTACAGATGCAATGTTTTGATCTGTCAAGCCTTGCTCAGGTGCCTATTGTAGTTGTTAGTAACTTTTCCCCGGGGGAATGGAAAAAAGAGTTGGGTTTGGAATTCTTAGGTTGACAACTACAACAAGAGAAAACTGAAGAAGGCTGGAGAGACCAGGATATAACCGTTGAAACAGTGCAAGAGATGACCTAACAACTAAAGGACACACTTTCCCAGTGAGCGTGGCAAATCTTTGCTTTAGCAAATTAGTAAAAGACGGTACTGTTCATTTTGGTCACTGGGTATGAATTCAGTCTTCCATAAAATCTGGCACTTGGTTCTTAGATTCGAACTGTTGCTAAAGATCGTAGCAAAGTGAAACTAACTACCAAGAGAGCCGCATCCATAACCCCTCCCTTAATGAAACACCCCAAAGAATATCTACTTTTCGAAGCGACATTTTAAATGAAGAATGAAAATAGATAAATTCATAACAAGCGGAATAGACTTCGTGTATGAGCTGATTGTGGCGTAAGTAGTAAAAGTAAGGTTGTCAAAGCAGATCTCAGAATAAAGGCAATGAGAATGGTTTTCTGATTTTAGTCTTAGATAAATTTTTATCATCTGAGATTGAATTTAAATTGATAGGGTAATTTGGGGAGTTGTTTTGAAGAATTTAGAAATAGATTGTGACTGGTAAGTGTTTCTCTGTCTAATGAGCTGGTAATTTTTTATTAAGTTTTATATACTTGTGGTGCCCGTTATATTTTAATCAAGATTTTGATACGAAACCCTTCTTTTAGCTAGATATCTAAAAGGTCACTTCCTATGATGACTCCCGGTAAAAACCTTGAATATACGTGGTCGAACGCTTTTGTTGCCCCGGTTTTCTAAGCGGTTACCTTGCTTTCCTTTTCCCTAAACTCGCAACCGACGTAGTTTCTATTCTTTGGCCGTGACTATATATATATATATATATATATATATATATATATATATATATATTGTTTTTTGTCACTTATGTGAAAATTCCCAAGAACTTCATAGCTATTAAATGCAAATGCTACAACTATCATTTTTGGCGACAACGCAAATACTGCGCTTGATATTTTGTCCCTTTTAGCTCCTTACTGCACCTAACCTGAACTAACAGCCTTTTCCTAATCTAACTTGGTCAACTAAACCACTCATTATAACAGGCACTACTAATCAGGCTCCATTCGATAGATAAAATAAATGACATTACATGATCGATCATATTAATGTTTTCATTACATGTATTTCATTCTTAATTTTTCATAAATGTTATCGATTAAAAGTACCTTTCATTTGCTCATTTACACATTTGTTCGTCCTTTTTTTACTTAAAAAAAATATCTGCGTCCACATTTGTATCTGGCGCGCATGTTCTCCATACATGTCCCTTCCTCCTTCAACTTTTCCACTTTTTCTAACGTCCACAAACTCAACAGATGCCCATTCACCAACGAGAACTCTACAGGACTATATACACCAACAGTATTTCTCACACACTTTTATTATAACTTGAATTTATGTGTACTTTGGTGTTGAATATTTCTCAATATTAATTGTATGCAAAGATGCCCATTAATGCACTTCCTATAAATTTAATGATAAAAATAAACGATCGAATTAGAATGAATCTGAAAATCTTCAAAAGGTTTTCTGCAAAATAAGATAAGAGAGAGAGAGAGAGAGAGAGAGAGGCGGAGGGGGCTGGTTGGGTTGCCAGTGTTTCTTCGAAATAAGACGATTGTAATCCGAATGTGTCTACTTTGAAACGAGACAGAAATCACTAATTCCTAATTAATAAACCTGAATTCAAATTATAGTTTACTGAAGAGTAGTCTGAATCGTATTCAAAGCTTTTCAGTTTCGGGAATCGGGTCGTCAAGTTTAATATCGGACATAATTCGGAGAAATTTAGATGTCAGATTGATTTAAATTTCAATAATAAGACTCACTCACTCAGGACTAAACACGGAACCAATGTTTGCAGTACTGGACATATCTAGCCACTCTCAGCGTCAGTCGCTAACTCGAAAAAAATATTTTTGCGTTAGTTTGACTGCCCAAAATAGCTATATTAGAAAAAAAAATAGCTAAAAACGCCTCCAATGGTCAAAAATTACTAAAATATCCACGCTAGAATAGTGATCTTCTCACTGCAGAAATAAGAAACACGTCAAATCTAGCGCGAATTGCACTGAATTAGAAAAACTGATAACTCTGAATGAAAAGACCTCTATCACGTGATCAAGAACACTTCCACCCCGTCGAATAATTATTCACCTTTCAATTTTTATTTTTGCAAAAGAATCGGGAAGATTGAGCTGAAATATTTGAATTAAATCCCAGAATGATAGAAACGTGTGATATGGAGATAAATGATGTTCATTTTTATTCTTTGATTTTTTTTTTAGGACAATTTTTCTCTTTTCATTCATCAATCCATTCGCTTCTTTTGCCCCCCCCCCTCGTTCAGTTTTTCAAGTTGGTATGGATTAGCTGTGCATGCCACGAGCACAAGCTGCACCAATTTATATATTTACTCTTGATGTCTGGAGAATTTTTTGGAGAAAGTTTTTAGCGAGGGTTCAATTCACAATGTAGGTTTACGCTAAAGTGATCCCTTAGTTTATGTCCAGAAGCATTCACACGTGTTTTTTTTAAGATTTAGACTTTTTTTTAGTGATCACTGTTCAACAAAAGGCAGGAGAGAAGTAACTTATTGAAGCTTTTTTCATTATTTTTTTAACAAGACATGCTGCCTGAAGATATTGGTTAGGTGACTGTATCTACTGAGCGTCAATCAAAATTGTCACTAAAACTGTGGCTAAGTAAATATATATATATATATATATATATATATATATATATATATATATATTTACTTAGCCACAGTTTTAGTGACAATTTTGATTGACGCATATACATATATATATATATACATATAAACATATATATATATATATATATATATATATATATATATGTGTGTGTGTGTGTGCGTGTGTGTGCGTGTGTGTGTATTAAGCATACAGTCAGCATGGATAGGGCTGGAGGGCTGGAAACCTAAACATTTAATCATTATCATGTCTAGAAAGCAATTTTGTTTTGTTTTTTTTAACCCTCCTCCCGATTTTTTTTTTTGGGGGGGGGGCAATTTGCAATGTGAGTTTATGCTAAATTGCCGCTAGTTTGGGTGTGACTGCATTCATGTTGTTGTTTTGTTTCAATTCTGACTTTTCAGTGATCCAGCCAGAGGCGAAATAAGTAACTTATTGATTGATCACCTTCGAAATGGTATGCTCCCAAATCATGCTGGTCACGTGACGGTTTCTATTGAGCGACTAACTAGACCTGTGAATTGTTTACTGTTCAGGTCAAGGTAATTTAGTTTGAACAAAATAAGATGGGGGGTCTGGTTAATCACTCAATAGAATCCTCATGTGTTGGGCATGATCAATTAAAAGAATAGAACAAGATGTGATCAATAAATGATTTAGTTCTCTATCCTTTTATTGGTCGATTTCAGCATGTTCTCGGCCAGGAGGGGGAATATCTTAATCCATTGTTATCCCTGAATAAATTTTTCATCTTGATTTCTTGACTGATCTCAAAGGGTCTCACCAAATAACTAATTTCCTTTCGGTTCATTTTGGGATGTTTGTTTTTTCTTTTTTTTTTCTTTTTTGGCTCAGTTCATGCAACGAACAAATAAGTACAAGAAAAATGTTGGCCTCTGTCTGATGATGCCTGCCTTCAAGTCTTGTTTATAAAACTCGGAAGTTAAGACCACTTCATAAAAGATGGTGATGACTTGTTTCGTCTGGCAACGGTAAGCTTGACTGATAGCTGCTGTTCAAAAGTTTCTCGGATGAGTGAACTCTTTATTTTTTTCTACATATACAAACAAAACGTTTCGACCAACTCATTTTATAGCCTTCTTCAGGTGTAACATTCAAATATAATGGTGGTGAGCAGAAAGTTACGATGATAGTAGTAAACAGAATATTGTAGCTTCGATGGTATCTTGGTTACTACGTAGGATTCGGGTAATGTTGATCTCTTCTCATTTCCTTGTTGGTTTTGGATTTCCATTATTTGTCCCAGTTGAGCATTGGAAGCCACGTCAACGAAAGAAACTCTTCTGAAAACTTTTCATCTGATGTTGACAATTTAAGAATTTCTAAGGCAATAAAAAAGTCATTCTGCTATGCATTCCAACAAACTAGAACCTGCCAATTGGAAAAAAAAATCTGACACAACAATTTAGTAAAGCTGAACTTCAATTTAGAAAAGCTGAACTTCAATTTAGAAAAGCTGATCTTTAATTTAGAAAAGCTGAACTTCAATTTAAAAAAGCTGAACTTCAATTTAGAGAAGCTGAACTTCAATTTAGAAAAGTTGAACTTCAATTTAGAAAAGCTGAACTTCAATTTAGAAAAGTTGAACTTCAATTTAGAAAAGCTGATCTTCAATTTAGTAAAGCTGATCTTCAATTTAGTAAAGCTGATCTTCAATTTAGTAAAGCTGATCTTCAATTTAGTAAAGCTGATCTTCAATTTAGAAAAGCTGAACTCTAATTTAGAAAAGTTGAACTTCAATTTAGAAAAGCTAAACTTCAATTTAGAAAAGCTGAACTTCAATTTAGAAAAGCTGAACTTCAATTTAGAAAAGCTGAACTTTAATTTAGAAAAGCTGAACTTCAATTTAGAAAAGCTGAACATCAATTTAGAAAAGCTGAACTTCAATTTATAAAAGCTGAACTTCAATTTACAAAAGCTGAACTTCAATTTAAAAAAGCTGAACTTTAATTTAGAAAAGCTGAACTTCAATTTGAAAAAGCTGAACTTCAATTTAGAAAAGCTGAACTTTAATTTAGAAAAATTGAACTTCAATTTTGAAAAGCTGAACTTCAATTTAAAAACGCTGGACTTCAATTTATAAAAGCTGAACTTCAATTTAGAAAAGCTGATCTTCAATTTAAAAAAGCTGAACTTCAATTTAGAAAAGCTGAACTTTATTTTGGAAAGCTGAACTTCAATTTAGAAAAGCTGAACTTCAGTTTAGAAAAGCTGAACTTCAATTTAGAAAAGCTGAACTTTAATTTAGAAAAGCTGAACATCAATTTAGAAAAGCTGAACTTCAATTCAGAAAAGCTGAACATCAATTTAGAAAAGCTGAACTTCAATTTAGAAAAGTTGAACTTCAATTTAGAAAAGCTGAACTTTAATTTAGAAAAGCTGAACTTCAATTTAGAGAAGCTGAACTCCAATTTAGAACAGCTGAACTTTAATTTAGAAAAGCTAAACTTCAATTTAGTAAAGCTGAACTTCAATTTAGAAAAGTTGAACTTCAATTTAGAAAAGCTGAACTTCAATTTAGAAAAGCTGAACTTTAATTTAGAACAGCTGAACCTTAATTTAGAAAAGCTGAACTTCAATTCAAAAAAGCTGAACTCCAATTTAGAAAAGTTGAACTTCAATTTAGAAAAGCTGAACTTTAATTTAGAAAAGCTGAACATCAATTTAGAAAAGCTGAACATCAATTTAGAAAAGCTGAACTTTAATTTAGGAAAGCTGAACTTCAATTTACAAAAGCTGAACTTTAATTTAGAAAAGCTGAACTTCAATTTAAAAAAGCTGAACTTCAATTTAGAAAAGCTGAACTTCAATTCAGAGAAGCTGAACTTCAATTTAGAAAAAATAAACTTCAATTTAGAAAAGATGAACTTCAATTTAGAAAAGCTGAACTTCAATTTAGAAAAGCTAAACTTCAATTTAGTAAAGTTGAACTTCAATTTAGAAAAGCTGAACTTCAATTCAGAAAAGCTGAACTTCAATTTAGAAAAAATAAACTTCAATTTAGAAAAGATGAACTTCAATTTAGAAAAGCTGAACTTCAATTTAGAAAAGCTGAACTTTAATTTAGAAAAGCTGAATTTCAATTCAGAGAAGCTGAACTCCAATTTAGAAAAGCTGAACTTTAATTTAAAAAAGCTGAACTTCAATTTATAAAAACTGAACTTCAATTTACAAAAGCTGAACTTCAATTTAGAAAAGCTGAACTTCAATTTAGAAAAGCTGAACTTTAATTTAGAAAAGCTGAACTTTAATTTAGAACAGCTGAACCTTAATTTAGAAAAGTTGAACTTCAATTTAAAAAAGCTGAACTCCAATTTAGAAAAGCTGAACTTTAATTTAGAAAAGCTGAACTTCAATTTATAAAAACTGAACTTCAATTTACAAAAGCTGAACTTCAATTTAGAAAAGCTGAACTTCAATTTAGAAAAGCTGAACTTTAATTTAGAAAAGCTGAACTTCAATTTAGAAAAGTTGAACTTCAATTTAGAAAAGCTAAACTTCAATTTAGAAAAGTTGAACTTCAGTTTAGAAAAGCTGAACTTCAATTTAGGAAAGCTGAACTTCAATTTAAAAAAGCTGAACTTTAATTTAGAAAAGCTAAACTTCAATTTACTAAAGCTGAACTTCAATTTAGAAAAGTTGAACTTCAATTTAGGAAAGCTGAACTTCAATTTAGAAAAGCTAAACTTCAATTTAGAAAAGCTGAACTTCAATTTAGAAAAGCTGAACTTAAATTTAGAAAAGTTGAACTTCAATTTAGAAAAGCTGAACTTCAATTTAGAAAAGTTGAACTTCAGTTTAGAAAAGCTGAACTTCAATTTAGGAAAGCTAAACTTCAATTTAGAAAAGTTGAACTTCAATTTACAAAAAGGTGGACTTCAATTTAGAAAAGCTTAACTTCAATTTAGAAAAGCTGAACTTCAATTTAGAAAAGCTGAACTTCAATTTACGAACGCTGAACTTCAATTCAGAAAAGCTGAACTTCAATTTATAAAAACTGAACTTCAATTTAGAAAAGTTGAACTTTAATTTAGAAAAGCTGAACTTTAATTTAGAAAAGCTGAACTTCAATTTACAAAAGCTGAACTTCAATTTAGAAAAGCTGAACTTCAATTTAGAAAAGCTGAACTTCAATTTAGAAAAGCTGAATTTCAATTTAGAAAAGCTGAACTTCAATTTCGAAAAGCTGAACTTCAATTTACAAACGCTGAACTTCAATTCAGAAAAGCTGAACTTCAATTCAGAAAAGCTGAACTTCAATTTAGAAAAGTTGAACTTTAATTTAGAAAAGCTGAACTTTAATTTAGGAAAGCTGAACTTCAATTTACAAAAGCTGAACTTTAATTTAGAAAAGCTGAATTTCAATTTAGAAAAGCTGAACTCTAATTTAGAAAAGCTGAACTTCAATTTAGAAAAGCTAAACTTCAATTTAGTAAAGTTGAACTTCAGTTTAGAAAAGCTGAACTTCAATCTAGAAAAGCTGAACATCAATTTAGAAAAGCTGAACTTCAGTTTAGAAAAGCTGAACTTTAATTTAGAAAAGCTGAACTTCAATTTAGAGAAGCTGAACTCCAATTTAGAACAGCTGAACTTTAATTTAGAAAAGCTAAACTTCAATTTAGTAAAGCTGAACTTCAATTTAGAAAAGTTGAACTTCAATTTAGGAAAGCTGAACTTCAATTTAGAAAAGCTAAACTTCAATTTAGAAAAGCTGAACTTCAATTTAGAAAAGCTGAACTCAAATTTAGAAAAGTTGAACTTCAATTTAGAAAAGCTGAACTTCAATTTAGAAAAGTTGAACTTCAGTTTAGAAAAGCTGAACTTCAATTTAGGAAAGCTAAACTTCAATTCAGAAAAGTTGAACTTCAATTTACAAAAAGGTGGACTTCAATTTAGAAAAGCTTAACTTCAATTTAGAAAAGCTGAACTTCAATTTAGAAAAGCTGAACTTCAATTTACAAACGCTGAACTTCAATTCAGAAAAGCTGAACTTCAATTCAGAAAAGCTGAACTTCAATTTAGAAAAGTTGAACTTTAATTCAGAAAAGCTGAAATTTAATTTAGAAAAGCTGAACTTCAATTTAGAAAAGTTGAACTTTAATTTAGAAAAGCTGAATTTCAATTTAGAAAAGCTGAACTTCAATTTAGAAAAGCTGAACTTCAATTTAGAAAAGCTGAATTTCAATTTAGAAAAGCTAAACTTCAATTTAGAAAAGCTGAACTTCAATTTACAAACGCTGAACTTCAATTCAGAAAAGCTGAACTTCAATTCAGAAAAGCTGAACTTCAATTTAGAAAAGTTGAACTTTAATTTAGAAAAGCTGAACTTTAATTTAGAAAAGCTGAACTTCAATTTACAAAAGCTGAACTTCAATTTAGAAAAGCTGAACTTCAATTTAGAAAAGCTGAACTTCAATTTAGAAAAGCTGAATTTCAATTTAGAAAAGCTGAACTTCAATTTAAAAAAGCTGAACTTCAATTTACAAACGCTGAACTTCAATTCAGAAAAGCTGAACTTCAATTCAGAAAAGCTGAACTTCAATTTAGAAAAGTTGAACTTTAATTTAGAAAAGCTGAACTTTAATTTAGAAAAGCTGAACTTCAATTTACAAAAGCTGAACTTTAATTTATAAAAGATGAACTTCAATTTAAAAAAGCTGAACTCCAATTTAGAAAAGCTGAACTTCAATTTATAAAAGCTGATCTTCAATTTAGAAAAGCTGAACATCAATTTAGAAAAGCTGAACTTCAATTTAGAAAAGCTGAACTTCAATTCAGAAAAGCTGAACTTTAATTTAGAAAAGCTGAATTTCAATTCAGAGAAGCTGAACTCCAATTTAGAAAAGCTGAACTTTAATTTAAAAAAGCTGAACTCCAATTTTGAGAAGCTGAACTTCAATTTAGAAAAGCTGAACTTTAATTTAGAACAGCTGAACCTTAATTTAGAAAAGTTGAACTTCAATTTAAAAAAGCTGGACTCCAATTTAGAAAAGCTGAACTTTAATTTAGAAAAGCTGAACTTCAATTTATAAAAACTGAACTTCAATTTACAAAAGCTGAACTTCAATTTAGAAAAGCTGAACTTCAATTTAGAAAAGCTGAACTTTAATTTAGAAAAGCTGAACTTCAATTTAGAAAAGCTGAACTTCAGTTTAGAAAAGCTGAACTTCAATTTAGAAAAGCTGAAATTTAATTTAGAAAAGCTGAACATCAATTTCGAAAAGCTGAACTTCAATTCAGAAAAGCTGAACATCAATTTAGAAAAGCTGAACTTCAATTTAGAAAAGTTGAACTTCAATTTAGAAAAGCTGAACTTCAATTTAGAAAAGCTGAACTTCAATTCAGAAAAGCTGAACTTCAATTTAGAAAAGCTGAACTTCAATTTAGAAAAGCTAAACTTCAATTTAGTAAAGCTGAACTTCAATTTAGAAAAGCTGAACTTAAATTTAGAAAAGTTGAACTTCAATTTAGAAAAGCTGAACTTCAATTTAGAAAAGTTGAACTTCAGTTTAGAAAAGCTGAACTTCAATTTAGGAAAGCTAAACTTCAATTTAGAAAAGTTGAACTTCAATTTACAAAAAGGTGGACTTCAATTTAGAAAAGCTTAACTTCAATTTAGAAAAGCTGAACTTCAATTTAGAAAAGCTGAACTTCAATTTACAAATGCTGAACTTCAATTCAGAAAAGCTGAACTTCAATTCAGAAAAGCTGAACTTCAATTTAGAAAAGTTGAACTTTAATTTAGAAAAGCTGAAATTTAATTTAGAACAGCTGAACTTCAATTTAGAAAAGTTGAACTTTAATTTAGAAAAGCTGAATTTCAATTTAGAAAAGCTGAACTTCAATTTAGAAAAGCTGAACTTCAATTTACAAACGCTGAACTTCAATTCAGAAAAGCTGAACTTCAATTCAGAAAAGCTGAACTTCAATTTAAAAAGTTGAACTTTAATTTAGAAAAGCTGAACTTTAATTTAGAGAAGCTGAACTTCAATTTACAAAAGCTGAACTTCAATTTAGAAAAGCTGAACTTCAATTTAGAAAAGCTTAACTTCAATTTAGAAAAGCTGAATTTCAATTTAGAAAAGCTGAACTTCAATTAAGAAAAGCTGAACTTTAATTTACAAATGCTGAACTTCAATTCAGAAAAGCTGAACTTCAATTCAGGAAAGCTGAACTTCAATTTAGAAAAGCTGATCTTTAATTTAGAAAAGCTGAACTTTAATTTAGAAAAGCTGAACTTCAATTTACAAAAGCTGAACTTTAATTTAGAAAAGCTGAATTTCAATTTAGAAAAGCTGAACTCTAATTTAGAAAAGCTGAACTTCAATTTAGAAAAGCTAAACTTCAATTTAGTAAAGTTGAACTTCAGTTTAGAAAAGCTGAACTTCAATCTAGAAAAGCTGAACATCAATTTAGAAAAGCTGAACTTCAGTTTAGAAAAGCTGAACTTTAATTTAGAAAAGCTGAACTTCAATTTAGAGAAGCTGAACTCCAATTTAGAACAGCTGAACTTTAATTTAGAAAAGCTAAACTTCAATTTAGTAAAGCTGAACTTCAATTTAGAAAAGTTGAACTTCAATTTAGAAAAGCTGAACTCCAATTTAGAAAAGCTGAACTTCAATTTACAAAAAGCTGAACTTCAATTTAGAAAAGCTGAACTTCAATTTAGAAAAGCTAAACTTCAATTTAGAAAAGCCGAACTTCAATTTTGAAAAGCTAAACTTCAATATAAAAAAGTTGAACTTCAGTTTAGAAAAGCTCCACTTCAATTTAGAAAAGCTGAACATCAATTTAGAAAAGCTGAACTTCAATTTAGAAAAGCTGAACTTCAATTTAGAAAAGCTGAACTTCAATTTAGAAAAGTTGAACTTCAATTTAGAAAAGCTGAACTTCAGTTTAGAAAAGCTGAACTTCAATTTAGAAAAGCTGAACTAAAATTTTGAAAAGCTGAATTTTAATTTAGGAAAGTTGAACTTCAATTTAGAAAAGCTGAACTTCAATTTACAAACGCTGAACTTCAATTCAGAAAAGCTGAACTTCAATTCAGAAAAGCTGAATTTCAATTTAGAAAAGTTGAACTTTAATTTAAAAAAGCTGAACTTTAATTTAGAAAAGCTGAACTTCAATTTACAAAAGCTGAACTTCAATTTAGAAAAGCTGAACTTCAATTTACAAAAGCTGAACATCAATTTCGAAAAGCTGAACTTCAATTCAGAAAAGCTGAACATCAATTTAGAAAAGCTGAACTTCAATTTAGAAAAGTTGAACTTCAATTTAGAAAAGCTGAACTTCAATTTAGAAAAGCTGAACTTCAATTTACAAACGCTGAACTTCAATTCAGAAAAGCTGAACTTCAATTCAGAAAAGCTGAACTTCAATTTAGAAAAGTTGAACTTTAATTTAGAAAAGCTGAACTTTAATTTTGAAAAGCTGAACTTCAATTTACAAAAAGTTGAACTTTAATTTAGAAAAGCTGAACTCCAATTTAGAACAGCTGAACTTTAATTTAGAAAAGCTAAACTTCAATTTAGTAAAGCTGAACTTCAATTTAGAAAAGTTGAACTTCAATTTAGAAAAGCTGAACTTTAATTTAGAAAAGCTGAACTCCAATTTAGAAAAGCTGAACTTCAATTTAGAAAAGCTAATCTTCAATTTAGGAAAGCTAAACTTCAATTTAGGAAAGCTGAACTTCAATTTACAAAAGCTGAACTTTAATTTAGAAAAGCTGAATTTCAATTTAGAAAAGCTGAACTCTAATTTAGAAAAGCTGAACTTCAATTTAGAAAAGCTAAACTTCAATTTAGTAGAGTTGAACTTCAGTTTAGAAAAGCTGAACTTCAATCTAGAAAAGCTGAACATCAATTTAGAAAAGCTGAACTTCAGTTTAGAAAAGCTGAACTTTAATTTAGAAAAGCTGAACTTCAATTTAGAGAAGCTGAACTCCAATTTAGAACAGCTGAACTTTAATTTAGAAAAGCTAAACTTCAATTTAGTAAAGCTGAACTTCAATTTAGAAAAGTTGAACTTCAATTTAGAAAAGCTGAACTCCAATTTAGAAAAGCTGAACTTCAATTTACAAAAAGCTGAACTTCAATTTAGAAAAGCTGAACTTCAATTTAGAAAAGCTAAACTTCAATTTAGAAAAGCCGAACTTCAATTTTGAAAAGCTAAACTTCAATATAAAAAAGTTGAACTTCAGTTTAGAAAAGCTCCACTTCAATTTAGAAAAGCTGAACATCAATTTAAAAAAGCTGAACTTCAATTTAGAAAAGCTGAACTTCAATTTAGAAAAGCTGAACTTCAATTTAGAAAAGTTGAACTTCAATTTAGAAAAGCTGAACTTCAGTTTAGAAAAGCTGAACTTCAATTTAGAAAAGCTGAACTAAAATTTTGAAAAGCTGAATTTTAATTTAGGAAAGTTGAACTTCAATTTAGAAAAGCTGAACTTCAATTTACAAACGCTGAACTTCAATTCAGAAAAGCTGAACTTCAATTCAGAAAAGCTGAATTTCAATTTAGAAAAGTTGAACTTTAATTTAAAAAAGCTGAACTTTAATTTAGAAAAGCTGAACTTCAATTTACAAAAGCTGAACTTCAATTTAGAAAAGCTGAACTTCAATTTACAAAAGCTGAACATCAATTTCGAAAAGCTGAACTTCAATTCAGAAAAGCTGAACATCAATTTAGAAAAGCTGAACTTCAATTTAGAAAAGTTGAACTTCAATTTAGAAAAGCTGAACTTCAATTTAGAAAAGCTGAACTTCAATTTACAAACGCTGAACTTCAATTCAGAAAAGCTGAACTTCAATTCAGAAAAGCTGAACTTCAATTTAGAAAAGTTGAACTTTAATTTAGAAAAGCTGAACTTTAATTTTGAAAAGCTGAACTTCAATTTACAAAAAGTTGAACTTTAATTTAGAAAAGCTGAACTCCAATTTAGAACAGCTGAACTTTAATTTAGAAAAGCTAAACTTCAATTTAGTAAAGCTGAACTTCAATTTAGAAAAGTTGAACTTCAATTTAGAAAAGCTGAACTTTAATTTAGAAAAGCTGAACTCCAATTTAGAAAAGCTGAACTTCAATTTAGAAAAGCTAATCTTCAATTTAGGAAAGCTAAACTTCAATTTAGGAAAGCTGAACTTCAATTTACAAAAGCTGAACTTCAATTTACAAAAGCTGAACTTCAATTAAGAAAAGCTGAACTTCAATTTAGAAAAGCTAAACTTCAATTTAGAAAAGCCGAACTTCAATTTTGAAAAGCTAAACTTCAATTTAAAAAAGTTGAACTTCAGTTTAGAAAAGCTCCACTTCAATTTAGAAAAGCTGAACATCAATTTAGAAAAGCTGAACTTCAATTTAGAAAAGCTGAACTTCAATTTAGAAAAGCTGAACTTCAATTTAGAAAAGTTGAACTTCAATTTAGAAAAGCTGAACTTCAGTTTAGAAAAGCTGAACTTCAATTTAGAAAAGCTGAACTAAAATTTTGAAAAGCTGAATTTTAATTTAGGAAAGTTGAACTTCAATTTAGAAAAGCTGAACTTCAATTTACAAACGCTGAACTTCAATTCAGAAAAGCTGAACTTCAATTCAGAAAAGCTGAACTTCAATTTAGAAAAGTTGAACTTTAATTTAAAAAAGCTGAACTTTAATTTAGAAAAGCTGAACTTCAATTTAGAAAAGCTGAACTTCAATTTAGAAAAGCTGAACTTCAATTTAGAAAAGCTGAACTTCAATTTACAAAAGCTGAACTTCAATTTAGAAAAGCTGAACTTCAATTTACAAACGCTGAACTTCAATTCAGAAAAGCTGAACTTCAATTCAGAAAAGCTGAACTTCAATTTAGAAAAGTTGAACTTTAATTTAGAAAAGCTGAACTTTAATTTTGAAAAGCTGAACTTCAATTTACAAAAAGTTGAACTTTAATTTAGAAAAGCTGAACTCCAATTTAGAACAGCTGAACTTTAATTTAGAAAAGCTAAACTTCAATTTAGTAAAGCTGAACTTCAATTTAGAAAAGTTGAACTTCAATTTAGAAAAGCTGAACTTTAATTTAGAAAAGCTGAACTCCAATTTAGAAAAGCTGAACTTCAATTTAGAAAAGCTAATCTTCAATTTAGGAAAGCTGAACTTCAATTTAGAAAAGCTGAACTTCAATTTAAAAAAGCTGAACTCCAATATAGAAAAGCTGAACGTCAATTTATAAAAGCTGAACTTCAATTTAGAAAAGCTGAACATCAATTTAGAAAAGCTGAACTTCAATTTAGAAAAGCTAAACTTCAATTTAGTAAAGTTGAACTTCAATTTAGAGAAGCTGAACTCCAATTCAGAAAAGCTGAACTTCAATTTAGAAAAAATAAACTTCAATTTAGAAAAGATGAACTTTAATTTAGAAAAGCTGAACTTTAATTTAGAACAGCTGAACCTTAATTCAGAAAAGTTGAACTTCAATTTAAAAAAGCTGAACTCCAATTTAGAAAAGCTGAACTTTAATTTAGAAAAGCTGAACTTCAATTTATAAAAACTGAACTTCAATTTACAAAAGCTGAACTTCAATTTAGAAAAGCTGAACTTCAATTTAGAAAAGCTGAACTTTAATTTAGAAAAGCTGAACTTCAATTTAGAAAAGCTGAACTTCAGTTTAGAAAAGCTGAACTTCAATTTAGAAAAGCTGAACTTTAATTTAGAAAAGCTGAACATCAATTTCGAAAAGCTGAACTTCAATTCAGAAAAGCTGAACATCAATTTAGAAAAGCTGAACTTCAATTTAGAAAAGTTGAACTTCAATTTAGAAAAGCTGAACTTCAATTTAGAAAAGCTGAACTTCAATTTACAAACGCTGAACTTCAATTCAGAAAAGCTGAACTTCAATTCATAAAAGCTGAACTTCAATTTAGAAAAGTTGAACTTTAATTTAGAAAAGCAGAACTTTAATTTAGAAAAGCTGAACTTCAATTTACAAAAGCTGAACTTCAATTTAGAAAAGCTGAACTTCAATTTAGAAAAGCTGAACTTCAATTTAGAAAAGCTGAATTTCAATTTAGAAAAGCTGAACTTCAATTTAGAAAAGCTGAACTTCAATTTACAAAAGCTGAACTTTAATTTAGAAAAGCTGAATTTCAATTTAGAAAAGCTGAACTCTAATTTAGAAAAGCTGAACTTCAATTTAGAAAAGCTGAACTTCAGTTTAGAAAAGCTGAACTTCAATTTAGAAAAGCTGAACTTCAATTTAGAAAAGCTGAACTTCAATTTAGAAAAGCTGAATTTCAATTTAGAAAAGCTGAACTTCAATTTAGAAAAGCTGAACTTCAATTTACAAACGCTGAACTTCAATTCAGAAAAGCTGAACTTCAATTCAGAAAAGCTGAACTTCAATTTAGAAAAGCTGGACTAAAATTTTGAAAAGCTGAATTTTAATTTAGGAAAGTTGAACTTCAATTTAGAAAAGCTGAACTTCAATTTAGAAAAGCTGAACTAAAATTTTGAAAAGCTGAATTTTAATTTAGGAAAGCTGAACTTCAATTTAGAAAAGCTGAACTTCAATTTACAAACGCTGAACTTCAATTCAGAAAAGCTGAACTTCAATTCAGAAAAGCTGAACTTCAATTTAGAAAAAGTTGAACTTTAATTTAGAAAAGCTGAATTTCAATTTAGAAAAGCTGAACTTCAATTTACAAACGCTGAACTTCAATTCAGAAAAGCTGAACTTCAATTCAGAAAAGCTGAACTTCAATTTAGAAAAGTTGAACTTTAATTTAGAAAAGCTGAAATTTAATCTAGAAAAGCTGAACTTCAATTTAGAAAAGTTGAACTTTAATTTAGAAAAGCTGAATTTCAATTTAGAAAAGCTGAACTTCAATTTAGAAAAGCTGAACTTCAATTTAGAAAAGCTGAATTTCAATTTAGAAAAGCTGAACTTCAATTTAGAAAAGCTGAACTTCAATTTACAAACGCTGAACTTCAATTCAGAAAAGCTGAACTTCAATTCATAAAAGCTGAACTTCAATTTAGAAAAGTTGAACTTTAATTTAGAAAAGCTGAACTTTAATTTAGAAAAGCTGAACTTCAATTTACAAAAGCTGAACTTCAATTTAGAAAAGCTGAACTTCAATTTAGAAAAGCTGAACTTCAATTTAGAAAAGCTGAATTTCAATTTAGAAAAGCTGAACTTCAATTTAGAAAAGCTGAACTTCAATTTACAAACGCTGAACTTCAATTCAGAAAAGCTGAACTTCAATTCAGAAAAGCTGAACTTCAATTTAGAAAAGCTGAACTAAAATTTTGAAAAGCTGAATTTTAATTTAGGAAAGTTGAACTTCAATTTAGAAAAGCTGAACTTCAATTTAGAAAAGCTGAACTAAAATTTTGAAAAGCTGAATTTTAATTTAGGAAAGCTGAACTTCAATTTACAAAAGCTGAACTTCAATTTACAAACGCTGAACTTCAATTCAGAAAAGCTGAACTTCAATTCAGAAAAGCTGAACTTCAATTTAGAAAAGTTGAACTTTAATTTAGAAAAGCTGAAATTTAATTTAGAAAAGCTGAACTTCAATTTAGAAAAGTTGAACTTTAATTTAGAAAAGCTGAATTTCAATTTAGAAAAGCTGAACTTCAATTTAGAAAAGCTGAACTTCAATTTAGAAAAGCTGAACTTCAATTTAGAAAAGTTGAACTTCAATTTAGAAAAGCTGAACTTCAATTTACAAACGCTGAACTTCAATTCAGAAAAGCTGAACTTCAATTTAGAAAAGCTGAACTTCAATTTAGAAAAGCTGAATTTCAATTTAGAAAAGCTGAACTTCAATTTAGAAAAGCTGAACTAAAATTTTGAAAAGCTGAATTTTAATTTAGGAAAGTTGAACTTCAATTTAGAAAAGCTGAACTTCAATTTAGAAAAGCTGAACTTCAGTTTAGAAAAGCTGAACTTCAATCTAGAGAAAGCTGAACATCAATCTAGAAAAGCTTAACTTCAGTTTAGAAAAGCTGAACTTTAATTTAAAAAGCTGAACTTCAATTTAGAGAAGCTGAACTCCAATTCAGAACAGCTGAACTTTAATTTAGAAAAGCTTAACTTCAATTTAGTAAAGCTGAACTTCAATTTAGAAAAGTTGAACTTCAATTTAGGAAAGCTGAACTTCAATTTAGAAAAGCTAAACTTCAATTTAGAAAAGCTGAACTCCAATTTAGAAAAGCTGAACTTAAATTTAGAAAAGTTGAACTTCAATTTAGAAAAGCTGAACTTCAATTTAGAAAAGTTGAACTTCAGTTTAGAAAAGCTGAACTTCAATTTAGGAAAGCTAAACTTCAATTTAGAAAAGTTGAACTTCAATTTACAAAAAGGTGGACTTCAATTTAGAAAAGCTTAACTTCAATTTAGAAAAGCTGAACTTCAATTTAGAAAAGCTGAACTTCAATTTACAAACGCTGAACTTCAATTCAGAAAAGCTGAACTTCAATTCAGAAAAGCTGAACTTCAATTTAGAAAAGTTGAACTTTAATTTAGAAAAGCTGAAATTTAATTTAGAAAAGCTGAACTTCAATTTAGAAAAGTTGAACTTTAATTTAGAAAAGCTGAATTTCAATTTAGAAAAGCTAAACTTCAATTTAGAAAAGTTGAACTTCAGTTTAGAAAAGCTGAACTTCAATTTAGAAAAGTTGAACTTTAATTTAGAAAAGCTGAATTTCAATTTAGAAAAGCTGAACTTCAATTTAGAAAAGCTGAACTTCAATTTAAAAAAGCTGAATTTCAATTTAGAAAAGTTGAACTTCAATTTAGAAAAGCTGAACTTCAATTTACAAACGCTGAACTTCAATTTACAAAAGCTGAACTTCAATTTAGAAAAGCTGAACTTCAATTTAGAAAAGCTGAACTTCAATTTAGAAAAGCTGAATTTCAATTTAGAAAAGCTGAACTTCAATTTAGAAAAGCTGAACTTCAATTTACAAACGCTGAACTTCAATTCAGAAAAGCTGAACTTCAATTCAGAAAAGCTGAACTTCAATTTAGAAAAGCTGAACTAAAATTTTGAAAAGCTAAACTTCAATTTAGAAAAGTTGAACTTCAGTTTAGAAAAGCTGAACTTCAATTTAGAAAAGCTGAACTAAAATTTTGAAAAGCTGAATTTTAATTTAGGAAAGTTGAACTTCAATTTAGAAAAGCTGAACTTCAATTTACAAACGCTGAACTTCAATTCAGAAAAGCTGAACTTCAATTCAGAAAAGCTGAACTTCAATTTAGAAAAGTTGAACTTTAATTTAGAAAAGCTGAACTTTAATTTAGAAAAGCTGAACTTCAATTTACAAAAGCTGAACTTCAATTAAGAAAAGCTGAACTTCAATTTAGAAAAGCTGAACTTCAATTTAGAAAAGCTGAACTTCAATTTACAAAAGCTGAACTTCAATTTAGAAAAGCTGAACTTCAATTTACAAACGCTGAACTTCAATTCAGAAAAGCTGAACTTCAATTCAGAAAAGCTGAACTTCAATTTAGAAAAGTTGAACTTTAATTTCGAAAAGCTGAACTTTAATTTTGAAAAGCTGAACTTCAATTTACAAAAGCTGAACTTTAATTTAGAAAAGCTGAATTTCAATTTAGAAAAGCTGAACTCTAATTTAGAAAAGCTGAACTTCAATTTAGAAAAGCTAAACTTCAATTTAGTAAAGTTGAACTTCAGTTTAGAAAAGCAGAACTTCAATCTAGAAAAGCTGAACATCAATTTAGAAAAGCTGAACTTCAGTTTAGAAAAGCTGAACTTTAATTTAGAAAAGCTGAACTTCAATTTGGAGAAGCTGAACTCCAATTTAGAACAGCTGAACTTTAATTTAGAAAAGCTAAACTTCAATTTAGTAAAGCTGGACTTCAATTTAGAAAAGTTGAACTTCAATTTAGAAAAGCTGAACTTTAATTTAGAAAAGCTGAACTCCAATTTAGAAAAGCTGAACTTCAATTTAGAAAAGCTAATCTTCAATTTAGGAAAGCTGAACTCCAATATAGAAAAGCTGAACTTCAATTTATAAAAGCTGAACTTCAATTTAGAAAAGCTGAACATCAATTTAGAAAAGCTGAACTTCAATTTAGAAAAGCTGAACTTCAATTTAGAAAAGCTGAACTTCAATTTAGAAAAGCTGAACTCCAATTTAGAAAAGCTGAACTTTAATTTAGAAAAGCTGAACTTCAATTTAGAAAAGCTGAACTTCAATTTACAAACGCTGAACTTCAATTCAGAAAAGCCGAACTTCAATTCAGAAAAGCTGAACTTCAATTTTGAAAAGTTGAACTTTAATTTAGAAAAGCTGAACTTCAATTTAGAAAAGCTGAACTTCAATTTACAAAAGCTGAACTTCAATTTAGAAAAGCTGAACTTCAATTTAGAAAAGCTGAACTTTAATTTAGAAAAGCTGAACTTCAATTTACAAAAGCTGAACTTTAATTTAGAAAAGCTGAATTTCAATTTAGAAAAGCTGAACTCTAATTTAGAAAAGCTGAACTTCAATTTAGAAAAGCTAAACTTCAATTTAGTAAAGTTGAACTTCAGTTTAGAAAAGCTGAACTTCAATCTAGTAAAGCTGAACATCAATTTAGAAAAGCTGAACTTCAGTTTAGAAAAGCTGAACTTTAATTTAGAAAAGCTGAACTTCAATTTAGAGAAGCTGAACTCCAATTTAGAACAGCTGAACTTTAATTTAGAAAAGCTAAACTTCAATTTAGTAAAGCTGAACTTCAATTTAGAAAAGTTGAACTTCAATTTAGAAAAGCTGAACTTTAATTTAGAAAAGCTGAACTCCAATTTAGAAAAGCTGAACTTCAATTTAGAAAAGCTAAACTTCAATTTAGGAAAGCTGAACTTCAATTTAGAAAAGCTGAACTTCAATTTACAAAAGCTGAACTTCAATTTAGAAAAGCTGAACTTCAATTTAGAAAAGCTAAACTTCAATTTAGAAAAGCCGAACTTCAATTTTGAAAAGCTAAACTTCAATATAAAAAAGTTGAACTTCAGTTTAGAAAAGCTCCACTTCAATTTAGAAAAGCTGAACATCAATTTAGAAAAGCTGAACTTCAATTTAGAAAAGCTGAACTTCAATTTAGAAAAGCTGAACTTCAATTTAGAAAAGCTGAACTTCAATTTAGAAAAGCTGAACTTCAGTTTAGAAAAGCTGAACTTCAATTTAGAAAAGCTGAACTAAAATTTTGAAAAGCTGAATTTTAATTTAGGAAAGTTGAACCTCAATTTAGAAAAGTTGAACTCTAATGTAAAAAAGGAATTTCAAAATGAAACTTTGTACTCCTTACAGTGGTGATATTGTATAAAGCGACGGATGGCGTATAAACCATAGCACACATACTCCCTTTGTTGATATATGACCACATAAAAGCAACACGTCATGATTCCCGCTGCTGAAGATCGCAGTTGAAAATCTAAGATTCGATAACCGCGATTACCCTGTTGCTGTGTATGAAAATAATACATTCTTGTAAAATCTCCAAATAAGGGACAATTTAAGAATTTATGGATGGTTTTAGTTTCTGTCATTGTGATTATATTATTTGTTAGTTTATGTTTGTGATCAAGTACTGTGTCCCTCCTTATATACACATATTATACCATGTAGGGAAAAATCTAACTTTTTGAAAATCAAGTTCAACTTTCTAAATCAAAGTTCATTTTTTCTAAATTGAGGTTCAACTTTTCTGACTTGAACTTCAACTTTTTGAAATAAAAATTCAGCTGTTCTAAATTAAAATTCAGCCTCTCTAAATCGAAGTCCAGCTTTCCAAAATTGAGATTCAACTATTCTAAAATCAAGTTCAACTTTTTGAATTGTGGTTCAACTTTCATAGATTGGAGTTCAACTTTTCTAAATTAAAGTTCAACTTGTCTAAATAAAATTTCAACTTTTATCAATTGAAGTTCAACCTTTTTAATTGTTGCGTAAGAATTTTTTTTCATTTGGCTGACTCTAGTTTGTGTAAATACATAGTGAAATGACATTTGAACATTTTTAAAAAAATTAAATTCAAACATTTTCAATTGAATCTATACCTTTTTTATTGACTTCCAACATTTTTTAGTTGAATTTCAACACTTTTTTAATTGAATTTCAATACTTTTAATTGAATTTAAACATTTTTAATTGAATTTACACATTTTTAATTGACTTTCAACATTTTTTAATTGAATTTAAACCTTTTTTTTCTAATTTGCAGCTAAGAAGATGTAGTTTAACTCTACCATATCTTTCCACATAACTCTCTAACAAATGGCCATCATGGCTTCAGATTGTTTCTCACTTTAAGCGATTTTGTGCTTCTTGTGGGGTGAACTTCCCAGCCACAACATTTAATGAAAAGCATTGTCTTTCTTTTTTTCATTCTTTCTGTCTTTTTTTTGCTCATCATTTTCTATCTTTTTTTGCAGAAGACTATTGCATGTATGAAAACTGAAAAGTGCATAAAAAGTATATACCTCTGTCAATGGAATAGACTAAGTAAAAACTGAATGAAAATCGGTTCATGTATAGCTAGAGTACAGAAGGGATAACTGTAAGTTTCGTCTTTCTAGTTTTTGGACTATTGTACTGATATATGATAAAATATCCAACGAACAAAAAAAATATCAGTCTCCAAATTCAACCGATTCTCCTTTGCAGAATGCTCTACCTCTGAAGAACATATAACTGAAATTTACTGAGAACTTTTGGAGATATTGTAGACAATCAGAAAACAGTTTGACAGATAGGAGTGAATGTATATACCTCTTCAAACTGCATAAGCTGTGTTAAACAAGAAAGCAATGAATATTTGTCCCCTCTACCTAGAATCGACCGGTTTTAGCACTGTCGAGCAGTAAGAGGACGCGCATTTTTGTTATGAATTATGATCCTTTTTCTCTTCGCTTAGGAGGGGCGTTTTCTGTCCAAAGCTGTTTTCACAAATTGGAATTATTGGCAGTGAACTCCAGTTGTGACTGGTCATCCTTTAAAAGTTTGCTGTCAATGTATTACCCTCAGGACCACACACTGATCTTAGAATTTATTCTACTTTTCAATCCGTTAAGTCCCCTTTCAGAATTACCATTTTCTCCCTCGTTGCATTAAATGGTCATGATGTATATTTTGTCGTATGTGCATTTACAATATGATATACGGTAAAAAACAAAACAAAAAAACAACAACAAAAAACAAAACCACTTGTAATTAAATACAAGTCCCTGTGTTTATCAACCTCCAAGTTCCACAACCACCACCACCACCACCATCATCATCATCATCATCATCATCATCATCATCATCAGGAGCAGCTGTCTTATAGTATTTGTTATTGCACGAGGACCCTTCCTAAGATTTGCCACATCTCTCTATCATGGGCATTGCGGAGCCAGTACATTCTGATCTTATCAAATTCATCCCACTATCTCATTTTCTGCTGGCACCAGTTTCACATATGATCTTTGGTGATCCATGTTGTGAGTCCTGATGTCCTGCAGTTGTCTGACATTCTCACACAATTTTAGTTTTCAAATGCTTTCTATAATATCTCAGACTCTAGTATACTATGCTGTCTCCAGATCTCAGAGTGATGTTGAGCATTAGTCTAATCTGACCTGTTTATTCCCATCTTTTCATTCCTCTAGCAAAAACCAGAAATATGACCTTGACCATAGGTCAGGCCACTTATGGACAACTGTCCACGTGCCAGGTTTTTAGAGATTGTCGGGTTTTCAACAATAACAATAAACACTTGTTAACATTATCCATAAGTATGATAAACCAATCCCTCTCTTCTTACAATGGGAGTTGACTGTGTGAGTTGGTTTTACCAAAATGACGTCAATTTATTTTCCATCATCAGTCTTTTAGAGTCGATCTTTGGACATTGAACCCCCCCCCCCTCGAGATTCACCACATCTCTCTATCATGGGCGTTGTTGATCCAGTTGCTTCTGAATTTGTTTAGTACATCGCACTATCTTACTTTCTGTCGGCCACAATTTCGCATATGATCTTTGGAGATCCATGTTGTGAGTCAAGACGTCCATCGGTTATCTACCATTCAACCCCTTTGTTCTTTCAGTTTTCTTATTGTTTTTATGTTATCCCGGGCTCCTCCTGTCTTTCCTCTGATATACTGTGCTGTTTCGTGATCTCTCCGTGTGAGGTTTAGCACGATTTGAGGGTCAATCTTTTGGTTAGGCGCCATGTTTCAGCTCTATAAGTGACTATCAAGAGAATACATTGGTTGCATGCCTTTCTTTTTTGGACTTGTGGGATTCTCTTGTTCTTGAAAGTCGAGTGTGCTCTACCAAAAGCTTGATATCCTAGTGTGATTTCTCCTTCTTTTGAAGACTCCATGGAGGTTTGTTGTCCTAGGTAGATGTAGTGGTTCATTGGTTTTTCTAGCGCTTTTAGTTCGTTTATTGAATAGAGATTCAGTTGGTGATCACTTTCGTCCTGAGTTTGTGGGTTCAGTCTAAGTGACATTATTGGCCTGTAGTTGTTGAGGTCTTTCGGGTTTCCTTTTTTTTGTGTGTATAACAGCATTATGATTGTAGTGCTCATCTGTATGAGGCACAAGTTGAAAAGAATGGTTAGTTCCTTAGCGATGACTTTCCCAGCGTTTTTTTTTAGTTGGCTGATGGTGATATTATCGGGTTTAAGGCCTTTCCTTTCTTTGTTTGTTTAAGGGTTTGTCCCACTCCCTGAGCATGTTCGACATTTCTATCCCCATCTGTTCAGTTTTTCATTTGCTTTGAGCACACTAGTTATTAGCTTCCTTCCTGAACCGAGAGATTTTCTAATAGTTTTGAATTCCCTACCTTTTCCGAGAATGCTTCGAATGACTGCAGTAGTGTATCTCTTTTTGTTTCCTCTTCGTTCCTTTCGGATGGTTTTGTTCGGTCTCATTGCTTCGATATTTTCCTATTGTCGTTGGTGGCTTGAGGTGTCCGCGTTTTTCATGAGATATGTAGTTTCTTCGGAGAGTTTGCTTTAAGTTTGTAAGCTCTTCACTCGAATATACTGGTGACTTCAATTAGGGAACTTGTTATATTGTAGCTGAGTTTGTGGATGTTGTCATCTGGTTCAGCGCTTCCACTGGGTTCTGACGTCACTGAATCATTTTTCAATCAATTTTCGTGATAGAAAGAAAAATATCTGCGATTTCCCTCTCAGTGGTACGTTTTGTTTTTTTGCCATCAAAGAAAAATCATTTATTCCCTTTTTAAGACTAATTCTCGTGATAGATGTACATTTATGTCATCAGCATTCATAAGCTTGGGATTATGTATTAAAATTGTTTTTAAAAAAAATAATCTATATTTTCCCCCTTATCTGCAATTTCCCTTTCAGGCGTCCCTCCCTTATCTGTGGTTTTCAAATCAGTTGTATATGAACATATCATTTGAATTTCCATAGAAATTTGAAGAAGAAGAATTAAAACAATGAAAAGAAGGAAAACAGGTCAGGTTAGTCACTCAATAGGAACAGTCATATGACCAGCAACTTTTGGCAGCATGCTATATCAGGGGTGATCAATTCGAAAATCAGAAAAAACGGTTGGATGTGTATTTTTTTCTCGCCTTTTCTTGAACAAGGATCATTAGAAAAAGGTCAGACCAATTTAGCATAAATTCACTTTGCATATTGAACCCCCTGCAAAAACCTCATATTGACGAGGAATTTTTAGAAAATAAAAACATTTTCCTTACTCATTAGAGGGAGTGTGTGTGTGCAAAATTTAAAGTTCCTGCCATAAATTAGGGCTGGGCAAAATCTGGTTACATAGACACATAACAGTACACATGAATAACCTAAACGTAACAACAGTGTTTAAACCGGTGCGTTGTGGGTAGTAGTGATTAATTATCAAATTTAAGTAAAAGTTGCAAAGTCTCCCAATGAAAGCACTGATTCACAGATAGCTTCATGGAATCACACAACAAATCAGTGGGTCGGGAAGATTTAGATAAACTCTCCAACCAGAACTGAGAATAAGCACTTGGTTTACTAGTGAAATAATATATAACTTCTACATTTTTGTTCAAAGTTTTCTGAAATTTTATTCAATTTTCCGCTAATATGGTGGTTACCATATCACAAACACAGCTTGCATAACTCCTGAGTGTCCGTCATGGTCTTTGATCGCATAAACTACTGAAAAATGAGTTTTATCTTCACTGCATGCTTCAAAAACATTGCCTTGTGCCAGGCTTGGTCTTGCCTGAATTGGTCAATAGAACAAATATTTGACTTAACATTTATAATCTTTTCGAAAGATTTAAAACAGATTTTAAACTCGGATAATTCGAGCATTTTTTGACGTGTTTTAAATTACTCACCCGGCACAGGTTTCTGGCCTTTTCGGCATAGATTAAAGTGTAATATCTGTTCCACGGCATTGCCCAAGGTGCCAATACTGATACTTGCCTGTCAAATGGGCTGGAGACTATGTCATCGTGAGTGTCAAAGACCGAGTGCGCCGGTGCAATGCGTCAGCCAATGAGGTTAACCTGAGGCTGCGCATTGTTTCGTGCATTGGGAGCCTTTGGATTAGTCCTTAGGCTCCTCTATTATTACTCGGCGCAGCTACAGGGGGTACAGCGCCCTGGGGCAGCACTGCTCCGTTGAAGAGGTCGGTCTCGTGCCTGACGCTTTCGTGACGGTAGTTGCTTTGGTTGCTTAGCAATCAAAGCTGCATCGGCTGGAACGATTTTTTGACGTAAAGCCTCGACTTTGCGTCACATTTTGCTCTGCTGGGAGAGTAAATAAAGAGTAGAAACAGACCCGTAAGCTGAGAACCATGCAACGTGCACATGAAAGAATAATGCTGGGCCTCACATGGAGAGACCACAAAACAGCACAACACATCCGGGAAAAGACAAGAGTTAGAGACATCATAGAATCCATAAAAAATCTCAAATGGCGGTGGGCTGGCCATGTTGCAAGAATGGCTGACAATCGATGGACATCACGACTCGCAACATGGATTCCCCGATACCATATGCGCAACCGAGGCCGGCAGAATATTAGATGGAGAGATGAACTAGACAAGTTCAGGAGGTACTGGCTCCGTGACGCCCATGATAGAGAAGTGTGGCAAATCCTGGGGAAGGTCTATGTCCAACGACGGACGCTAAAAGACTGATGATGATGATGATGATGATGACTCATCTCTTGGAAACCAAAATATATTTCTTTCTAAAATTTTTTTTCTCATGATTCATTTTGCAGAACAAAGAGTTCTTATCAGTTGGTTACAAGTGGTTAGGATTATTTCATTGTCAACATCCGCTGAAATTGAGTCATTGTAGAGCGGTCCACAAGGATTGTCGCACGAGGCTAGAGTTTCTGGTGACTTGTGAGACTCTTAGTTGCAGATTCAAGGGTGGGGTCGGGGGGGTCCACACTTGCAGAATTTTTAAATATCTTTCTAAATATCTAGATAAAGGAATTTTATTAATAAAAAAAGGAAAAAAAAAGCAACCCAAATGTTCGATCCACCCTTTGATATTGCGTTGGGCTTTGAATGAACGAAACACCTAAATATATTTTTTCTCCATCTGCTAATGAAATTAAAACAAGTATATGCAGGTACAGATTCACGGTTGGGTCCAGATAACTCCCCCAACCTACACAGGTGAAGCAAGATTAAATTTTTTTTTTTAATATCCACGTATAGAAATTTACAAGTACAGTGAATAAGAGAATCACTGCATCAGAACTACTACAAAAATCTAAAATTATCCAAAAGAAAATAGAGCAATGATTCAATTATTTGAAAAAAAATCTTTCATCTAAAATGATCTAAAAGAAAAATTTATAATAACCATAACCCTTTCCCCCCGAAAAGCACTGAAGAAAAAAAGTTTTGGGGTGGTTCCTTTTGGTGTATTCATACAAATTTTCAAGATGGTAGCCCCTGAAATGAGGGAAGAATCAGTAGCCAACTAAGTTGATTTGTCAGATATTTCAATGGCGAGAGTGATTCAATGAAAAACGACAGAAATCCCAAATAATCATAAATTAACCTTATAAACAAACAAAAACAATATTACGTACATTGTCTAATTAGACTGGCGGAGAAAAAAAAATTCGGACCAAAATCCTTGATCCACCCTTGTTTCCTGTTCTTGTCTACAATCGGGGAGAATTTCTAATGTCTTGACCAATTTTGGTGAAATTTACAGATTTATCTATAATGGTATTTGGAATTTCGAACAAAGGAAAACTGTGATCAATCTTCCTTCCTCGATAATGAAATTTAAAATCTTATATAAATTGCATGAACAGATATTTGGAAATAATTGACTGAAATGACATAAATATTACAAAAATTCTTGTGAATTTAGTGTTTAAAGCTTCCTATATGTAGAGTGATACATATATTACTCTACATATAAAAAGCTTTAAACACTAAATTCACAAGAATTTTTGTAATATTTATGTCATTTCAGTCAACTATTTCCAAATATCTGTTCATGCAATTTATATATATATATATATATATATATATATATATATATATATATATATATATATATATATATATATATATATATATCCCCAGAGCAGGTCGGGATTGTCCTGACGCTTTCGTGGCAGAGGTTGTTTTGGCAACCTAATTCGCGTCAGCTGGATCCCATTCTTCCCACATTAAGCTCGACCTTGTGTAACATTTCGCTGCGGCAAGACAGCGAATAAACACCCCATAGGATCGAAACCTTCACTTCAGACCCAGAGGCATTTTACCTCTGCCCTACGCAGAACCGAACGATCAGTAAGGTTGGATTTAAGCGATATACTTACTTACGCACTATTCCCCATCCATCATTTGATAGAGCAACAGTGACTAGATTGTGGTCGAAAATTGCTAAAATACCTCAAATGCAGAGCAAGAAAAAATGAATGCTATAGTGTAAAAATAAACAAGATTGAGAACTGACTTCCTTCAACTTCCTGTGACATTGTTTAAACAATTTTTGTCCGCATTTTTTAAATAACAGTCAACAGTCGTTTCAGTAATAAAACTATTTGATAGAAATTGATTTTTCATGTTAATCCCTGTTAACACGTTCCAAAACAGAAATAAATAATCAGTTTATCAAAGATTTAGAGGATAAATCATCGTCCAGAATACAATATGAATTCATTGAGGAAATGAAAAGTTATAAGTATTATGCATATGAAGTATATACTTGAATTATGAGCATTGTATAGCCTGTTTTCTTTCTTTCTATCTTTCTTTTACTTTCTATCTTTTATTTTGAGAATTTATTCCCAAAGGAATATTCTCCTTTCTTCGCCCATTCTCTCTATCCCTCCTTTCTTGTGAACACTGTGAACCCATTCAAATTTGGTCTGAAGTTTTTGGCATTCATAGAACTGTTGACTTTAATTGCAGTTAGAATAAGAAAAGAAATGGTATACTTTCAACATTTCATTTATCGCTGTAATAGCAATATGAAAAAGATTAATGCATCTGGTTGAAGAACAAGAAAAAGTGGTACATGTCACTACGTGCTAAACTTAAAATTGTCAAGTTAATAACACCATAGTTGCGTCCTCTCTCTCATCAATACAGTTTCATGTTTTTTTCCAAACCACATTGATCATCTAATGGTTGTAGAATTACAATCTCTGAGTTGTAATAAAAAGCAACTGAAATAAGATGAAAGAAATACTAATAAAAAAAGAATATTTAATATTTATATCTATATTATAATAATCTAATTTCTCTATGTCTGTACGTTTGTTACTGTACACATCAACAACTGCACACCTTTGCAAGATTTTTTATTGGTGCAATACTGCTATAATTTTTCAATCTGTAGAAGAAAGCAATTTCCAGTTCATTTTTCAATTTAATAATAATAGTGTGGGGTCTGCTTTTGCACTTACCCCATTCATTTATATCATAATGATCTGAATTCCCAGGGGAGAAAACTCAAAGTATATTAAACGCTAATCATAGAGTATCTTCTTTTAACTATTTATCTATTTATTCATTTACAAATGATTTTGATGTAAAAATTTAAAACATAGAAATTGGGTTGACATTGAACTTCAAATGAATTTTGCCTGAAAAAAAAAATGCTGAAAAGAGAAAGAACTGTAGAACTCAGAGAAACTTCTTCACAAACAAAATTACTTTGTGGTCATTGTTATTATGAGATTCTGAACGAACGCAATTTAAATGGGTTTTCTTTCTTTCTTTTTTGTTGTTGTTTTGTTTTAGGGGAGGTGCTGGTTGGCCCAACAGATAACAGCATGAAGAATGGAATCGGCGAACCGTGTTTAAACTCTGGCTGGGACGGGTTCACTTCACGCAAATGAAGTTGGAAAAAGGATGAGTCATTTTCTCCTCCCCCCTGGCTATGGGTAAATAACAAGGCAGTTGGAGCCCTTCTGTCCTGCAAGGCAGTCCATCTTGGGCATCTTGGGCATCTTGGGCATCAGGCCTCGGTAAAAACTCACGGTTGCAAGGATTGGGTCTTCATGGATTATTCGGGAGATCAAGTAAAAAAATCATTGCCTTATGTGTCGCGTGACGTGGAAAGATGTGTACTTCAAGCGATTCTTAACGGGGAGGAGGTTGAAACTTTCAGGGGTTGCTCATGCTTACCCATTGGTCTTGGTTCATGCATGCTGTATTTTGATTTACATACGCCCAATTTTGTTATTTAACAGCTACACGTTGTATATGCATATACAAAGCCTGATTGTAACGTGATGCGGTTGTTCAAGGAGATTTTGAGCCAGAAGTGAATGAAGAACGGATATCCTCGAGTACCTGGGAATAAGTATTGTGCATCCACTTGTGCCTGGGAATGAGGATTTAGAATCCTCCACTACCTGAGAATAAGGATTTTAAATCTTCTAAATAAATAAGGATCGTGTATCATCCAGTGCCTTGGAATAAGGATATTTTATTCTCCAACGCCTTGGAATAAGGATTGTGTATCCTTCTTGCTTGGGAATAAGAATTTTCTATCTTTCAGTGCCTGGGAATTAGGATTGTGTATTCTCCAGTGCCTGGGAATAAGGATTGCGTATCATCCAGTGTCTGGACGTTAGGATTTTGTATCATCCAATGCTTGGGAATAAGAATAGTGTGTCGTCCAGTGCCTGGGAATAAGAATGTTTTTCCTCCAGTGCCCTTGAATAAGGATATTATATCTCACAGTGTCGGGGAATAAGGATGTTGATTCCTCCAGTGCCTGGGAATGAGGATTTTGTATCCTACCATGCTTGGGAATAAGAATTTAGCAACAATCTGTGTCCTGGTTTCAGATTATAGCATCTTTCAGTGTGCAGGTATCACAACTTAGAACCGTCTTGTGTAAAAATTATCCGTTCTAACATTATCCAGCAACTGGGCTTTGTAATTCTTGATTGTCATGTCGGAATTCAGCATCTTGCCGTGCTTTAGATGGCTGCTTACATCAACTAAGAATACTAAATCAATAAGCCAATAGTTATCACATAAAAAAGCTTTGTTTTCTCAATTTTAGCTTTTATGGCTTCAGTGTATTTTACTTCATTGGACTTTGGGTTAAACTTATCATCTTTTCTAGGATCATCTGTGTTTTCCACTTTCGTTCAAACGTCGAACAACTGTTGAATGTCAATGTTTAGTTCCTTCATCATTCAAACATGTCTTTTGCGGTCTATCATTTTGATGAAAATGCAATAAAAGCCTTTGCTAAATCAAAGATAAATTCATCTATTCAAATCTCCTTTAGCACATTACATACAGAACACTCAATTGAGATACACCATATTCTTTCAATACATTTGGATGTTCATTTTCACTAAAATGACATCTGCTTCTGCTTCTGCAAACATTCATGCGAGAGAAAACATATTTTTGCGTTGCTTGTGACGTCTCCTTCTCAGAGAGAGCAAATTTAGTATTGCATCTGCTGACACTCTGAAGAGAATACACGATCATTCAGAAGTGAGAGTTTTCATTTTCAAATGATTCAATTTACCAACAAATATTAAAAAGAAAAGTGTACAACCAATGCATCCTTCCAGTAGTCACTTATGGAGCTGAAAAATGGAACCCAACCAAGAGACTGATCCTCAAATTGAAAACCACGCAACATGCACATGAGAGAATTATGTTGGGCCTCACATGGAGAGACCACAAGACAGCACAGTACATCCGGAAGGAGACAAGGGGTCAGGGACATCAAAGAATCCATTAAAAAATCTCAAATGGTAGTGGGCTGGCCATATTGCACAAATGGTGGACAACCGACGGACATCACGACTCACGACACGGATCCCCAGAGATCACATATGAAACCGAGACCGGCAGAGTATTAGATGGAGAGACGAGCTGGACAAATTCAGAAATTACTAGCTCTGTGACGCCCACGATAGAGGAGTGTATCGAATCCCGGGGAAGGTTTATGTCCTACGATGGACGTTAAAAGACTGATGATGATGATGATGATGATGATGATGATGATGATTCCAACAGATACTGAATGGAAAACATACTCTTGTAAAGTCTTATTGTAAAGAAGTCAGATTTGATGGAGTAGATAAAATGAACACAAGCTGAAGAGAGATCATAATTTAGTGAAAAATTCAGACACTCATTTTCAGTTATGACTAAAGCAAATGCCAGCGGGAGATCATGAATGTGATCAAGATGTTTGTGACTATAATCTTTTACAGAAGTTTCTATTTATAAAAACTCAAGTTGATAAGAAACCATCATGCTGTGCTGTTATCTGCACTTTTTATTTTGTGAAACCTCTATGTCTTTTGATGAAATGAACTAAGATCCTGTGCAGGTTGGTATCTTTGAAATATAATTTCTAAATATTTACTTTTGCAAAGATTATACTTTGTGTCTATGAATGTTTTTCTGTCAATTTTGTTAAACAATCTTATTTAATGTTTTTCATTTTTTTTTTCTATAAAGATGTGGATATTTATGAAACTCTGTTTGGAAGCCAAACTGAAATTTACAATATATATATATATATATATATATATATATATATATATATATATATATATATATATATATATATATATATATATATATATACATTGTATATATATATATATATATATATATATATATATACATTGGTCATCTACATTTGATTTCCCAGGGAATACAGTTTATGTCAATTTCTCTTAACAGCAACTAAGAAGATAGTTTGAGCGTTTTTTATTGAAAGCAGTTTGGATTCCGATGTAAATGATATCCCAGTCGAATTGCAGGGTTAGTTCAGACTAATTCCCTCATCTTTGTTGGCTGTTTTTTTTTTTTTTCTTTTTCTACCTTGTACCCTCTGGGCCTTCTGCAGGTGTCAGTTGTGTTCTCAAATGTGTTTTAAATCTTGCCCCATGGGAGTATGCCCATCTTGTTTCATATATGTCATGTCAGGTTTTTGCGTCTCTGTAGATGCCCCCCACCCCCGATCTCTGTACTGACCTTCCATTGAGCTTTTGATACACTCTCGAATCTCCGGCTACACTCACCTGCTCTTTTGTGTTTCCTACAGGCTGCTAATGTCAATACTTTGTCTACTGATAGAGTTTTCCGAGCAGAGTATGTGGGCAGTTTCCTTCAACATTTTCACAGTCGAAATGTTATTCTTATACGTTTTTTTATTACATTTGTGTTAATGTTTGTTATTAGTGATTAAAACATTAGTGTGAGTTTTATCATTAAAAGAAATGCACATCCAACGGTTGAAGCATCCTGTATCATATTCTGACAAGAACTACCTGGAATTAATTTTAAAACTTTTGGTCTCAAGGAAATAAACAATTTTCTTCATCTCAACATAGTTAATTTTTCGACTGAACTCAATATTCTTTTAGAAAGCATTAACTAGGATTGTGACCAAAACGGTCAACGTAGGTTTCTTCATTATTCAAGTTGCTCTGGCTGGCAATGTATGTATTATGCATACAGTACCAATGAAGCTAGGGACTGAAATTTTCAACATTTTCTGTCAAGGAAGAATTTTAAAAAAAATTTAAAACCCCCTGTCTGAATGAGATCTCAGTTCAATTTGCAATGTAAGTTTATGCCAAACTGATCCCTTAGTTTTTGTCCAGCAGCATTCATGTTTAGACATTTTTTTAGTAATCAATGCACAACATAATGTGAGAGAAGTAACATTCATTGATCATCATTTTTTTATTGATCACCGCCAACATTGCATTCTGCCAAAACATGATAGTCATGTGACAGTTTCCATCTAGATCTGTTTTGTAGGGTTCATATCAACATGTTTGTTTTCGTTGCTCCCTCTCGTACTGGGGGGGGGGGGGTCCTGTGTAGATTTTGGAAGGAATTTCGTTTCATCTTCTTTGAAAATAAATTCATGCTCGAATCTGCCAATCTTTTGATCAATTCTTTTCTTCGTACTTTATGGAAATGAAAAGCGTTTGCTTCATAAACTTTCTTCCAATGAATGATATTCATTTTTATACATCTTAATAAAAGTGAGCATTATGAAATTGTATGTTTGACAAAGAATCTTCGTTTTTAATTTTGAGTCAGCTGCAATTGCTGTACCACTAATACAAATAAGCAAAATTTTGTGAAAACAGTGTTCGTAGTTTTATGCTTAAATTGTATTGAAAGTAAAAATAGTGAAAATGTTTTACTTTTATATAAATAATAATAACATAATGCTATGACAGTTGGTCAGCCATCAAAATTGTTGAGAAACGAATTGAGAAGAGATTTTACAAGTCAGTAAATAGTATCTATAATACAGATCAAAACGAACAAAGAATTGCCAGTTTTGACCGTTGATTATTGCACGAAGCACTTAACAATGATTACAAAGCTAAAAAGGTGTCTAATTTAGAAAAATTCGGACAAAATGATGTAAACATTAATATTCTTGTCTCCAGAGTTAAAAAAAGTAAATGATGTTTTCTGTTGGCGAAGGTTATTGACATATCATTTAGAATAATGCAACTGACAATTTAGGTAGCTGGGACGACATGGTTCGGTTCAACAAACGTAAATGTTCAAGTTACCAAAAAACAAGTGCTATAAACCTATTTACCTGAAATTGATATTTAGGAAGTTGCGTGTATAAATTGGCCCCCAAGAGCTGTAGAAACTTATTTGGCTAAGATGGGTCTCGTTGAAGTCTTTTGCAAACAGAAATAATATTTATGAGTAATTGATAAATGATCACTTGAATTATTAGGACTTGGGAATTGAGAATACCCTTTTTACAGAAGCACGAATGGTAAGAGATATCAGGATAGGTTCCTGTCACTAAAATATACACTGATCATTGATTGAATGGGAGCGATGACTTAGACAGTAACCTTACCTTCATGGGGGTGGGTAGTGAAAACACTTGAGATTGAGTGGCTGAGGTTAGAAGGCTAAACAGATTCGGAGTTTCCTCACCATTGTGCCACCCCCTGGCTCTATACGCCCCTCATAAGCCCAATATTTTCAGACTTCAGAGACTCGCTCCAGGAGTTTTCAAGAAAACGGATTTCCAGCCGCGAGGAAGGAAGGATTGGGCCCCATCGTTGAAATTTTCAACTGTGAAGAAATTTGACCAGATAGAACCTAAGAAAAAAACCCTAACCAAGACCAAAGGCTTGAGTGTGCAGTTCCCTGAGAGTGCTAACTCGGTGATCTATTGCAGCTGCACTATTGTCCGTTCCCTGAAAAGCTGACCGATCAATTACGACATCTAATCACCCTGGGAAGGGTTAATGACTTTTTATGAGCTCTTCGACAATAAATACCTCAGTTTTTTTTAATTAAAAACATGAAAACAGGTGTATATCATTCTTTGACACATTCTTTTTCTTCTTGACTACGTATCCCATTCGGGTGGTTCCTTGGACGGGTTCCAGCTGAAGACTTCCCTGGATGTTGAACACAGTGTTGATAAGTGAGTTGACAGTCAGACCAAGATTGTCTGGCCAAACAAGGGTCATCCCTGTAACCATCACTCAAAGTTTGGGACCAACTGTAATACTCTGGTTGACTTCACGTTTCAATTATTCAATGCCAAAGAAAGAATTATGGAATCTTTCGGAGCAGACGAAAAAATATAGAATCATTTGGTGTAAGGGTGTTCAGAGAATCATTCAATGATAATGAAAGTGTATACGGAGTTATCTGCCCTTCGGAAAGGATCTACTTCTAACCCTTATATCTCTGTAGAAATGGTACATTCCTTGCTCCCCTTTTGACGTCACATAGAAATGCCAATCAGATAGCCGATTCTTATCTTTACGATATTTAAACTATGGCGGTAAATCTCTCTCCCCCCTGTCTGTTCCGACGGCCTCGAGGTAAGCTCGTCTCTTCTCCTCTCTCTTTAGTTAGGATAGTTAGTATAGTTTTTATACACACTTTGTTCTTATACACGCATCATCACATCTTCATCTCAAGAACACATCCTAACCAAGTTAAGCACTATCATCGTAGTTAGGTCGAACTTCCTAAGATAACTTCTTAGTGGCAAAACTAGGATTACCAAACTGACGGATATTCTATAGACTCTATCTCACATTTACTTAGTGACATCTCTTTCCCTTCATCCTTCCTATCCCTACATCTTTTATCCTGGTAGATCCCTCCACATATTTGTGTCGGCAGAAACTCTGGTCCTCGTTTATTCTAATTCACTCATGAATTAAATCTGGCACTGTTGTTTACTTCTTTGTTTGTTCTTATTTCCACGTTTTGTTAACAATCCAACTAACTGTGTACTAACCTTGTTGTTGTGCTTAAGCAACGAACACGCTACTAACCAGGATTTATCTCCTTAGATCAATTCTGGTAATTTATATTTTAGGGGACTAATATATTAGCAATGCTAAGTCTGGCCTTCGACACCAAAAAAGAATTATTGAATCATTCAGTGCAGGGTGGAGAAATTATGGAGTCATCCAATGCCGAGGAAATAATTTTGAAATCGGTCGACATGAGACAAATTATGGGATCATTCAATGCTGATGAAGAAATTATGGAATCATTTAATGCCATAGAGAGAATTATTGAATTGCTTTGTTGTTTGTATTTCCAAAGCAAATACCAGTATAAATCTAAATATGCAAGTTAGTCAATCGTTGAAAGAGAGTACTTACAGACCATAACAAACTGTTGGAACGGGTTAACTGGAAGGCAAAATGGCTTCAACTAGAGAGCTCTCAATTAACATAAAAGAAAGGATTATAGAAAGAAATCCAATATGAAGTATGGCAAAAGATGTTGGCTGTTCCCAGTCAGCAGTGTGTGAAATATGGTGCAATGGAAAGGTTATAATTGAAAACATACGGGTAGACCCCAGAGGCATCAGGATAGAAAACTCAAAGCAATGTACCTTGGAGATGAACAACATAACAAATGAGCAGAGAATGCAATCAGTGTTTTTGACAGAACTGAGAGAAATCGTTTGAATAAAATGGAATTTCCATAGAGAAAAGCCGAAAAGAAAACTTGAACTGACATCTAAACAGAAAAAAACAAGGTTACAATGGGTTAAAGAGAAGCAATATTGGAGTGTGGATGATTGGATGAAAGTGATATTCAGTGATAAAACATGAATCTGCATTTACAAATGCAATGGTGTTGCAACTTCTCTCTGTTGCTATTCCAATGAAGCAACTCGAGGAAACTTCCTGAATGAAAACAAGCAAATTCCCTGGCTCATTGATGATGTTAGGTAGCATGTCAGATAAAGAGCCATGGGAAACAATAAATGCACTGGTCCAATTTGAAATAATGGGCACTTTTTCTCATTCCATTAATTGAAAATCGATGATCGTCCGTCAGGATGATAATGTATCTTGTTACAAAGCGAAGAGTGTTCAATATTTCTATTTCAGAAAAGGCATATCAAGTCAATGATATGGCCAGCAAACAGCTCAGATCTTCAACCAATTGGAAATTTTAAAAAATAGTCCATTACATGACTCCAACCTCCAAAAGTATGCAACGTGTGCATGAGAGAATCATGCTCAACCTCATGTGGAGAGATCACAAGACAGCACAGTACATAAGGAAGAAAACAGGAGTCAGAGACATCATAGAAACTATCAAAAAACTCAAATGGCAATGGGCAAGCCATGTTGCAAGAATAAAAGACAACCGATGGACATCACATCTCACAGCATGGATCCCCAAAGATCACATAAGAAACCGAGGCCAACAGTACACAAGATGGAGAGATGAACTAGACAGATTCAGGAAATACTGGCCCCGCGACGCCCATGATAGAGGATTGTGTTGAATCATGGGGAAGGTCTATGTCCAACGACAGACGTTAAAAGACTGATGATGATGATGATGATGATGATGATGATGATGATGATGATGATGATGATGATGATTCAAAAAAGTTGGAACCAACTTAATGGAGATTTTTTTTCTTTGTTACTGGAATCTATACCTTGAGGAATACAGGCTGTTTTAAAAGCCTGGGGAGGAGTAGCAAAGTATTAATTGTTATTTTTTTCCTTTACTTAATTGGGAAAAAACATGCCAATCGTTAAAACATGTTAACCTTATATGTTTTCGGTAAATCACATGAATTCGGAATGTCCAGCTATTGAGCAGAAATTGATTTTTTTGTCATATCTAGAATTTGTATAATTTATATGAAGTAAAAAAGCTGAGTGTTCATCCTCTGTGCGGTGATTCTATATCTTTTTACCGTGAGTTGTAAAATGTCCGGTGTTTCTAATTAAGCACATTCAAAATATGAACTTTGTTTGAATCGTCATCATTTAAAATTCAACAATCAGTTTTATCCTTCATTGCGTAACTTATATGACATTTAATTTCCTCTTCATAACAATTTTAGATTTTTCACATCCGATTTAGGCACATATGTCAGTGCTGTGCAATTAATATAATTAAGTTGAGTTTTTGTACAAACTAAGGATTTTCATTTTCTAATAACTTTTGAAATACTCAACCAATTTTGATAAAATATATATAATCTTGTAACGACTTGTGTGTAGCATTTTTATCACACGTATTCATGAAAATTGCTCTGAAAAATGCTAGATATAAAGTTTCAGGAAATTTCCTTTTCCTTCCTTCAGAATTGAATTGGACAAAACTTTTCAGGCATACGTAATCTGACTCTGTAAATGTCATATGTTAAAGAAAAACAAGGATTAGCTCCATTTTGGAAACATATAACAAGGGCCCAGTTTGTTTTATTATGTATACAAGGCAGATGGAAGTCACCAGGTTACTCAAGGTTTATAAGTCTATGTTTTCAACATCCTATTATCATAGGTGAGAGGATATTGATATTGCTTAAGTGCATCGAGCCACCTGACTAGAAGTTGCAGGTTCAATACCTGGGACAGGTAGTGTCAAAAATCATATATGCTGATTCAAGATCAAATTGACAAAACAGATACACAATACTACCCCCATCAAATGGAGAATTGGATGAGAATAATCTTTTCCCATTAATTCAGGTCAAAATTCTTTGTAGATTATGAAGTATAACAGACTTTTGTCGAAATAAATCTGTGAATAATGATGAATCTCAGATATTCAGAACAAAATTATATTGTGTCACTTAAAAATAAGTATTAATGTTAATTATAAGGTATCCATAACGAGATATTTTTGAGAACCTCTGAATCAGTGTAAACAGAACCCCTTACCCCGAAAACCTTGAAAATCAACTCTTTTCAAAAATGATGAATTCTCTGAGGGAACCAAGGTCTCATGACTTATAATGCAATGAAAAGAAAGAAAGAAAGAAAGAAAGAAAGAAAGAAATGAAGAAAGGAAGACAGAAAGAAGAGAAGAGAAAGAAAGAAGAGAAGAGAAGAGAAGAGAAGTGAAGAGAAGTGAAGAGAAAGAAAGAAAGAAAGAAAGAAAGAAAGAAAGAAAGACAAAGAAGGAAAATGGAGCATTGCTGACTTAGATATTTCATATCTAAATTTAGATATTTTTACTGAGTTTAGATATGAGAAATTGTTTTTAGATGTTGGATATCATTTTAGATATTTTTTATTCAATGAGGCTTAGATATCTTTTGGGGATTTTTTTGGCAAAATCTTGATATTTTTAGATATTTAGTTAAATTCAGGCCTTGGACTTCTTCCAATCATCCAGAATATTAAAATTTTGTCAAATCACCTGAACTTCATGGGAAATTTTGAACCTTGCAGTTCTCCTTGAAGATTTTTTTTTTCTTTCAATGAAGTGATTTTGATATATTAGATCATAGAAACTTCCAGAAATTGTTAGTCTTTGGAGAAATGTTTTTGAAGATTTTATCAAGTGGGTTGCATATACAATGTAATTATACTGCTAAACAAAGCACTTACTTTCAACCAGTTTTTGTCAGGTTTGGCTTACATGAATCACTTTTAGTGTTAGGCATAAATTCAAAACTTGATATGTCTCAAAAATGAAATAAATCCTGATTAAAAGGCGATAATAATAATTCAAAACATCAAGATTAAAGAAAAGTTTGTTTGATTTCACTTTACAGTCCTAAGAGATTTGAAATTTTTTTTTTTCAAATATTTTGATATAACATGCAGTGAATAGAGACAATAAAATTTAGTGAATTTTTAGATTTCTTTTAATAATTTCAAGAATATCTACACATTTTTCCATATTTTTTGCCCAAATTATGGATATTTTTCTTGATAATTTTCTGTAACAACTAAACATTTGTGGATTTTTTTCTCTGATTTAGGGTAAAGAAAATCAAAAAGCAGTTGGCAACACTGCTTTTAAGGGTCCAATTACCCTAATTGAGTACCAGATGACCTCTAAAATAAACTTTTAGTTTTGGAAATATCAATCTGTATTTATGAGGGGCCTTAAATTGGACAATTTTCGATTTTTTAAAAATTGTTATCAAATGTAAAGGGCTAGAAATGGAGTCAATGTTTGAAACGGGACATGCTTGGCCACTATGTAAAAGCAAATCTCTCTTACCTACACGTGGTCAAGTCCTGGGATTCTTTTTTAAGGTATGTGGGTGGGGGGGAAACTATTGTTCAGTCTAGAATTCAATTCAATCCAAACAAATTTGAGGTACTTTTTACCATCCTTGCATTGCTTTACCTGGCCTCATATTCTGATCAGATTTTTTAAAAGATAAATCGTTTTCAAGGCATCTGTGAGAGTATCGAACTCAAATATCGATTTATCGAGTATTGATAAACTAGATCAAATTAACTTAGCTCCACTAATGGACTGCCTGGCCAACCAGCCAAGTGGGCTACAGATTAATCTCTCTTTGCTAATGTGTGCACGTTTGTCTCCGAGAGACTTATGGTTACAGTTTTGGTGCTATAACCTAGAAAATTTTCATTACACCTTTAGGCACCCCCTTAGCAAGTGCTCTTGGGGGTCTCAATGCTGAAATCTTCTGCTGGTATTTTTTGAGATAATTCTTCATGATATTTTTAGATTTTCTTAATTTTGGTACATCTTATTCTGGATGTGATTTTAATTCTTATTTCTGATGCAAGACTTTTTTTTTTTTTTTACTTCTGAAGCTGCAAATACTGCTGTTCAAAATATTTTTCCCAAAATATCACTGGATGGAAAAGAAAAAAAAACGGAAAACAACTTGAAAATCATCCTTAACAGTTACAAGACATTAAATGTGATTTTAATCTTGAATTGATATATATTTTAATGTTAAATACATATTTTAGTATGAATTGTTTACAGAGATGTTCATGAGGGCATTGCTATTAAAATAGTAATAGATAAACAAATTTATTTTATTAAAATGGTTTTTAATTCATTAAAAATATCACTCATTCTAATATTGTAAGCTGAAAATAAATAGTCCTTATTCTATTAAAATCATCTTAGATATAATTACCGACATCTTGTTAAATTTAATTGAAAAATATGGTGAATTGACAACAGTCGAAGGGACGTCACTCGCATTTCCTTATAACTCCAATCAAGGGACGTAACTCACATTTTGCTATCACTCTAAGCAAGGGACGTAACACACATTTCGGTATGCCAATCAGCAGCGGCAATTGATGCTATGCTAGATATGCCAGCGCATCTAAAAACGTTGAGCTTTAAAATGTGTGATCGGAGTACGAGGGCCGGTGAAGAAAACCAAGGGAGGTAAATCTGTCTGAAATTAGTTGATGGCGTTTAGAATACCAAAATAGATTATACCCAGGGGATTAAGTTGCCTGCAATTCTCGTCCCACCCTGATGTCTCAATTACGGGTGCAGCCGTAGCAGCTTTATGGTTGCGCATGCGCAGAAGATGGAGACCTTAGAAATTGCCTCTTCTTAGCGACACCAACTCTCCATGGCAACATTGAAAACGCATATTAATAAAACAGCAGATGAGCGACATCAGATCGAAATCGGACCGCTTGTTCCTTGCCCTTTGTTTTGTGACCTAATGAAGAAAAGAAGACGGAAGAAGAAAATCTTTCTTTTTTTTCCTTCTCAACACGGCAAAACGACTCTCTTTCATTTTCAATCCTTTTTTTTTTCCCTCAGTATCTTTCCCGCTCAATTTTCATTCTTTCAACTTTTCCTCCATCTCCGTCTTTCTTTCTTCCTCCTCCTATTCTAACCATACCTCTCTCTCTATGTATGTATGTATCAATCTATCTATCTCTTTTTGTCTCTCATCCTTCTCTCTCACGCGATATCTCTGTCTTTCTTCGCCCTCCTTCTGTCTACGACCTCTCCTTTCTTCCTCCTGCTCCTCTTTTTTTCCTCTCTTTCTTTATCTCTCTTTCATCCTCTTACTTCCTCTGGATCTCCCGTCTCTTTCTTGGCCCTCCTCTCTCACTCTTTCTCCTTCCCCCATCTCCCTCCCGTCTCTTTCTCCTCTCTTTCCTCCTTGCTCCCTCTTGCACACATCAGACCCTCTCCTTCTCTTTTTCTTCGCCCCTATTTCTTCCTCTCTTCCCTTTTTTTCTGCCTCCTCCAGTCTTCTTCTTTCCTTCCTCTTCCGTCTTTCGTCTCTCTCTCTCTCTCTCTCTCTCTCTCTCTCTCTCTCTCTCTCTCTCTCTCTCTCTCTCTCTCTCTCACCACTTCGGGGTTACGGGGTCAAAAACCACGAACAGAAATATTCTTTTAAAAAATGAGGGCGAAAGAACCGCTCTTCTGCGTTGAAGATAAGATTTCAATTCTGGAATGAAGTTGCCAATTTAGCTCTTTGGGAGCTAGATGTAGCACCTTTTAAGTGCATTCAGCTCCTATAAATTTGCAACCAGCTCTAAGCTTGAAATTTTCTAAAAAACATATATTCCTATTTTTTGAATTATTCACTTTCATTAGATAAAAATAAAATTGAAGTTCAGTACTAAACACCATTTAAATTAAATGTTAATAATAAGTTGAAGAAATTTTATATTTCAGTCATATCAAAAGAATTAATCGAGGTTTTCTGGACAAGTAAGAGATAATATGATGGAAAGGTTGGGGCCCACAATCCGACTGCCTTATATCCTGACCTTCGTGGGGTGCCTGTATTGAACTTAATTACAGCTTCTCTTTCTTGCAGATCTAGCTCCAAAATCTTTATTCGATTTGGTAACCCCGAATTGCTCTTCTGGCGAAAAAGTTCATGTCTCTGAGCAGAACTTTTATTCGCAGTAAAAAGGTCCAAGTGACTTGTACGAATTGAATTCATCATGCGTTCGAGTCCAGGTAAAAAAAAAAACAGGGATTTCAAATGCTAACATTTTGCACCTGGAAGATTAGTGCAATACATCTTTTCTCTTTATCCCCACTTTTACTCTGTATTCCACGAATTAAACTACACAAGTTCATGTAAACTTGATTTTAGTGATGAGAGCAGAATAAGACATTTTCCTTTAACGGACAACTCATTCACCATGGACAACGCGCTACCACGGATGACATGGATACATGAGAGAAGAGCCTGGGGGTCTGGCGCGGTTTGTCGTGAAGTTGGATGACTTTGGGACCTATTCGGGGAATGAACTTCAATGCTTCGGGGTCAGCCAAGCCAGATGTCTCGACTGCAACCGGAACGAACTTGTAACTGTAGCAGGGTTATCGTAGCTCAGTTAGATAAAGCAGCTGGTATAGTTAACAAGACTATCTTTAGGCTAAGGAGGTGTGAGTTTGTGTCGCACGACGGATTATCCATTTATCCCGTTTGTACACTTCCGTAGATCTAGTAAGTTATAATTAAAAAAAAAACAAAAGAACGTAACTTTGATGAAATTAAGATGAAAGAAAATACGAGTCAAAAATTGATAATGATATTTTTTCATTATTCTAACTCGGAATACGTTTTAGTAAGTATGCTATCTTCGCACAGACACTGCATTTGAACCACCGGAAGAAGAAGGCCGTAGAAATGAATCGGTCGAAATGTTCTAACAACTTTTTGATTACATCGAAGACTTGAAAGAGGGTTTGAATTGTCCGTAAAAAGAAAAGCTGGTAAGTCACAGTGTACTTGATTACAAGTACAGTCCGGAAGAAGGTCAGGACTTGAAATGCATAAATTAGGCCACAAATATTGAGTGCGCAGTCAGGATGAAACTTGGCAGTTAGGATCTGCAAGACATCCTCAAAATAAATGGAACTTTCAGTAACGATGCAAAAATTCATTTTTTTGAAGACTTTCTACATAGCATATACTTGGAAGGAGGATATTGTCACCTCTAAAATTTTATTTATATCTGCTTACGGGGTCGGAAAAGTTATATGAATTCACTTTTTTCTGTCTGTCTACCCACGCAATATCTCCAAAAGTTCTCAATGAATTTTAATGATATTATGATCATATTTTGCGTTAGATCCAGGATGATTTTCGATTGAGAGATATTTAAAAAATATATCTTGCTGCAAAGACGAACCAGGTTAGGTATAACTTTCAGGTGAAGAACAGTTGATGAAGTGTGTGTGTGTGTGTGTGGAGGGGGAGATGAAGTCAATATTTGTACATTTAAAGTTATCTCCCTTGTGTTATATTTATTTGAAGAAAAAACAACTTCTCTATACATCTATATCTTTACTCATCTTTGTTCACACATTATCTCCAAAAGTTCTCAATGACTTTCAGAAACATTTTGGGGAATTGTGAGTGAGCCATAGATTAAGGAAGAATTGATTCAATTTGGGACGGATCCAGGACGTTTTTTACAGTCACGTACCCTGCGTCATAGATATGAATTGATTTTCATTCAGTTTTATTACTATAGCTTTCTAAATACTTATTAGTTTCATAGAAGTGAAATTTAAGAATGCTGTATTTGTATCAAGACGTCTTTTGAAAGATCGACCCTGTCATTAGGACGCCTTGTAAGAATCGAACTCTTAACATAAATAGCCAATGAGGCCAGCTTGTTAACACTGGGACAAGTTCTGACTTCAATCCATCTATCTTATGTCAAAAAAGTGACAACGAGTTTAATGCTCGTTGTCATTTTTTTGTGTGTTAGATTAATGTCACACTAAAGCAAACAGAAAGGGAGAAATGGGGTACTGTGAACACACAGACACAATATAGTCAGCTATCGTGTCTTTGTATTCGCTGAAGTAGACAAGTGCTGATGGCAATATCACTACTTCTACTGATGCTAATACTACTGATGATGATGATGATGATGATGATGATGATGTCTTAATTCAGTTGCCTTAATGCTTCGAAATAATTTTAGAACCGAAAATAGGAAGAGTTGTGAAAGATCCATGGAAAAATAAATTTTTGATAATTTTTGTTTGCAATAAACACATTTATACTAAGATATATTAATTTGTATGGTTTATCCACGCGGAAATAATTCCAGCATTTTTCTCGGGTGCAAATGCTAGTTTATCTATGAAGATATACTTGGGGGAAAATAAACAGGAAAAAATAATGATCGACCTGTTGTATGGAGTAACTCTATTCTAAAATACATCAGGCAATTTGAAACACCGTAATTGAAACTCCGAACTCACTAAATTGAAAGAAAAATCCCATCTTCTTTAGAAAGTACACGCAAAATATCTTCATCGACTTAGTAAAGCAGTAAACCGGGATGGATTATCTACGCCCCGGGCCCCTAGGTTGAGTTTCAGTAAGGTTCCGACTGGCCTTACCCTTCATTGAATAGAATGAAGTGATGTTGAGTCACGTTAAATAACTTATATTGCAGTGATAGATAATACCGATACAATATAAAGTCATAAGTACCTTTCATTTATTTCTTAAAACTTCTCCCACCTCTGCCAACGAAGTTTGAGAGGTATATGCATTGTCTGTATTTATGTGTTCGTCCGTACGATATCTCTTGAAGTTCTGAATGAATTTTGTGGAAAGGTAGGTCAAAAGACTGTCGAGAATGATAAGATTTTGAGGCGGATCCAGTAATTTTTACTTTTATTGGGGGATATTTTAATTCTGCATGAAAAGGGGTAAACAGTTAATAAAAATACTAAATTCAAATTTCAAGAGAAGTAACTGAATATTTTTTTGTATTCATCATGAGAATTTGAGTTCTCTCCCCGGGTTTTAAAAAATTTTTTTTTAAAACTTTTTGCAGAAAGAAATATGCACTCTCTGAGTGCTTTCTACAAAGTTTTTCATTTTCCTTAAATTTATACTTCCAAGTCTACCATTAATCGAAATATCTGATTCAATTTGAAAAAAACAAAACATTTTTTTGCTCCCCGGTCCCGTTTCCTTTAGGGCCCCGAGACTTGAGCCTACTCAGCATAGTGGTTAATCAATCGCTGACTGTAGACGTTCAAACTATTTCGTAATCCCCCCCACCATTTTGAGCATAGTTTTCATCTACGCCCCCACCATAGTGTCAGTCAAAAAAGGATCCATTGAAAATTGAATTCGTCTTCTTAGACTCATCGCCCCCTCACTTCAACGCCCCCTCCTTACCACGACCTTTCCTTCACCTATTTCTCAGCACTTCTTTGAACTTCTAGCACCCCTTCGCACCCGTCGATTTGAGACGTTCCCGAGCCCCCTCCTCGGGACCCTAATGCCCCTCATCCCCCGGAAAAAGAAAGTCTCGGTAATTCTTGTGAGCTCCGGTCCAGCCAGAGGGAGCGGGAGGAGGAGGAGAAGGAGGAGGAGGAGGCGACTAACTCCCAGGTAGGCATGGAAACGAAGGGCAGCAAACATCCTGTTCATTCGGCATCTGATGTCACTAACAAGCAGAAAACTCTCTCGACTCCTCTCTCTTCACCTCTCTCTCTCTTCACTCCCGCTTTTCCCTCTTTCTTCTTTTTCTTGTTCTCCTTCTTCTTCTCCTCCTCCTTAGGCGGAAGCAACGTTCATTTCCGTTTTTGTGTTATTTCTGCCTCATCTATAAGACAACATTTCCTTGTCCCATGACTGCAGGTATATATGTGTGTGAGTATGTATGTGTGTGTGTGTGTGTGTGTGTGTGTGTATAGATGTTTGTGTATGTGTGTATATGTAAGCGGGTATATGTATGTGAGTACATGTCTTTGTGTGTGATACATGTATGTACGTGGGTATTCATGTATGATGTATGTATGTGTGTCTTTGTGTGTGACGTACGTATGTATATTTGTGTGTGATGTATGTATATATGTATGTGTATGTATATGCATGTCTTTGTGTGTGATGTAGTGTGTGCGCACGTCTGTGCATGATTTATATATATATGTGTATGTGTATGCATACATGTGTGTATGTATATATATATGTGTGTGTGTGTGTGTGTGTGTGTACGTGTCTTTGTATGTTTGAACGTATACATATGTGTGTGTGTATCTTCATGTATGATGTATGTGTATGTGTGTATATATACATATGTGTGTGTATGTCTTTGTGTGTATTTATGTATATACATGTGTGTATGTGTCTTTGTATATGATGTATGTATTTATGTGTGTGTGTATATATATATATGTATATATCTGTGTATGTGTCTCTATGTATTTTTACCTATATCAGTCAGGGTATGTGTATGGCTATATGAGTGTGAGGGGTATAAGTGGAAGTGCGTGTGTTGATGGTGTATATGGCGTGTGTGTGTGGGCATATGTGTTGATGTATAAGTGTTTATGTGTGCGTATATTTATGTATGTGTATGCATGTTTGCCAGCTTATGTCTGTGAATACACATGTATATGTGTGTACGCTTGTGTAAATGTGTGTGTATTTGTGTATATGCATGTATGTGCATGTATGTATTTATGTGTGTGTGTGTGTATGTGTGTGTGTGCTCCCAGAGATTGAAACAGTTATGTCTTCAACCGGTGTTAGAGTTCAGGTTGAAGAGCCAGAATTTCGAATGCTGATTGTTTTTTTTTTAAATCACTTCAAGCAGGGAAATTGGCGCAGTACAATCTTCCTGATGGTTGGTTTATTCATGACTTTGAAAACGGGACCTGTAGACAGTTTTCGAATTCTAGTCCCGGCTGCTTCTATCACTTTTGCAGTGAAAGGCATGGATCTAACTCTCCTTCGGTTCCGTGCAAGGACGGTAGAAAAGAGTCGGCAATTACGATAACAATCCACTGTGCCCATGATTACCCAGGGGCGTAAAAACCAATAAGGCAAGGGTGCCAAGACCCCCTCCTGCTGCCGCGCAAAACAAAAAGAAAATTGGGCAAAACGTGTTGAATTTTGAGGCAAGATTCGGAAAAAACCGTGTTAAAATTTCGGGCAAATCCAGTTGTTTTCCCATCTTATAGGAAGAGTTCTTATGTGCCTATGTGGTTACCTGACAGGTTAAGAGATTGAAAAAGACTACTATATCTATTGACAGTTATGACATTGGGGAGGTCGTGTAGGTTCTCTGCGAAAAGGTCTATGTCGTCTGCAAATCTGAGATTGCTCAGATACTCGCCGTCTATTTTAATCACTTTACTCTCTCAGTCTAGTCTTCTGAAGATCATATTGAGTCAGCCTGTGAAGAGTTTAGGTCAGCTGGTATCACCTTGTCTTACGAAGATCATGTGCAACAACCACATCAAAGATAAAAACACTAAGATCAAAATCGAGGACACAGAGCTGGAGAAAGTAGATCACTACATCTACCTAGGACAACGAATTTCTATGAGACCCTCAAAAGAAGAAGAATTCAAGCAAAGAATCACACTAGGATGGCAAGCCTTTGGCAGAGCAAGCTCAACCTTCAAAAATAAGAAGATCCCATTAATCCTTAAAAGAAAGATGTATAACCAATGCATCCTCCCAATAGTCACTTATGGAGCTGAAACATGGAACCTAACCAAGAGACAGATCTGCAAATTGAGAAGCATGCAACGTTCACATGAAAGAATTATGGAGAGACAACATGACAGCACAGTACATCCGAGAAAAGACAAAAGTCAGGGACATCATAGAATCTATATGGCAGTGGGCTGGCCATGTTGCACGAATGGCAGACAACCGATGGACATCACGACTCACGACATGGATCCCCCGAGATCATATGCGCAAACGAGGCCGGCAGAATATTAGATGGAGGGACGAGCTAGACAAGTTCAGGAAGTACTGGCTCCGCAACGCCCATGATAGAGAGGTGTGGCGAATCCTGGGGAAGGTCTATGTCCAACAACAGACGTTAAAAGACTAATGATGATGATGATGATGATGATGATGATGATGATGATGATGATGATGATGATGACATTGGGGTCATTGCTCAGTACAGATTTACTAAGCTCATTTTAATCTAACAGAAAGCTACGTTCAATATTGGGACATTCAACAAGGATCAGACTTTCTTTGCAACGGATCGTCTACAACAGCAAATCCCAACCTGTACACCATGACATCACGGGGTTAGCCCCATCATACGCCGCGAATATTCTAACTATTCAAGGCAATCGTAATTCAATGTACTAATTGTAAGCGACATCTAACTGGTACCTGGCGACTTATTCTATCGTTTTGATTACTAAATGAGGCTCGGTTGATAAACAAGGTTTACATTTTGGATTGTTCTGGAACTGTGTCGAACATTATCAGTGAACATAGTTGCAATATAAATAACCTTAGGTTTCAGGATTAATTATTTTCTTTATCTAATCCAGAAGTGGCCTCACAAGGCCGAATCACCAGAAAAAAAGGGACGGGTAGAAGAATGAAATGATGTGAAATACTTCTTAGAATTGAGAGCAGGATGAAAGTCTAGCCCAGGGATTCAAAATCTTTTCAAGGCCATTCGCCACTTTTGTCAATAAGATTTCTATTTCCTTCCTTCCATTCAAGTGAGTTGCCGCAAAGAATAATTACAAATAAATATTTCATTCTGCATGTATTTCCATCATCATCATCATCATCATCATCATCATCGTCATCAGTAGTCTTCCAACGTCCGTCGTTGGACATAGACCTTCCCCGGGATTTGCCACACTTCTCTATCATGGGCGTCGCGGAGCCAGTACTTTCTGAATTTGTCTAGCTCGTCTCTCCATCTTATATTCTGCCGGCTTCGGTTGCGCATATGATCTTGGGGGATCCATGTCGTGAGTCACGATGTCCATCGGTTGTCCGCCATTCTTGCAACATGGCCAGCCCACCGCTATTTGAGATTTTTCATGGATTCTATGATGTCCCTGACTCCTGTCTTTTCCTGAATGTAGTGTGCTGTCTTGTGGTCTCTCCATGTAAGGTCCAGCATAATTCTTTCATGTGCACGTTGCATAGTTCTCAGTTTGCGGATCTGTCTCTCGGTTAAGTTCCATTTTTCAGCTCCATAAGTGACTATTGGGAGGATGCATTGGTTATACGCCCTTCTACGGCTTTAAAATGAGAAATTATTCGATTTCATGATAGTGCAGACGGTGTTGTGTATTTGCTACTCAAAGAAAGCAAGCATAAATTGTTTGGAACACATCATTTGAAATTCCAATTTATTACAAGAAAAATAAGAGCCTTGCTATCGTAACTAATGTAGATACCAATACGTTCTCAGTACTTGGTCTTCGCATTCAGTTATTTTGTTGATCTATTAGTGAGAGGGTACATCTTAAATCAATTTCAACTTGGAGTTTATTTTAATAAACAACACTGGGAAGGTGAATTCAGACCTTTCGTGGCTGTGATATCCCATCTCACGTCACACATCCTCACTACTTTTGTTCCTAAAACGTTCACCATTGGCTTTTATTTTTACCTAATAGCCTTATTTTCCCCTGAGAATACCCTAAGTTTCTTCTTTGGTGGAGTACCCTGCCGCCCAGGTTGGGAACCATAAACTGAGTAGAGAGTTCAGCTCGTAATTCCAGGAACGCTGCCGAATACTACAGGCAGAGTTTTCAATACAAGTCCAAGTTAAGAATGAGCGTAAAATAAGGACAGATACTGATTTACCGAAATGATTTTCAATGGTTTAAAATGAAGATATCAACCCTTAAGAATTATTAGATGTCGTAGAGAGGAAATAAAAAAAAGCATTCTCAAGGATGCTCTTTCCCTTAAGTATCAGTTACAAATAAAGATGACAAGACTGCCTGCTGCAAGGTCAAACTTCACTCCAACTTCTATTCCAACTGATGATGATTACTGCAACTTTTATATTGTATAAACAATATACACACAGACACACACACAAATATATATATATATATATATATATATATATATATATAAATATATATATATATAATTAAATAATTGTGTCATCCACAGACAGCTGTTTCGTTGTATTACAACTCTTCAGTGAGGTTATAGACTATCCATTATCCCATTCAGTACCACGAAGTAAGATCGAAACCTTCACTTCAGACTCAGAGGCTGGCATTTTACCTCTGCCCTACACAGAATTAGACGGTCAGTAAGGCTGAACTTGAGCTATATATTTATTTACACACAATTCCCCATTTACCAGTGTGCTCTATTCCAAATTTGGATGTGTATATACATATATATATATATATATATATATATATATATATATATATATATATATATATATATATATATATATTAGTATAAATGTATTAATTTTCTAATGAAATAATAAGCCTGTGCATATCAATATGATGAATTTTCCTTAATGTATAAGACTTATTGGATTAGCTCAGTCAGTTAGACATCCTCCTGGCTATCAGTTGGTCACGAGTACAAATCACGATGGGAAAATATGGATTTTAAATATCTATTAACAAAACTAATTAAGGTGGGAATTATTCTTATTGCTTTTGTTCTTGTTACGAAGAGAAAACAAAGTCAACCCCTGATTTTGTGCTGGAGTTTGACAATACATTATTCGTATGTATAGAATATCTTAACTGCAATCATTTATGGTTATAGAAACCACTATCACTCATTTTTCGATCGTTGGGGGCTTCCATAGTGGTTCATGGTGGCAGTTAAAATATTCTATGCATGAAGCATCGGCTGGTGTTTCTCTGTCCTTCTGACCGACTCCGCTTTTTGTGTCCTTCCAAAAGTCAGATGCTTCGAGGTGAATCTTTCCAAATGAGGAAAGGTTGAAAGTGAGACGACATTAAATGGTTTTGAGTCAGGTTGGTCCATGGCCAAGTTGACCCTCCTATATGGTCAGCTCAGCACACAACCAATGCGGACTGACTTTGTTGACCAAGTCGGCCTTTCTATTTTTTGAAAAAAATTAATCATCTCTCGATTTGATTCTATCGCAGAGGAATACGCGTAACCATCTCTGTTTGTCCCTCAAAGGTTTTCGAAATAACTTTATTGTAAAATGAATTTTTGCAGCGAAACCAATAAAACTGGATGTTTTGCTGTCATATTTTTGTTTTGTTCGTTTTCGTGTATTTCTCATAATATCTATCATTTTTATTCAATAAGTAAGAAAATGGCCTGCGTTCGTGTTGGTTTGCAACAAAAATCATCTAGATATTTTTCTCCTAAAAAGAATTGAACGGCCGAGTTGATCAACAAAAACTGGCCGTCATGACTTATGTTATTTGAATCAGATTAGCTGTGGGCCTACTTGACCCTGTTACCCATTCAGGGATCATCAGATACAGAAAAAACTGATGAAGGCCGAAGTTCTCATCTCCCTGGCTTGTTAAAATTAATTCTCTTTTATTCGTTTTTTGTTTTGATATCTTTCCTTAGATAATGATGAAAAATTTTCTTCCATTGCCCATAGCCTCCTCCCTTCGAGAGAATTTCTTTGAAATTAATGGATAACTTTTGGGGATATTGTGCCGACAGACAGACAGGTGGACAAACAGATTGACCAACGGATAGACAAACACGAGTGAACATATATATCTCTTTCAACTCCTTTGGCAGAGGTAAATGTTACATTTCTCAATATGAATTAAGGCAAAAAAATGACTACCCCCCCCAAACCGTGACGTCACAAATGCAGAGGAAGAAGCAATCATAAGAGATTGCAGCTGGAACTGATGTCGCTGTTTTGGCACTCGTCTTTCGGGTGGATTGGGTAGGAGGCACCTAGTCTTTTTTTCCCTTCTCTCTCTCTCTCTCTCTCTCTCTCTCTCTCTCTCTACCCTCTTATTCACCCAGGAAACGCAACATGTAAGTACGTACATAAGTGATTGGAATAAGAGGAAAAACAGTAGAGAGGCAAGGAGAGAGAGAGAGAGAGAGAGAGAGAGAGAGAGAGAGAGAGAGAGAGAGAGAGAGAGAGAGAGAGAGTAAGAAAGGCTGGGGGAGGGGGGTAGTTTCTCAATCGATGTCGCTAACCCGGCAAAACAAGTCGCTGTTTACATTGTAGAAATAGTTACGTGGTAACCCCCTTCAAGACACACTCGGTGGCGCACAGAGGGCAGACTCCTCTACCAATGCCATCGTCAGTGAAAACTAAATGAGAATCAGCTCACACATATAGCTACGATGCAACGGAGGTAATTGTGAAAGATTCTTTGATCCACTCCCCAATTTAACAAACTCCTCCTTGCCCCATGGTCTACTCTCTCAGACAAATTTCACCGAAATTTATCGAGAACTTTTAGAGGTATTGCAAGGACAAACATATAACTATGATGCAAGGGAAGTAACTGTTGAAAATTTGTGGATCCGCACTAAATTTTGATCAGTTCTTCATGAGCCGACGACCACCCTTCTACAAAATGTCATTGAAATTCATCGAGAACTCCTTGATATATTGTTTTGACAGACAGACAACCAGACCGATAGATAGGCAGGCGTGAGTGAATGTATATCACTCCTTATTTCGTCGGAGGATTTAAATAATGGGATATAGACCAGCGTTCAAGTCTCGTCATTTGAAATGCAATTAGGGTTACTTGACGTTGCCCGTTTAGCAGGAAATATCAATAAAAAAAAAAACGCACTTCCCTAAATCGCTCTCACTCAGCAACCACTCCCCTCAGTGACAGATCAAATTTTGTAGGCCCCTGGACTAAAGGTTCTGTGAAGTCCCCAGCAATAGTTTTAAAGGGCGAAGAAAACTGAGGAAAATTCAAATTTATTTGTTAAGCTAGCAACAATTGAAGTTCAAATATTTATTGGAACAAATTCCTCCAGAACACCATTAAATTGAAATTTTTTGAGAAAATCATTTTTCAGTTGAGATTAAGTCAATTCCATAATAGTCGTTGTTAAACATCACACACTGTCATATGATGTAAATGTATACAGGACAATGTTTCTCTTTGCTGTAGTATGTTAATCATATATACTCGTGCGTATATATATATATATATATATATATATATATATATATATATATAAAACCTCACATCCACGTATACACCCTTTCAGATACATCAAATATCGGGAACTTTTAAGTCACTCAGACCCATAACAACAATCGCCCCAGTAAGGCATCCCACTTGTACAAATCAGAACCAACATATTTTCAATGACCTGTAAGGTTAAAACCTATGAAGTTCCTTAACCTGATCACCCTTCTATTTATACTATCCCTAATATACCCACATAAACTAACACCAAAACATTTCCCTCCTACTCTGACACCTATGTCCTCTCGAAGACCTACTACTGCTGCTAATACCACAGACTTCGTCACAGACTGAACGAAGCCCCACACAACAGAATGAGCCTTGCAGATGGGATACCATTTTTTGGTGGACTCGTTCCATATCAAACCTATAACCTCTAAAAGTACGCACATACACACACACAGGCACACACACACACATAGCACACACTACTGAAGATGGGAATACCTCCCGAAACATGTCTAAACCATTAATAAAAGCATTTACAGATAAATAAACCTAACTTCCATACACTTTACTCCCGAGCCTGTCTCACCCTCTACAGTTCAAATTATATATAAATATATTTATATAAAAAAACTTTTTTAAACAAATAATTTAGAGAAATTACACTTTGATTTAGCATTCATAGATGAAATATCTTTTCACTTAATCTCTGGAGGCCCAACAGCTGCCCCCCCTCTGGGCTTCAGCCCCTAAAGCTCATGCCTGAGTCCGGCTCTTTAAGCTTTGGCTAATGTGGTTTTGGAGAACGAAAGTTACGATTACCTTTTGAGACATGTTTTGTGGGTCAAGGGTTGGTGGTCTTATATTCCCTTAAATATGGCATGTTCTTGCATAGTCACTCGAAGACCTTGTTGGCCAATTAACTGTAGTAGGGAGTGGAAAATGATAGTTTATCATTGTAATAGAAAAGCTCTTGTCCACTGCAAGATGATTTATTGCAAGTTATCAATTGCAAGCTAAAAGTCTTGACTCACAGATTCGACTGAGTTACCATCAATCATAATGAAACGGAGATTTGTTTGAGTTTCAGCCATAGAACTACAATGACGGAAATTTCCGCCATCCACATTTAATGAGTTGATAATACTTACAGGTTCTAAATCCAAAGCTAATGTCAAGTTCGTTACTGAAATTATGTTCTTAATAGTATACGCATTTCAAGAAGGCATTTGTACATAGTCTGCCTGTAGCTAGAAACTATGTTCCGTTATCGATTCTAAAAACAAACCCAGACTGAAATATTCCGATGCAAAGATTCAACCCTTGAGCATCATGCATTGTCCATCTGGTGTGTTTGGAATTGTGATTTAAAACCCCAGGTCTTTTATTTGGGAGGAGAATAAAGTTTTACCTTGTTAAGTAACGCATAGCGATGGGTAGCATTCTGCCTAGAGATGATATGATATTGTCGCTAATTTGAAATCGTACTTCAACAATTTGAGTAACTTCTTCAGTAGACACCATTGCTATTCAAGGTTCGAAAACCTCGAGTAATAACTGCCAGGAGACGCCTTGGTAATCTTCGGTATTCCGCGGTAACCTTCGACAATAATCGGTAATCTTTGACAATAATCGGTAACCTTCGGTGATCGTGGGCATGTGGAATGAAGCTTACATCCACCATCATTAATCATTTCAACAAAATCTTACATCAGTATAAAAGCTGATATTCTACCTTCCGTGTTCGGACCGAGTGCGCAGGTAAAAGTCGTAGCCACTGAGGGATACTGAGGCTCAGCATGGCTGAGTGCATTAAGGACCTAAGGACTCGTCCTAGGTCCTCTCATTATTACTCAGCCCAGTCGCAGGGAAGCAGTTCGCCTCAGGGCGGCGCTGTCCCATTGCTCTAAAAGGGACAGGTCGGACTTGAACTAACGCTTTCGCGACTTCGGTTTCGGGGACTGGAACTATTTTTGTGGGTTCTCCTCTCTTTCCCACATTAAAAACGACATCGTGTCACATCCTTTTCCTGTGTGGGTTAAGGTAAATAGAACTTTTTGTAAACTCTTATCAGAATACATCCTACTTCTGATATCCTATAAGCGTCATAAGCTATTTTCTTTGCGTCTACTGCGTCTCTGGTATTATAAGGGCGAATTGCATTTGTTTTTACATTGAATCGTTTTTCTTCTGTAAGTAGGGAGTGGAAGACCCCAGCAAAGATTTAACAGTTTTGATACATTTTGGGGAATTTAGTGGAGCACGCCAAAGGGCAATGGTTGGCAAGCTTGTCTCATAAGCCATTGTTCGTGAGTTCGATCCTTGCAAGGTTTCTCTGCTATTTTGAACGGCTGCGTAGGATAGCTATAAAAAAAAATCTTTAGTGCAATAGAGAGTAACTTGTATATAAAATATGGATTACCTTGCGTTATACGTATTGCTATAAGTGAATTGGTCGGATCAGTATATTTGCCCATACTTCTATTTTGTAAGAGAATTGGAGAAAGGATCAAATATTCTGGTTTGATGAAGTCTGAAGTCTGAGAATGATCTCATGACGATTCATGGAATTAGTGTTAAAAGAGTGAAGAAAGCTAGAAAATTGGTTTCCAAATGGAACATTAACAGCAATGTCATGAAAAGATGGAGATTCAATGGCCGGCACTGAACAAGATGTGCTGGAGAAAGTAGAACATTACATGTATCTCCACAGAATCCTCAAAAGAAGAAGAAATCAAATGAGGAATCTCCCCTGGTTGGCGAGCCATCGGCAGAGTAGGTTCGATTTTCGTGACCAAGAAGATCCGATCGGCCTTGAAGGGACGAATCAACAATCGATGCAGAGTTGAAACATGGAATTAAACAAAGAATTTGTCCTTCAAACTATGAAGCACGCAACATGCACAGGAAAGGATTAGCACATTACGTGGAAATACCCTAAAACGACAAAATACATTAGAGAGCAAATAAATGTCAGAGATATCCAAGTAGTCATTGGCAAACTTAAATGACAAGAATATCAGACAACCGCGGCACATAGTCACAGACAACGGGATTCCATTGATAAAAATTGTGACCGGCAAAAAACTAGATGGTGTGATGATTTGAATTGTATTGGCACCATGACAGTCGCGAGCCAAAAAAACAAAAAAACAAACAAACAAACTCGCAGATCTTGAGAAAAGCTCATGCCCGACAACAGAATTTAAATTGCTGTAATATTTGGAGATAATAGAATAACCCGTCTGCTTTAGTCGAGCGAGTGATAGGTGTAACATAATGAGAGACTTCTGTCAACTCTCAACAGAGCATGGAAAATTCGGTTAATACCTTTTTGATTAATATAAGAGATAGGCAAGCAGTCTCTACTGGAATACGAACTATGATCGCTGATTTCGTTTCCTGAGTTGACGTGTCGCATCAATAAGTACAACCAACTGCTTATCATATGCATATAGACATTGCATTCCAACTCATGTTACTTACATTCTGCACAACCTCGGAAGTTGCTCATCAGCCAATCAGCTTTTTAGTTTATCTAATAATATAAGAGCCCATGTCACTTTTTCATTTGTTGGTTGGTTTCTTTCACGTTAAGACATACATAACCAGAGGTTGGAAGAAAGGCAACCGTGTTTGTTGTGTTTACATACGGTAAAGCAAACAGAAAGAGAGGAAGAGGGTGAGGCTATTGTGTTTGTGCGTTTGCGTCTGTACAATGACTACTACTATGGCTACAGCTACATTCGGTTGCTCAGTCGTAGCTTGGAAAACAATTCCACTAAATATAAACATCTCCGATTTTTCTTGATTTTTTTTACTCATAATAAAAGAATAAGATATACAATAGTATAATTCATTGATTGTCGCTAATTTGAAATCGTACTTATCTAATCCTGTGATTTTTGACGGGTATTATGCTAGTTGGGCGGGTGGTGGTGATGGAAAACTCATCCTTGATTTCACTAGAAACCATTAGGAAGCTCAAATGGTATTGAACTGTTGTTGTTGCAAGAATGTCAGACAACCGATGGACATCACGACTTACAACATGGATACCCTAATGAGAAACTGGCCGACAAAATATGAGATGGTGTGTCGAAATAGAAAAGTTCAGAAAGTACTGGCTCCGCGATGCACATGACAGAGTGGTTTGGGCGAATCCTGGGGAAAGTCTGTGACCAAGGACAGACGATAAAAGGTTGCTGTTGATGATGATAATGATGATAATAATGATGTTGATGAAACCTCTACCCAATTTTCTTCCACTCCTGACTATTTTTTTTTTCTATTTTTTCTCTCTTTCTCTTTCTTTCTCCCGTCTTCCTTCGCCTCCATCCCCCTTGCTTCCCTCTTGCTCCAACTTGGATTCTTTCTCCCCCCTCCCCCCTCTCTCTCAAGCACTTTTCAATCTTCTCCTCTCCTCTGTGCGCCGATCTCCTAATATTTGAACTGTTATCTCTCTCTTTCATCTATACCTTTTTTTTTTATTCAAGTCTCTCGTGTAGCTCTTCCTATCTCTCCTCCTCATCCATTCTTTTCCCTCCTCCCTCTCTCCTATCAATCCTCTCCTTCATTTTATTCCCTCTCTACTACCCCCTTCATTCTTCCCTCGCCTTCGTTCCATTTCTTCCATCCCCTTCCCTGCCTTCTTCACCTTCCTTCGCTGACTCTCCTTCTTTCCTTTCCTCTTCTCTTCCCTCTCTCAACCCTTCTTTCCTCCTCCCACCCTTCCACTCATCTCTCTTCTCCCTTCATTCCTCCCTTCTTTTCCCCTCTCTCAAGCACTTGTCGAACCTCTCTGTTTTCATATCACTCTCTTTCGTTTGTGCTCTCCCTCCCTTACACCCAGCTATCCCTCTATTTGACTACTAATCCGCCTTTTGCCCAGCTCTCTCCCTTCTTTCGCCTAGCTCTCCCTTCTTTCGTCTAGCTCTCCCTCCTTTCGCCTAGCTCTCCCTCCTTTCGCCTAGCTCTCCCTCCTTTCGCCTAGCTCTCCCTCCTTTCGCCTAGCTCTCCCTCACCCACTAATAAATTCTCCTTTTTCCTCCTTCCCCCTACGAAAACTCTTGTTCGACAACTAAGCGACATCAGTTCTATGTTGAAAGATTGCAATCAGAAATGTGCACATGTAATCAGAAAATGATATTTTTCTCAACAGCGACATCAGTTCCACGGCGGACAGCAGGGTTCGTTGCCCTTTCTTTCCGGGCCACACGCGTTTTTGTGCCCGCATGGCCGACATTTTGGTTCGTTTTCGAGGCAGGCGCTCTTTGTACAGCGGTGGGGGGAGGGAGGGGGAGGGAGACAGGCACTCACACACAACTGAGCGGAAGAAGATGGTGTTCACTTAGGGAGAGACGGGCACGCAGTCGAAGGACCGAGGGGGGGTAGGAGGCAGAGGGAGGAGTGTTCGACGTGTATTTGAGAGATAGTGACGGATTTACAGGGAGGGAGAGAGAGAGACACGGTGGGGATGTCGAAGCAGAGTAGATTGATAGAGAAAGAGAGGGAGATAGAGAGAGAGAGAGAGAGAGAGAGAGAGAGAGAAAGAGACGGGGTCGACGGAGAGGACGTTGACAAGTCAAAATTGAGGAGGAGAGGTCGAAAGATAAGTGAGATCGAAAGAGAGGGTCGAATTCTCATGCTAGAGAGAAAGGGAGTCGAACAGAGTCACTCTCTACATTCTACCCAGGGAGAGCAATGAGCCGAGGAAGGGGACAGGAGAGCAAGGAGAACAAGGAGTCGAGGAAGACAGGAGAGCAAGGTTTCGAGAAGGAAGTACTTGGGATTCGTTCGTCATTTTTGCGTTTTGAGGGAACGGTGCTTGTTCATCCTGTAAAGACGCTGCTTCGTTTAGCTGTTAACTCTGGTTCGAGCCTGGCATTTTCCATCTCAATATTCCCGCGGAAAAGAGGGTTTTCGACACTGATAACCAGAGAGAATTAAGGAACAATCGGAATTTTGACATTTAAATTTGATTATTAATTTTACTAATTGTGTAAAAGGATAATTTGATAATCGTAATTGCGAGAGGAAGAAAAATAAAGGTTGAAGCAGAGATAAGGCGTAGATCCAGGAGACGTCCGAAAAGATACAGACCCCCTACCCCCCACCTCGACAAAGGACAATTAAAAAAAATTAAAATCGAGATATAAATTGAAATAAAAACAACAAATAATTCCGAAACTAACATAAAAAACAGAAATGTATTATTGTATTCTTGGTCTAATTATGGATATTGTGTAAAAAAAATGACCTCCCCTGTTAAAAATCTTGCCCCCCCCCCATCCCGTAGTTTTGATGATAATCAGAAAATCGATTTTTACGAAAGAGAATCAACAAAGAAAAAAGAAAAGATGCTGGAGAAATCGGAGTAATTGCCTTGTTAGTGACAACAGATACATGTCCAATTTCACACGATAAGCGAACTGAGGTATGACGTCATCCGGCAATTGTCCAATCAATTCAAGCTCTTGAGATATCTATTACACACACACACACACACACACACAAACACACACACGCATGCACGCACACTTACACAGAAAGGTGCATACACTCGAAGGCACACACGTGCGCGTACACAAGCGCACGTGTCCTTATTTCCTCAGAACCCCACTCTCTCCCACTTCGTTCTTATACTTGTCTCATACTCACTCCAACATCCTCTCGCTACATCTCTGTCTCCCCCTGTTTCTGTCTCTGTCTCTCTTATCTCCATTTTCTCTATCCCTCCACCCTCTTTCTCTCTCTCTCTCTCTCTCTCTCTCTGTCTCTCCCTCTTTCTCAACCTTCTTTACTTTCACTTCCCTCAACGCCAACTAACTTACTTCTTTCTTTTCTTCTTCCTTCCTCCCCCCAACGTTGCACGAGTCACTCGCGCTGGAAACACTAAACACATGTCAGACCCGAAATGTGAATTCGTAATTTTGTTTTCATTTCAGCTTCAACGCATTCTGTCCTTTATCTCTTCTGTGGCTGGCGTAATAGATGATCGCACAACGAAAACAAGCTTAATAGACTGGTGGGCGTCCAAGAAGGAGAGGGGCAGACGTAGCATCCCTTGCCCCCCACACGCACTATGCTGGATCAGGACGACGGGGTTTGAAAGTTGGAACCCCATTGTCAATAAAGGATAATGATGCAGTATAATTGTTTCATGTAACCCCAACCTAATGTACCCGTATAAAAAGACTGCATTATTATTCACCGGTGCTCGCTCCATACCATCACAACGGGCTCAGGTCACAGGTCTCCTTCAACGGTCAAGAGCACCGTCTGATACCGGTATCATTCAGTTGATCGTAATTGGCTTTCACTACAAATCGTGGGTGGAATGTCTATCGTATAACAGAGTTGCCACTAAGATATATACCGAATATAACACCATCATCGCCGTGAATATAGTGCTCAGTGTTTGTTTGCTATTAGATGTTATAAAGACAGTGCGCACCTTTTTCTTGGCGTGCCATCATCACACTTTTCGTCCTGAGACGCTCGAAGTGTTTCCCCGTATAAATCAATAATAATTGCGTGTTCGCTTTATACCATTCCTACTTACAGATTTTTTTTTGCTCCCTGGAAAGCTCTACTTTCGGATAGCGGTGTAAACTTGAATATTTTTCTCTTTCCAACAACGTCTTGATAAAAAAAAAAAGAAAAGAAAAAGATGCATGTGTAAATAGTACCCTTATGCTGGCAACGGCTTCAGCTGACTCTCTATGGAGCAAGAGACGACAAGCACAAGCACTCACTTCACCCTGCACCATTCATTCATTGTTAAGGGCGGAGATGATTTCACACCTTTCTGAAGGGCATCAGCGTCAAGTTGGAACACGAACTGTCGGTGCCTGAGTTTTTGAACTCAACTCTCGGATTTCATTCATTATCTAGCCATTATACCGTTAAGCCATCCCTGCGCCTTCTTGAACTCCCCACCCCCGAAAAGAAACAGGAAAAAAAAAAAAAAAGGCAGCAGTGGCCACCATGTTTGTTTTTCTTGTGTCTGCCTCATTCACATCGCATTAACGTCAGTTAAACGCCATCTGTTACATTTGGTGTCGCTAACGAAGATATCATTTCCCACCTTCATTTCGTAACGAGTAATGGACAGAAGAGGCAGTGGCAAGTGCAGGGGAAGTAACTCTTGCACCAGGCATCATCATCATGATCACCTTCTTCTTCCTCTTCTTCTTCTTCTTCTTCTTCAAATAAACGGATTTCAAACTATATTAAAAATTATTCTTCTATAGATTATCACTATCCCTTCAAACAGAGTGTATTTATTCACCCATGTTTTTTTCTTTGTTTCCAGATATATCTATTTCAGGGTTTAGTGGAATATAATTTATGTTCATTTAGAAATATTAAAGCCTTACTTTTGCTCACAATTTTGGGAGGTGTTAGAAGGTATACATTGTGATGGTCAAAACAACAAATCTGAATGAATGAACAGGGAGAAAAATACAGAGTAAAAATAGGAAGAAAATACAAAATAAAATAAAGAGAAAATACGGAAGAAAAAAAGAAAGAAAAATACAGAGTAAAAATGAAGAAAAAATACAAAGGAAAAATAGAGAGAAAATACACAGTAGAAATAGAGACAAAAATACTGAGTAAAAATAGGAAGAAAAATACAGAGTAAAAATTGAGAGAAAAATACAGAGGAAAAATAGACAAAAATATAGAAAAAATAAAGAGAAAAAACAGAGTAAAAAAGGGAGAAAAATACAGAATAAAAATAGAGACAAAAATAGAGACAAAAATACAGGAAAAAATGTAGAGAAAAATACAGAGTGAAAATAAAGACAAGAATACAGAATAAAAATACTGAGAAAAATACTGAGAAAAAAAGAAAGAAAAATACAGAGTGAAAATAAAGAGAAAAATACTGAGGAAAAATAGACAAAAATACGGAGAGAAAATAGAGAAAAATACGAACAAAAAGACAAGAATACAGAGTAAAAGTAGAGACAAAAATACAGGATAAGAATACAGAGAAAAATACAGAGTAAAATTAAAGAGAAAAAAAAACAGAGTAAAAATAAAAAGACAAAATAGAGGGTAAAAAAAGGGAGAAAAATACAGAGTAAAAATAGAAAGAAAAATACAGAAAAAAAATACACAGAAAAATACAGAGTAAAAATAAGGACAAAAATACAGATGGAAAAAAAGACAAAAATACGGAGTGAAGATAGGGAGAAAAATACAGAATAATAATAGAGAAGAAATACAGACGAAAAAAAGACACAAAGATACATGGTATAAATAAAGACAAAATACAGAGGAAAAATAGAGATAAAAAAAAGTTAAAAAAGGAAGGAAAATACTGAATAAAAATAGAAGGAAAAATACAGAGGAAAAATGAAAAAAATACAGAGGAAAAATAGACACAATAATACAGAATACAAATAGAGAGAAAAATACGGAGTGAAAATAGAAAAAAAAATACGGGGGAAAAATACGAAGAAAAATACAGAGGAAAAAAAGAGAGTAGAATACAGAGTGAAAATAGAAAGAAAAATTCAGAGGAATATTAGAAAGAAAAATTCAGTGGAAAAATAAAGAAAAAATACAGAAATAAAATAAGGAGAAAAATACAGGAAAAAATAGGGAGAAAAATGCAGAGTAAAAATAGACATAAATACAGAGTAAAAATAGAGGGGAAAATACAGAGTAAGAATAGAGACAAAAATACACGGTAGAAATAAAGACAAAAATGCATAATAAAAATAAGGAAAAAAATACACAATAAGAATAGAGAGAAAAATACAGAGTAAAAATAGGTAAAAAATACAGAGTAACAATAGAAAGAAAAATACAGAGGAAAAATAGAGAAAAAAATACGGAACAAAAATAGTCAAAAAAACATGGTAGAAATAGAGACAAAAATACAGAATAAGAATAGAGACAAAAATACAGAGTAAAAATAGGGAGAAAATACAGAAGTAAAAATATGGAGAAAAAAAAACAGAATAAAAATGGAGAGAAAAATACAGAGTAAAAATAGACAAAGAAATACAGAATAAGAATAGAGAGAAAAATACATGGTAGAAATAGAGACAAAAAAACAAAGTAAAAATTAGGAGAAAAATACAGAGTAAAAATAGAGAGAAAAATACAGAGTGAAAATAGAGAGAAAAATACAGAGTGAAAATAGAGAGAAAAATACAGAGTAAAAAAAAGAGAGAAAAATACAGAGGAAAAAAAAGAGAGGAAAATACAGAGGAAAAAAAGAGAAAGAAATACAGAGTGAAAATAGGGAGAAAAATACAGAGTAACAATAGAAAGAAAAATACAGAGGAAAAATACAGAGAAAATACAGAGTAAAAATAGAGAAAAATACAGGGTAAAATAGACACAAAAATACATGCTAAAAATAGAGACAAAAATTGAGTGTAAAAATAAGAAGAAAAATACACAATAAGAATAGAGAGAAAAATACAGAGGAAAAATAAAGAGAAAAAAAAAACAGAGTAAAAATAGGGAGAAAAATACAGAGTAACAATAGAAAGAAAAAACCAGAAGAAAAAAAGAGACAAAAATACAGAGAAAAAATAGAAAAAAATTTACATAAGAAGAATAGAAGGCAAAATCAGAGTAAACATGGAGAGAAAAATACAGAGTAAAAATAGGGAGAAAAATACAGAGGGAAAATAGAGACAAAAATACAATGGAAAAATAAAAAAAATTACACAGGAAAAATAGAAGGAAAAATACAGAGTAAAAATGGAGAGAAAAATACAGAGTAAAAATAGGGAGAAAAATACAGAATAAGTAGAGAGACAAAAATAGAGAGTAAAAATAGAAAGAAAAGTATAATGTAAAAATAGAGGAGTAAAAATACAGATGAAAAAAAAAAGAAAAAATACAGAAATAAAAATTGGGAGAAAAATACAGAGTAAAAATAGGGAGAAGAATACAGAGAAACAATCGAAAGAAAAATACATAGGAAAAATAGAAAGAAAGTACAGAGTAAAAAAAGAGACAAAAATACGGAGTGAAAATAGGGAGAAAAATACAGAGTAAAAATAGGGAGAAAAATACAGAGGAAAAAAAGAGACAAAAAAACGGAGTGAAAATAGAGAGAAAAATACAGAGTAAAAATAGTGAGAAAAATACAGAGTGAAAATAGAAAGAAAAATACGGAGTAAAATAGAGAGAAAAATACAGAGGAAAAATAGAGAGAAAATACAGAAGTAAAAATAAGGAGAAAAATACAGAGTAAAAATAGAGAGAAAAATACAGAGTAAAAATAGGGAGAAAAATACCGAGGAAAAAAGAGACAAAAATACGGAGTGAAAATAGGGAGAAAAATACAGAGTAAAAATAGGGAGAAAAATACAGAGGAAAAAAAGAGACAAGAATACGGAGTGAAAATAGGGAGAAAAATTCAGAGTAAAAATAGGGAGAAAAATACAGAGGAAAAAAAGAGACAAAAATACGGAGTGAAAATAGGGAGAAAAATACAGAGTAAAAATAGGGAGAAAAATACGGAGGAAAAAAAGAGACAAAAATACGGAGTGAAAATAGGGAGAAAAATTCAGAGTAAAAATAGGGAGAAAAATACAGAGGAAAAAAAGAGACAAAAATACGGAGTGAAAATAGGGAGAAAAATACAGAGGAAAAATAGGGAGAAAAATACAGAGGAAAAAAAGAGACAAAAATACGGACTGAAAATAGAGACAAAAATACAGAGGAAAAATAGAGAGAAAAATACAGAGTAAAAAATAGGGAGAAAAATACAGAGTAAAAATGTCGCAAATTTAGATCTATTCACCTCGTTTAATTCCATCTTGCATCAGCTTGCAGGAATCGGGTTCTCATAACAGCTGAAAAAGGTTTTCCATTTTTTATCCTACATTGTTAAAGAATTCATCGGTCAACCCAACTACAAACAGAAAGAATTTCTTGAAACGATGGTTGAAGATGTTTTGTGTTGTAGTTCGTTCACACATTTGTATGTCTGTTTGTACAAATAATATCTCTGAAAGTTTTCGACGAATTTGGACGGATTTGAATGACATTCTGTGGTTGGTTTGTTCATGACTCGAAAAAATATTAAATGACATTTGGGCTGCAGTCAGGAATTTTTAAAATCTTACTCTGGCAACATTGTAAGATTGGAGTATATTCCAGCTAATCATGTTATCATAATAGTAACGTAGAGTAATAACAAATCATTATCAAAACTTAAAATGATGAGCTGATATCTTCCGACGAAGTAAAATAGAATTCCATTCATATTCTAATGACGTAAAAAAATGCTGAAAGTAAAATATGACAAAATTATGAACGGTAATAAACAAAAATCCATTTATGGGCAACAAGATGCTAAAACTCTATAATGCTGGTTAAATAGGTCTATCTGGTTTATGGATAAGTAAGAGGCAACAATAGAACAGTCCTTGATGTTAGTTTGCAAAACCTCTCCAGCTTAGCAGTTCCCAGTTTTCCTTGGATAAAGGACAGTGTGAACTGGCTCACCTACATCATTTAATGGTCATTTATTTATTTACTAGTTGAAGTACCCGTCTTCATTGGGTAAAATATCTTGGGAATAAAAAGCTTGACTAGTAAAGAATATATTCCCCCCATTTCTGACCCCTTAAGGAGGAAATGTTTGCCGTCGTTTTTGACCTCTTAAAGGTGTTAAATAGTCTATCTTCAATTTCGACTCCTTCAAATGGGAGAGTTCCCGTTCATTTTTGGTCCCTTAAAGAGATAAAAGTTTCCCTCAATTTTTGACCCCCTGAAGAATTATATATAAACACATGAAATAAGGCGATATGTATATGTATAGAGATTCTTCATTCTATAATACTCTACAATTTTTCTCTGAAAACTTTCAACTTTAAAACACTTTCCTGGGTCTATTGAGTAAGCATGTCAGATTTGATTTGACTGAGCCCATGTTTAGATGGTTTATACAGCGTAACAGACTGACGGACAATCACCCCCAGCAACACACACACACACACACACACACACACACACACACACACACACACACACACACACACACACCTAGACGTTGTGACACCACTCACATATATACCGATTCTACGTCAATTCATTACCCATCAAATTTAAGTATTGGGTGATAAAAGAGAATGAGGCTAGGAAGATTATATAGCACCACACATCCAAGTGGAATGAGCATTATTACTTTGAGAATCAGCATTCGAAATCCTTTTTTTTCACTTGGATCCAAACACTGACCTGTGGCACTACTCTCAGCTACCAGATAGACCAAGTTATTTTCTTTCCATATGATTTGAAAGTTCAACTTATAGCTCTATATTTCATCATCATCAATCTTTCAACGTCCGTTGTTGGACATAGACCTTCTCCAGGATTCACCACACTTCTGTGTCATGGGCGTTGCAGAGCTAGTACTTTCTGAACTTGTCTAGCTTGTCTCTCCATTTAATATTCTACCGGCCTCGGTTGCACATGTGATCTTGAGGGATCCATGTTGTGAGTTGCAATGTCCATAGGTTGTCCACCATTCTTGCAACATGGCCAGCCCACTGCCATTTGAGTTTTTTGATGGATTCTATGATGTCTCTGACTCTTGTCTTTTACCGGATGTACTGTGCTGTCTTGTGGTCTCTCCATGTAAGGTCCAGCATAATTCTTTCATGTGCACGTTGCATGCTTCTCAATTTGCAGATCAGTCTCGTGGTTAGGTTCCATGTTTCAGCTCCATAAGTGACTATTGGGAAGATACATTAGTTATACACCCTCCTTTTTAAGATTAATGGGATCTTCTTATCTTTGAAGGTTGAGCTTCTTCGGCCAAAGGCTTGCCATCCCAGTGTGATTCTTCGCTTGATTTCTTCTTTTGAGGGTTTCATGGAGATCCGTTGTCCGAGGTAGATGTAGTAATCTACTTTCTCCAGTTCTGTGTCCTCGATTTTCATCTTAGTATTTTTATTTCCGATGTGATTGTTACACATGATCTTCGTCTTGCTGAAGTTCATATGTAGTCCGACTTCCTTGCTCTCTTCATTTAGTTCATCTATCAATTGTTGAAGGTCGTATAGGTTCTCTTCAAAAGAGGCAATGCCGTCTGCAAATCTGAAATTGCTCAGATACTCGCCATCTATTCTAATTCCTTTACCCTCCCTGTCTAGTCTTCAGAAGATCATCTAAAGGTAGGCTGTGAAGGGTTTTGGTGAGTTGGTATCATTTTTTCTCACTCCTTTCTGGAGCTGAAAGGGGTCTGAGTCCTTATATAGCCTGATGAAGGAGCTACTCTGATTGTATATATGTTGCAGCACTCTGACGTATACGGGGTCTACACCTTGAAGAGTGATGCCCTTCATGACCATCGGGATTTCCACCGAGTGGAAAGCCTTTTTGAAGTCGATAAATGCTACTGCGAGTGGTAGCTTGTATTCTGTTGCTTTTTCTTTCTGCTGATTTATCGAATGCAGGCTGTCCATAGCCGAGTAGCTTCTTCTAAAGCCAGTTTGCTCTGGTTGTTGTTTTTCATCTCGTGTTTTTCTGATCTGGTTGGTAACGCTTTTTGGTGATACGTTTGTTCATGCAGTTGAGTAAGCTTATAGGCCTGTAGTTGTTGAGGTCTTTCAGGTTTCTTTTTTTTTTGTATAAAAGCATTATGATTGCAGTGTGCCAGTCATGTGGGACTCTGCTGTGTTTTAGACATAAATTGAAAAGGACAGCCAGTTTCTTAGTGATGATTTTACCTGCTTTTCGGAGTAGATCGATGGTGATGTTGTCTGATAGGGTCAGTGAGGTAGGCTTAGAGCATACCTCTCCCTTTTTATATCAAGTTTTCAACTTAGCAAGGGTCCACAGACGTTTAAATTGGAAAACAAAGCTGAAGAGATGAGCAAGACAAATTAATAAATGAAAATACAGAAAATTCAATTGTACTCATCCAGTTTTTGCAGCAGCATTTGGGATTTGGAAGATTTCTAGCAGTTGAAAAAGTTTGAATTTTTCATTTTTCTTTGTTGAATAGTTCATGCCCGTCTCCCAGCAAGAATTTACTACTTGGATGTATTTGTCTTCAGTCTAATCTAATGTCTATTTTGTTTTGTTTTTATGGCCAGTCAAGCCCCAGTTGGGGATTCAGGTGGGGGGTGTTCTGTTCTTTTCTGTTCTTCCATTTTTTGCCCTTTTTTTTCAGTTTTGGGGGTTAATTGGAATATTTTATACGAAATTGGTTGAAATTCAGAGATTTTGAAGCTATTTTAGTTAATATTTTTGACCGAAATTTTGAGGCAGGGGAAATTCCAATCAAGCGATACAGATCTGGATGAATGAATATTGCATTGAAGCACATGACAGACAAATAAATGAGTAAATAAATAGATAAAAATACGGAAAAGTAGTTTCTACATAATATAATGCAATTCGTGATCATTCTGAAGGATTAAACACACACACACACACACACACAAACATATATATATATATATATATATATATATATATATATATATATGTATTCGTCCAAAATGACAAGCTTATGTACGTATGGATTGGCACGTAAGAGATGCGTCAGGGTCAAACAAATGAAGAGAAATAATGCAAATGAACTTATTACTTAGTTAGATACACAGAAATACGAAGGAACAGATGTGATAACATTAAAGGTGTCATATCAGTGATGCTAAGATGTAATAATTGAACGTGACATCATTAATGCTATGATGCAATTATAGATTGTCTAAGTTCGGCAATTAATTTTTTAGTAAAAGAAGCCATTTTTGATATTTCTTGGGAATAATACTCTTAGAATAATTCCATATTGCAAGTATAAGAATCAAGTGACTCAAAGAAAGACTACTTGCTCTTCTTCCTCCTCCCCCTGCAACAACTACCAAGGACGGTGGACATATCAGTGAACTTATGGTTCTTCTTTTGTTTTCTCAATTGAATTTGCATTATCATGCTAATATATTTTCATTCACCACATATTTTCTTTTTATCAATTCTACCCAAATCTTGAATTTTGGTAAAAATTTATTCAATCTCCTGAAGCAGTGATTGCTACGAGAAAATTCAAACAATTTTAATTCATTTATCAAGGCTGAGTGAAAATACATATTTTTCACGTTATCTACATATTCTTTTCTTTTATCTAAACAAGTTCCATCCGATAATGCCCTCAAAGGTATTCGAACTCACGACTCTTGGTTTACGGGATTAGTAGCTATAATCCATTGAGCTATTGACGCAAACATGTCAGAGAATCTTTAGTTCTGCTTAATATCTGAGCCAACAATGTGTGTTTAGTGTTGTTTATTAACATTTGTTTATTATTGATGTAACAGTTTAGTATAATGAATGAATAACACCAGGGCTTAGTGGTTAAGGCATTGGACTTTCAATGGCCTTCAGCAAGAATCGAACTCAGAATCAAAGTGAGAAAAAAAGCAACTATAGGTAAGGTAAAAGCTCGTTGAAATTAATAGTGCAATATTTTATCCAAGAATTAATGAAAAAATCTTTTAAGTACAAATCATTTATTGAAATAACTTTCCATCAGATTCTAAACTAGGTCTCAAATATGTTTTTTATTGAATTAAGCCCGGTATGATATTGTCCACATTGAAATTCAAACTCAGGATCCGTGGTTTACGAGACCATTGTTCAAAACCACTGCATTATTGACGCAAATCTGTTGATTGTTATTTGTTTTGATTAATCTCTCAGCCAACAACCCGGTGTTTATTAAAAGCTCTGATTAATGGATATAATGTTTTGGATTATGCATCAATGAGCACGATGGCCGAGTGGTTAAGGCGTTGGACTTAAGTTCCAATGGACGATTGTCCGCGTGGGTTCGAACCCCACTCGTGCAAAGACCTTATCCCATAGAATTAATTTTCTTTACTGTTCATCGAACCTAGTGAAACTTTATTGAGTCTAAATTTACTCAATTCAAGCTATTCAACAAAACCCTATTTCTATCGAAGTATCCATCATTGTTGTAGATGATTATCACATTGTAAATTATAACGTGAATCGGGAAGATTGTGTAGACCTAATCTTCCAAGTGGGATGGATTTTTCTCGCATGGAAATCAGTAAAAAAAAAATATTGTTTTTACTTGAACTTGAACACTGACCTGTGGTACCAGTGAAGAAATAGACGATTATATCAGTGTCCAGACAGACCAAGTTACTATCATTCTGCATACTTTGACTGTCTAATGGATTTAAACCTTTAATTTCTAGAAAGCAATGATTGTTATGATAAAATCAATATGATTCAAATCAATTATCAAGCTGAGTGAAAATACATTGTCTTCATATATCACGATAATTAAAGTGCATGACTTTTATAGGATAATTTCACGTTTATAATGTCCTTTAATAAGAGAGAGGGACAAAAGAAAGGAGTGCCTGCAGCAAAGTGACGGTGAAGTAAAGGAGAAGTGAGAGTGTGGGGAATGAAGATTTTGAATTAGTTGTAATCTAGCTAGATCTGGTCAACCACCTCCAATTTAGCCAATAAAAATTTTTCAATAGCCGATTTAATCAGATAAGTGTATTAAAAGCAAATGTACGATTTTTACTAATAATTTTTTCTTTGGTCTTGAAGACCAAAATATTAAAGTATAAAGTAATATTCTGTTAACAAGAAATCAAAAAATATAACAGATTTATTATTACCACTAAAAAGTAAACGAAGGACTTTTTTTTGTGGACGATGACGTCCAGGGCTACACTATCATAAGGTTCGAACTCACAATTCCTGATTAATGAGAACAGTGCTTTAAAACTCTGAGCTATGATGGAAATTCATATATATATATATATATATATATATATATATATATATATATATATATATATATATATATATATATATATATATATATATATATATATATATATATATATATATATATATATATATATATATATATATATATATATATATATATATATATATATATATATATATATATATATATATATATATATATATATATATATATATATATATATATATATATATATATATATATATATATATATATATATATATATATATATATATATATATATATATATATATATATAATGGTTTGCAATGAATAATTTCTTCTTTGGTCTTAGCATAAAGTAATTCTTGTTTTTTGGAAAATCGAAGTATATAGCAGATTTTGGCCATTAATAACATAATTGCCAACAGTAGAAAATAAACGCAGGACATTGTTTTTTAATTTTGTCATTCATAACGAACAGGTTTATGCCGTTGTAATGTTCGAACTCAGCATTGCTTGGCTTATGAAATCAGTGCTTTAGACATCTGAGCTTTGAAAACAAACACGAAACCAAAGGTTTTCATCTAAGTTTTGATCTCTCGGTCAGTAATGCCACGTTTATTTACAGGTATTATCCGTGAATATAATGGTCTAAAACATTGGCAAAGTTTTTAAGGTGTTGGTCATAAGTCACAATGGACAATGACCTAAGTAAGATCGAACCTCTCCGATGTAATCAAACTTTTTTTTCTGTTTTCTTAAGGATTTCGTCAACCTGGGGAATTTGAGCCTAAATTTAGTAAATTCATGCAAATCAAAAAAAGTCAATTTCAATCAGAGACAAAATCATTCGAGACAGCTGCCATTCTTACATATGAGTATTACAAGTCCCCAACAATAAAACATGGATGTGAGATTAACATGAATTCAGTAAATTGAGGCTCAAAAATGGATTTCCATCCCACGTTAACAATCATCAAATGAAACGTTAGTCCAACATCTTGACCACTCAGTCTGGTATGCAAATAATTCTTGTCACGAAACCATTATCAAAACAATGAACACCCGTCAAAACTAAGCCGAAAAAGAGCCGGGGACCATAGCTCTGTGGTCCAGAACGCTTGTCTCATAGACCGGTGGGGTCATGAGTTCGAATATCACGAGGATAATTCTTACTCAACGCTCATCCTAATGAGAGAAATGTAGTATCCCTGATTTTAAAATGAATTTTCCGTTAAAAGGTACCTCGATATTTACACTATATTGTTATCAATAAGTGACAGAATCTTAAAAAATCTTTCTTTTATCTTCTGGTGTGAAAAAAAACCCCTTGAACAAATTATCGATAAAAGTTGTGAAATTACAGTCATTAAAAAACTGTTGATCACTTAAATCCTTTTAATATGATATGAGGATTATGAAATATCACTGAAAAGAGCTAAATCTATCTTTGAAATAGATAAATACTATTGCAGCTAAGTTATAAAGAAGTTGGAATTCTTGAACTTAAATTTGTCTCCTTTTTGAAGAAAAAATAAATTTAATGAAACACCTTCCAATCACAAAGTTTCATTAAGTTTGACAAATACTAATAAAATTGATTTACTAACAAAACACAAAAATTCTGCATCAAAGGTTGGGTGCAGATCTACCCAAACAATTATTAAATGGTATTTAGAATAACACGAATAGGATTAAAAACCACACAGATGTTTGTCGATTGGAATTTGAGCCCAACGCCGTAACCACTTGGCCACCATGCTGTTTGTCATTCTTGACTATTCTATTTTCAACGAACTGCTCAAAATTTATACATCCAAAACTACATGGGAGGGAAGCACAAGTGGGGTTCGAACCAACGCAGACATTTCTCTATTGGAATCTAAGTCCAACGCCTTAACCACTCGGCCATCATGCCGTTTGTCATTTTAGACAATTATTATTTTAACGATTCTCATCAATGTACATACAAACCTACATGGGAGAATAGCAAGAGTGGGGTTCGAACCCATGCAGACATTTGTCCATTGGAACTCAAGTCCAATGCCTTTACCACTCGGCCATGGTGCTGTTTGTCGTTTTTGACAATTCTTATTTCAACAATTCTCATAAATGTACATACAAAACTACATGGAAGGATGGCAGGTGTGGGGTTCGAACGCATGCAGATATTTGTCCATTGGAACTAAAGTCCAACGCCCTAACCACTCTGCCATCGTAATCTTTGTCATCCAAGACAATTCTTATTTCAACAATTCTAATCAATGTATTTACAAAATACATGGGAGGATAGTACGAGTGGGGTTCGAACACACGCTGACATTCGTCCATTGGAACGTATGTCGAACACCTTAACCACACGGCCTTCGTGTTGTTTGTCTTTACTGACAATTCTTATTTCGACGATTTTAATCAATGTACATACAAATGTACATGATAGGATAGCAAGAGTGGGGTTTGAACCCATGCAGACATTTGTCCATTAAACCATGTGTGTTACCTCGTAACCCTTAGGCCATCTTGCTGTTTGTCATTCTTGACAATTCTTATCACATCAATTCTTATCAATGTACATACAAATATACATGGTAGGATAGTAAGAGTGGAATTTGAACCCATGAGATCATTTGTCATTTGGATCTTAAGTTCCAACAGCCAAAACACTTGGGTATGGTGCTGTTTGTCATTCTCGACAATTCTTATTTCAATAATTCTCATCAATATACAAAGAAGACTACCCGGGAGGATAGCATGAGTGGGGTTCGAACCCATGCTGATATTCGTTCATTGGAACTTGAGTCCAACTCCTTAAACACTCCACCATCATGCTGTTTGTCATTCTTGACGGTTTTTTTTCAACAATTACCATCAATATAAATACAAAACTACATTGGAGGATAGCACAAATGCAGTTCGACCGCATGCAGACGTTTGTCCACTGGAACTTAAGTCCAACGTTTTAACCACTCGGCCATAGAGCTGTTGGCCATCCTTGACCATTCTTATTACAACGATTCTTATCAATGTACATACAAAATTACATAGAAGGATGGCAGGGATGGGGTACGAACATATGCAGACATTTGTCCATTGGAAATTAAGTCCAACGCCTTAACCACTCGGCCTTCTTAGTCTTTGGCATCCAAGACAATTCTTATTTCAACGATTCTCATCAATGTGCATACAAAAATACATGGGAGGATAGTACGAGTGGGGTTCTAACACATGCAGACATTTGCCCATTGGAACTTAATTCCAACGCCCTAACCACTTCGCCATCGTAATCATAGTCATTCTTGACAATTCTTTTTTCCCCGATTTGCATCAATGTACATACAAATCTACATGGGAGGGTAGCACGGGCGGGGTTCGAACCCACGGGGACATTTGTGCATCGGAACTAAAGTCTAAACAGCACAGTATATCAGGGAGGAAATGGGAGGCTGAGACATCATAGAATCTATCAAAAAACTTAAATGGCAATGAGCTGGCCATAATGCAACAATGGCGAACAACCAATGGACACCACGACTCACAACATAGATCTCCCGAGATCATATGCGAAACCATGGCCGATAGAATAGAAGATGGAGAGATGAACTTGAGAAATTCAGAATATACTGCTTCCACGACGCCCATGATAGAGAATTGTGGGAAGGTCTATGTCCAACGACGAACAATAGAAGATTGATGATGTTGATGATGAAAACCATAAGTCCTTTGATAAGGGAGGGGCAAAAGAAATGGGTGCCTGCAGTTTGAAAAGACCAAAGGAAGTAAACAGAGTTGTCGGATCAGCCGATTAAGTCTGATGTCTAATAATAACAATAATATTTTTCTTCTGATAAGTTAGCTGGAATTCAAAGAATATGGCGGCTTCTGGCCATTATAAACTGTAAGTAGCTAAACATACTTGCCAACACGAGATGCTGAAGGGTGGATTGTCTTTGAATTTTATGTCATATTTTGAATAAGCATTACACTTTTAATAGTTTATGTCTTAGTGAGATCCGAACTCAAAATTCCTATTTCATGAAAACAGCCCTTTAAACCGTTCGGCCAAGGAGACCAAAACAATACCATTGGCTATCCTCTCAGTTTTGACTATTCTGTCAACAACGCTGTTTTTATTGGTTGCAATTATCGATTGGTATAATGGTTTTATGTTAATATCCATAAGCACGATGGCCGAGTGGTTAAGGCGTTGGACTTAAGTTCCAATGGACAATTGTCCGCGTGGGTTCGAACCCCACTCGTGCTATAGGACTTTATTTCTTTTTTGTTAGTAAATTAATTTCTTCAGTGTTCAGTTAAACCTGGTGAAACTTTGTGATTTGAGCCTTAATTCAGTTTAATTTAAACAAATCAATTTTGAACGAAGACAAAATTAAGTCCAAGAGAGCCAACTATGTTATAACAGAGCTGCTAAAGAATGTCAAGCCAGATCTAGCTATTTTGAGTGAAAATAAATTAACCTTATATCATAACAAAATAATTTAAGTACACCACATATATTCCCTAGTGAGTGTGATGAGAGTAATTGTACAACTTTCATTGACAATTTCTTCTGGGGTCTTGGTGTTATTATTTCCCCCTGGATAACTTAGCTGGTTAATCGAAAAATATGGTTGAGTTTGGTCTTTTTATTTCTTAAACTAGAAATAATCAGAAATTCTAAGCCACACCAGATGTTGAAGGAAGGAATTTTTTTCAATGAGGTATCATATTTTTAGAATAACACATTTTAATTATGAATAGTTTTTACCTTCAACCAGTTGTTTTTTGCCCCAACTCTCAATCGAGCAGTAACCGTACGGCGACGATTAAACAGTCAAAATGGAAATCAAAAGCAAGAACTGGGGAGGATCGAACTCACACTCTTTAACCGACAGGGAATGAAGTACACTCTAGATGGTATGAAGAGAATTCTTTTCATTCTGCCAAATTTTGAGAACAAGAGAGTGGAACGATTTAGTTGACATTTTTTTTTATTTACCTCAATGTTTTAAAAATCTGGGTTACTGCTATATTTTTTCCCTTCAGAATGGTTGGTGCTGAATCAGAATGTCTCCGGTCAGATTCGAATTAATCCCCCTACCATGGAAATCAGCATCCAAAACACTTGTTTTTTTTTTTTTTTGTTCTGTTTTTTTTATTGGGACTTGAACATATTTGGAGTCATAGTATATAGACATTTCCTTTCGCATGTGAATTATAAATCTAGCCGATTCCGGCCATTTCAGCTGAAAATATCCAAATGTTCTTGGCTAAAACATTCTCTACATGGAATATGGAGGATATTTTTTTAAATTCTGTCAAATATTGAGTTACTATTTTTATTTTTTTTCGTAAAGTTAGATTTATTTTAAAAACCCAGATACCGTATTTTCCCCATCAGAATAAGCGTTGACCTAGAATGCCTTCAGTTAGATTCGAACTGACGAACACTTTGTTTATAATACCGGTGCTCTGGACTACAGAGCTATAGAAGTTACCTTAGCGTTTGCACATTGTTGAGATAACAGTTTTGCGCTAAGAATAATTAGAACGATGGCCGAGTAATTAAGGGCGTTGGACTCAAGTTTCACTGTATGATTGTCCACGTGGGATTGAATTTTAGTTTTGAGCCTTAATTTACTTAATCCATGTTAATCAAAAAGAAACTTCATTTTGATCGAAGACAAAATTAGACGAAATATCTGTCATTGTTATATGTGTCAATTTCAAGCACCCAACGTTATAACGCTAGTGTTTGGGTCCAACAAATCTGTCTTACTTGGGTTGATCTACTCCTCAAAGTGGGATGAGCTGTCATTAAAATCAGCATTCGAAATCCCTATGTTTTTCACTTAGACTCCGACACTGATCTGTGGCCCCAGTATAGACTATAATCTCAGCTACCAGATAGGTCAAGTTACTTTCATTCTATATGCTTTGACACTTTAATAAATTTGAAAAAATCAATTTCTAAAAAGCATTGATTGTTATGACGAAATTCAAACAATTCAAATTAGTAACTAAGGGCGTAACCGCTATTCTCTAATAAAATGATGTCACGTTGGTAAGGTACTTGAATGTTTGTCAGACTTGGTGGAATTTGGTGATTTTCAGTTTGATTTTAGATAATTCATACTAATCAAAATAAGTCTATTTCAAAATTAGTTGAAATATCTTCTATTCATTTAGATCATTATTAAAAGACCCAATCGATATAACTCAGTAACGAATGAAGAGATTCAATGTGTGGAATCTTCAATACACAAAATGTGAAGTCATCGTTGCTAAGTGGTTAAGGCTCTTGCATGTGTTCTTGATTTCCTCAAGGCTAAAAAAAGTGATTTTGATTCGTTTTCTTTATTTCAGTTTGCAATTTTTTTAAAGCAACAGGTTAAAGAAAAGGTGCCCTTATTGTAATCGGTACCGTAAGGTAAAGGAAAGTCGAGAGTGGTTGATAAAGAGAGACGGTGCATGAGGATTCTAACGGTGGGAGTGAGAAAGATGAGTAGTAAATTTAGTAGCGTGAGTAACAAATGGAAGCTGGAGGAAAAAAGAAGGGAAAAAGCTAGATGGTCAGTTAGTTCCCGTATCAGATGGAAGAAGGTGGTAAGTTGATGAAGTAAAAGAGACATGATAAAAAATGACTTGCTTCTAAGTTAGGGAACCAGACGTAGATCAGAAGAGAAGAGTAGTAGGGTGTCTGGGGACGGTCTACACCCGCCACCGGCTCCTGACTGATGGAAGTTGAAGGACTGATTAAGTCCCGCCTTTTCTTCCTTTTCATTCTCTCTTTTTCTCTCTCACTCACTCTACGGGATATATGGTCGACATGGCCCCTGCCATCATCCTTTAATATCTGTCATTGTTGTATATGACTATCACAGACGTCCCACATTACAATGCACCTCAAGATTTTTCAGAATTATAAATGACAAAAATCTAATTTTACCTTCAACCAATTTCTCTCTTTTTTTTCTAAACGGATTACAATTTGATCGTAACCCTGCAACAAAGATTATATAGCACAAAAGAAAATGAAGAACAAGAAACGTCTCACAAGTTTTAGCCAAGAAGAAGTCAGGTACACGTCTGACCACCTTAATCACTTGGACACTGTATATTTTGGCAGTAGATGATTTTACACCATAAACCTTTTTAATAGTTGCCGTCTTATATCGATGGGGTCTTGTAATAGTGATCAACAAGAATGGCAGATGTTTTGATTGACTTTGTTTTCCATTGAAATTGACTTGTTTCAATCAGCATGAATTATCTAAATTTACGCTCAAAATCACAATGTTCCACCAGATCTGACAAACATTAAAGTACCTTATCAACGTGACATCATTTTATTAGAGAATAGCGGTTACGCACTTGGTTGCTAATTAAAATTGTCTGAATTTTGCCATAACAATCACTGCTTTTTAGGAATTGATTTTGTCAATTTATTAAATAATCAGAGCACACAGAATGAAAGTAACTTGACCTATCGAGTAGTTAAAATAATTGATAATTTCTAAACTGGGACCACGGGTTAGTGTTCGAGTCTCGGTGAAAAACATGAGGATTTTGAATGCTGATTCTCTATACAGAATGGTCGATCTCACTTTAAAGAGTGAATCAACCTAAGCCCTAACGTGATCAGCTGTCTGGGGCCAAAACACACGCGTTATAACGTTGGGCGCTGGAAGTAAACACAAATAACAATGACAGATCTGTCGACTAATTTTGTCTGCAATGCAAATCTCTACAATCCAGATATAAAAAATGCAATTTGTACGATAGGCTTTTCTCCAATCTTACTACAATTAAAGTCTCTATCATCCACGCCTATAAAATGTTGTACGTATAGAAAGCTAATCTCCAAGTTCATTGCAATGCAATTCTCTATTATCTACGCCTATAAAATACTATGCGTATGGAAGGCTATTCAACCCTCTCAATGCTATACAAATCTCTCTTATCCAAATTTACAAAACGCAATGTGTGTAGAAGGCTATTCTCTAATCTCACTGCAATGTAAATCTCTATTATCAATGTATATAATAAGTTGTGGGTACAAGATTATTCTCAAGTCTTACTACATTTCAAATCTATGTTATCCACCTTAATGAAATGCAATGTGTATGGAAATCCATCTTCATAGCCGACAGCAATCCAAATCTCTATCTTCCACGTCTATAAAATTCAGTGTGTATAGGATGCTGTTCTCCAAGCTCACTGCAATGCAAATCTCACTTACCCATGCATACAAAATGAAATGGGTACAGAACACTGTTCTCAGATATCGGTGCAATGTGAATATCTATTATCCACGTATATAAAATGAATATCGAGGGTTATTATCCGACCTCAGGACAATTTAAATCTCTATTGTCCACGTTTACACAATGCAATGTGTATGGGAGACTATTCTCGTCAAATCTCTGTTATCCACGTCTAAAAAATGCAATGTGTATAGAAGGCTATTCATTCTTCAAGCTCATTGCATTGCAAATCTCTTTTATCATTTTTTTCATTTCTGACCCCTTGGAGGGGGAAAAATTTTGTCGTCGTTTTTGACTTCTTAAAGGACGGAAAAAGTCTATCTTCAATGCTGACCCCTTAAAATGGGAAATTTTCTTTTCATTTCTGGTCCCGTGAAGAGATAAAAGTTTCCCTCAATTTTTGACCCCTTGAAGAATTATATATAAACACATGAAATAAGGAGATATGTATATAGAAGGTTCACTCTGTAATATTTTACATGTTTTCTCTAAAAACTTTTTACTTTAAAACATCCTCCTGTGTCTATTGAGTAAACATGTCAGATTTGGTTGAAAAGAAATCAAGCGAAGAATCACACTAGGATGGCAAGCCTTTGGTAGAGCAAGCTCAACCTTCAAAAACAAGACGATCCCAATAATCCTAAAAAGAAGGGTGTATAACAAATGCATCCTCCCAATAGTCACTTATGAAGCTAAAACATGGAACCTAACCAAGAGACAGATCTGCAAATTGAGAACTATGCAACGTGCACATGAGATAATTACGCTGGGCCACACATGGAGAGACCACAAGACAGCACAGTCCCTCCAAGAAAAGATAAGAGTCAGGGACATCATAGGATCCATTAAATATCCCAAATGGCAGTGAACTAGCCATGTTGCAAGAATGGCTGACAACCGATGGACATCACGACTCACGACATGGATCCCCCCGAGATCACATGCCGAACCGAGGTCGACAGAATATGAGATGGAGAGGCGAGCAAGACAAATTCAGAAAGTACTGGCTCTGCAACGCCCATGATAGAGAAGTGTGACAAATCCTGGAGAAGTTTTATGTCCAATGAAGGACGTTGAAAGAATGATGATGATGATGATGATGATGATGATGATGATGATGATGATGATGATGATGATGATGTTTATATAGCGTAACAGACTGATGGACAATCATCCCCAGCCACACACACACACACACATACACACACATAGACGGTGTAACACCTCTCACATATATAAAGATTATACGTCAATTCATTACCCAACACATTTAAGTATTGGGTGATGAAAGAGAATGAGGCAAAGAAGATTATATAGCACCACACATCCAAGTGGAATGAGCATTGTCACTTTGAGAATCAGCATTCAAAATCCTTATTTTTCACTTGGATCCGAACACCGAACTGTGGCACCACAATCTAAGCTACCAGATAGACCAAGTTATTTTCTTTCCATATGATTTGAAAGTTCAACCTATTGCTCTATGTTTAGTCTCCTGTAGAAAAAATCATATAGTAAATATACTTATGAGAAAAAGTAGATGAATTTACATATGAACACTGTCAAGGTTAAAAGAAACTTGCTTTCTGTTTTTTTTAGATATTTCCACACATCTCTATTTTCGGTCTTTTGGAATATCTAACGTTAAACAACAGAAATTAGTTGTTATAAGCTTTACTTCATCATATTTTAAGCTCTACACAAAGTCAACGTTTGTTGAATGTATTGAGCGCTTTGTGAAAGAACCCAAGGCATATCGAATATATAATATTACATCGTATTACTGAATTTTATTGTACATATATAATTCTAAATAACGTTATATCATGTAGATACTTGTATAAAATGATCTCGTGTCATGACACGGTTATCGTATCAATCACTCTACACAACGAAAATAGAATAAAGAATTGAAGAAAATAGGGCTGCTGCAATAATCGAACCTGCCACCGATAGGGTAGCGGCTTCAACGTATTGGTGCTTTTACCTTTAAGCTATTGGGTAATTTCTTTCTTAATAATTCAAATATCCCAAATTTCATTTCAAAGTCTCAACTCAAGTTATATCAATGGGTAGCCAGATGTTTCAAGTCTCAAGAGTTTCTATTACGTAGTCAATACATCATAATAGGAAGGAAAATTAACCAATGAAATGCGTCAGAGTCATACAAATAAAGAGAAATAATGCAAATGAGCTTATTACATAGTTAGATACACAGAAATACGAAGGAAGAGATGTGATAACATTAAAGGTGTCATATCAGTGATGATAAAATGTAATAATTGAACGTGACATCATTAATGCTATGATGCAATTATAGAATGTCTAAGTTTTGCAATTATTTTTTTAATAAAAAAAGCCATTTTTGATATTTCTCGGAAATAATACTCTCGGGATAATTCCATATTGCATTTTACAAGTATAAAAATCAAATGACTTAAAGAAAGACTACTTGCTCTTCTTCCTCCTCCCCCTGCAACAATCACCAAGGACGGTGGACATATCAGTGAACTTATGGTTCTTCTTTTGTTTTCTCAATTGAATTTGCATTATCATGCTAATATATTTTCATTCACCTCATATTTTCTTTTTATCAATTAAACCAAAATCTTGAATTTTGGTAGAGATTCATTCAATCTCCTGAAGCAGTGATTGCTACGAGAAAATTCAAACAATTTTAATTCATTTATCAATGCTGAGTGAAAATACATATTTTTCACATTATCTACATATTCTTTTCTTTTATCTAAACAAGTTCCACCCGATGATGCCCTCAAAGGTATTCGAACTCACGACTCTTGGTTTACGGGATTAGTAGCTGTAATCCATTCAGCTATTGATGCAAACATGTCAGAGAATCTTTAGTTCTGCTTAATATCTGAGCCAACAACGTGTGTTTAGTGTTGTTTATTAACATTTGTTTATTATTGATGTAACAGTTTAGTATAATGAATGAATAGCACCATGGCTTAGTGGTTAAGGCATTGGACTTTCAATGGCCTTCAGCAAGAATCGAACTCAGAATCAAAGTGAGAAAAAAAGCAACTATAGGTAAGGTAAAAGCTCGTTGAAATTAATAGTGCAATATTTTATCCAAGAATTAATGAAAAAATCTTTTAAGTACAAATCATTTATTGAAATATCTTTCCATCAGATTCTAAACTAGGTCTCAGATATGTTTTTTATTGAATTAAGCCCGGTATGATAATGTCCACATTGAAATTCAAACTCAGGATCCGTGGTTTACGAGACCATTGTTCAAAACCACTGCATTATTGACGAAAATCTGTTGATTGTTATTTGTTTTGATTAATCTCTCAACCAACAACCCGGTGTTTATTAACAGCTCTGATTAATGGATATAATGTTTTGGTGTATGCATCAATGAGCACGATGGCCGAGTGGTTAAGGCGTTGGACTTAAGTTCCAATGGACGATTGTCCGCGTGGGTTCGAGCCCCACTCGTGCTAGGACCATTTCCCATAGAATTAATTTTCTTCACTGTTCATCGAACCTAGTGAAACTTTATTGAGTCTAAATTCACTCAATTCAAGCTATTCAACAAAACCCTATTTCTATCGAAGTGTCCATCATTGTTGTAGATGATTATCACATTGTACATTATAACTTGAATCGGGAAGATTGTGTAGACCTAATCTTCCAAGTGGGATGGATCTTTCTAGCATAGAAATCAGTAAAAAAAAAATATTGTTTTTACTTTAATTTGAACACAGACCTGTGGTACCAGTGAAGAAACAGACGATTATATCAGTGTCCAGACAGACCAAGTTACTATCATTCTGCATACTTTGACTGTCTCATGAATTTAAACCTTTAATTTCTAGAAAGCAATGATTGTTATGATAAAATCCAAACGATTCAAATCAATAACGAAGCTGAGTGAAAATACATTGTCTTCATATATCACGATAATTAAAGTGCATAACTTTTATAAGATAATTTCACGTTTATAATGTCCTTTAATAAGAGAGAGTGTCAAAATAAAGGAGTGCCTGCTGTTTGCAAAGTGACGGTGAAGTGAAGGAGAAGTGAGAGTGTGGGGAAAGAAGATTTTGAATTAGTCGTAATCCAGCTAGATCTGGTCAACCACCTCCAATTTAGCCAATAAAAATTTACAATATTAGAATTAATCAGATAAGTGTAATAAAAGCAAATGTACGATTTTTACTGATAATTTTTTCTTTGGTCTTGAAGACCAAAATATTAAAGTATAAAGTAATATTCTGTTAACGAGAAATCGAAGAATATAACAGATTTTGTCCATTATCAACACTAGAAAGTAAACGAAGGACTCTTTGAAAATTTTTTGAACCATGACGTGCAGGGCTACACTGTCATAAGGTTCGAACTCACTATTCCTGGTTTATGAGAACAGTGCTTTAAAACTCTATGATGAAAATTCACATATATATATAATGGTTTGCAATTAATAATTTCTTCTTTGGTCTTAGCATGAAGTAATTTTCTGTTTTTTGGAAAATCGAAGTATATAGCAGATTTTGGCCATTAATAACATAATTGCCAACAGTAGAAAATAAACGCAGGACATTGTTTTTTAATTTTGTGAATCATAACGAACAGGTTTATGTCGTTGTAATGATTTCGTCAACCATGTGAATTTGAGCTTAAATTTAGTAAATTCATGCAAATCAAAACAAGCCAATTTCAATCAGAGACGAAATTATTCGAGATAGCTGCCATTCTTACATATGTGTATTACAAGCCCCCAACAATAGAACATGGATGTGAGATTAACATGAATTCAGTAAATTGAGGCTCAAAAATGAATTTCTATCCCACGTTAACAATCATCAAATGAAACGTTAGTCTAACATCTTGGCCACTCAGCCTGGTGTACAAATAATTCTTGTCACGAAACCATTATCAAAACAATGAACACCCGTCAAAACTAAGCCGAAAAAGAGCCGGGAACCATAGCTCTGTGGTCCAGAACGCTTGTCTCATACACTGGGGGGTCATGAGTTCGAATATCGCGAGGGTTATTCTTACTCAACGCTAATTCTAATGAGTGAAATTTAGTATCCCTGATTTTAAAATGAATTTTCCCGAAAAAGGTAACTCGATATTTACACTATATTGTATTCAATAAGTGACAGAATCTTAAAAAATCTTTCTTTTATCTTCTGGTGTGTCCAAGTCTTTCTCGTGGTTTATAGTTTAAAATATTTATATAAAATTTCTAAATAAAAAGCTAATTTATCTCAAACACTTCATAGAAAAAAACAGCCTTGAACAAATTATCGATGAAAGTTGTGAAATTACAGTCATTAAAAAACTGTGGATCACTTAAATCCTTTTAATATGATATGAGGATTAAGAAATATCACTGAAAAGAGCTAGATCTATCTTTGAAATAGATAAATACTATCGCAGCTAAGTTATAAAGAAGTTGGATTTCTTGAACTTAAATTTGTCTCCTTTTTGAAGAAAAAATGAATTTAATGAAATAATTTCCAATCACAAAGTTTCATTAAGTTTGACAAATACTAATAAAATTGATTTACTAACAAAACACAAAAATTCTATATCAAAGGTTGGGTGCAGATCCACCCAAACAATCATTAAATGGTATTTAGAATAGCATGAATAGGATTAAAAACCGCACAGTTTTTCGATTGGAACTGGAGTCCAACGCCTTAACCACTCGGCCATGGTGCTGTTTGTCATTCTTGACAATTATCATTTCAACAATTCTCATAAATGTACATACAAAACTACATGGAAGGATGGCAGGTGTGGGATTCGAACGCATGCAGATATTTGTCAATCGGAAATTGAGTCTAACGCCCTAACCACTCCGCCATCGTAATCTAAGACAATTCTTATTTCAACAATTCTAATCAATGTACTTACAAAATGGGAGGATGGTACGAGTGGGGTTCGAACACACGCTGACATTCGTCCATTGGAACGTATGTCGAACACCTTAACCACATGGCCTTCGTGTTGTTTGTCTTTCTTGACAATTCTTATTTCAACGATTTTAATCAATTTACATACAAATCTACATGATAGGATAGCAAGAGTAGGGTTTGAACCCATGCAGACATTTGTCCATTAAATCATGTGTGTTACCTCGTAACCCTTAGGCCATCTTGCTGATTGTCATTCTAGACAATTCTTATCACATCAATTCTTATCAATGTACATACAAATATACATGGTAGGATAGTAAGAGTGGAATTTGAACCCATGAGATCATTTGTCCATTGGATGTTAATTCCAACAGCCAAAACACTTGGGTATGTTGCTGTTTGTCATTCTCGACAATTCTTATTTCAATGATTCTCATCAATGTACAAAGAAGACTACCCGGGAGGATAGCATGAGTGGGGTTCGAACCCATGCTGATATTGGCTCATTGGAAATTGAGTCCAAATCCTTAAACACTACACCATCATGCTGTTAGTCATTCTTGACGATTTTTATTTCAACAATTACCATCAATATAAATACAAAACTACATGCGAGGATAGCACAAATGCAGTTCGACCGCATGCAGACGTTTTTCCACTGGAACTTAAGTCCAACGTTTTAACCACTCGGCCATTGAGCTGTTGGCAATTCTTGACCATTGTTATTACAACGATTCTAATCAATGTACATACAAAATTACATAGAAGGATGGCAGGGTTGGGGTACGAACATATGCAGACATTTGTCTATTGGAACTTAAGTCCAACGCCTTAACCACTCGGGCTTCTTAGTCTTTGGCATCCAAGACAATTCTTATTTCAACGATTCTCATCAATATTCATACAAATCTACATGGGAGAATAGCAAGAGTGGGGTTCGAACCCATGCAGACATTTGTCGATCGGAAATTGAGTCCAACTCCTTAACCACTCGGTCATCGTGCTGTTTGTCATTCTCGACAATTCTTATTTCAACGATTCTCATCAATATTCTTACGAAACTACATGGGAGGATAGCACAAGTGGGGTTCGAACACACACGGACATTTGTCCATTGGAACTTAAGTCGAATGCCTTAACCATTGGGCCATCGTGCTGTTTGTCATTCTTGAAAATTCTTATTTCAACGATTCTCATCAATGTACATACAAATCTACATGGGAGGATAGCACGAGTGGGGTTTGAAACCACGGAGACATTTGTTCATTGTATCTTAAGTCCAACGCCTTAAACACACGGCCATCGTACTGTTGGTCTTTCTTGACAATTTTCTGTTCAACGATTCTCATCAATGTACATACAAAATACATGGGAGGATAGCACAGTCGGGGTTCGAACCCACGGGGACATTTGTGCATTGGAACTAAAGTCTAAAGCTTTAACAACTCGGGTATTGTGCTGTCTGGTGTTTCTCACCAATACATTTTTAACCTTTCTGATAAGTATGCACTCAAAATCATACAGTTAAATGTAGCAAGTGTTTGATTAGTGCCGACGCTGACGATTCTCCATCGGAAGTCTAGTCTAGTAACTTATACATTCGGCCAATGTGCAGTTTGTATCTCTTAACTATTTTATTTTCAATTGTTTCTATCAGTATATGCTCAGAATTACAGAAGTAAGATTAGCAGGAGTTGGGTTCGATCCCACATTGACAATTGTCCATTCGAACTTTAGCCCAACAACTTGGCCTGACACTTCCATTTTCAATTGTTTTTATCAGTATACACTCAAAATTGAACTGGCATGCGTAGCATGAGCGGGTTTCGAACCCATGGGGACAATTGTCCATCGGAATTTAAATACAACACCCCAATTACTCGGCCATTTTGACTGTGGGATAAATCAAACTTTCGACCATTTGTTTTAACCATTATATCTTGTGTCTGAATTTTATCAGATCATGAACATTAATGTTATCGTTGTCAAAATTTAACACAAAAAAAATCTGCTATATTTTTCTATTTTGTGCCCACTTAACAAGCTAAAATTACTTTATACTTAGAGTTCAAGGGAATTGAACACTGATCTGATGAAACAAGAGACCGTGAGTTCGAATCTTAGTCAGTGGTATTCAGTTGCTCCTGAATTTAATGAAAATACTCGCTGTAACTTGGTTTATAAAACATTCATTCAACATTTAAAATCTGTTTCTCAAAATTTTAAAAATCCATTATTTACCATCGAGTGTTGCCAGATATATTTCGTTTTTGTTGAAAATGGCCAAACTCCACGATATTTTTCAATTTCCAGCTAATCTATCGAAGGAAATAACTTTGTACGAAGACCAAGAACAAATTAATCACAAGAATTTTACAATCGCTTTTATTACACTTATCTGATTTAATCAGCTAGTGTAGATATTTATTAGCTTACTTGAGGAGAGACGGCCAGATCTAGCCGGAAAGAAACTAATTCGAAAACTCTGTTCCCACACAACAATTCGACTCTCACTTCGTCTTCGGAAACTACGGACACTTCATTCTTTTGGCACCCCTCTTATTAAGTACTTAACCACCATGACATGATTATATCGGAGTATTGCAGTTACGCACTTCGATTATTGGATATGATATGAGATCGTCAACAAAAGGCTAGCTATTCTATTTCACTTGTATCTAAAATAGAGTAAAGTCCCGAAAGACTGGAACACAGCGATCATAATGCTTCTGCATTGAAAAAGGAAACCTTAATGACATCAACAATTGAAGGCCTATAAGCCTACTCAACTGCATGAACAAACGTATCATCAAAAATCATCACCAACCAGATCACGAAAACACTAGATGAAAAGCAACAACGAGAGCAAACTGGCTTCAGAAGAAGCAACTCGACCATGGACAGCCTGCATTCAATAAATCAGCTGAAAAAGAAAGTAGCAGAATACAAAATGCCACTCACTGTAGCATTTATAGACTTCAAGAAGCCATTTGACTCTGTAGAAATTCCCATGGTTATGAAGGCCATCACTCTTCAAGGTGTAGACCCCGTATACATCAAAGTGCTGCAACATATATAGAATCAGAGCAACTTCTTTATCAGGCTATATAAGACTCAGAACCCTTTCAGCTCCAAAAAGGAGTAAGACAAGGTTATACCAGCTCACCTACACTCTTCACAGCCTGCCTCGAGATGATTTTCAGAAGACTAGACTGGGAGAATAAAAGAATCAAATAGAGGGCAAGTATCTAAGCAACCTAAGATTTGCAGACGACATCGTTCTTTTCACGGAGAACCTACACGACCTCCCACCGATGAACTAAACGAAGAACGCAAAAAAGTCGTCCTACACATGAATTTCAGTAAAACGAAAGTCATATGTAACAATCATATCGACAATAAGAACATAAGAGTCAAAATCAAATATGCAAAACTGGAGAAAATAGACCACTACATCTACCGAGGACAACGAATCTCCATGAGACCCTCAAAAGAAGAGGAAATCAAGCAAAGAATCACCCTAGGATGGCAAACCTTTGGGAGAGCAAGCTCAACTTTCTAAAACAAGAAGATCCCAATAATCCTAAAAAATAAAGTATAAAACCAATGCATTCCTCCGATAATCACTTATGGAGCTGAAACATGGAACCTAACCAAGAGACAGACCCACAATCTGAGGAGCATACAACACATGCATGGCAGAATCATGTTCAACTTTACATCGAGAGATCACAAAACGGCACAGTATATCAGGGAGGAAATGGGAGGCTGAGACATCATAGAATCTATCACAAAACTTAAATGGCAATGAGCTGGCCATAATGCAACAATGGCGAACAACCAATGGACACCACAACTCACAACATAGATCTCCCGAGATCATATGCGAAACCATGGCCGATAGAATAGAAGATGGAGAGATGAACTTGAGAAATTCAGAGAATACTGCTTCCACGACGCCCATGATAGAGAATTGTAGGAAGGTCTATGTCCAACGACGAACAATAGAAGATTGATGATGTTGATGATGAAAACCATAAGACCTTTGATAAGAGAGGGGCAAAGGAAATGGGTGCCTGCAGTTTGAAAAGACCAAAGGGAGTAAACAGAGTTGTCGAATCAGCCGATTAAGTCTGATGTCTAATAATAACAATAGTATTTTTCTTCTGATAAGTTAGCTGGAATTCAAAGAATATGGCGGCTTCTGGCCATTATTAACTGTAAATAGCTAGACATACGTGCCAACACGAGATGCTAAAGGATGGATTGTCTTTGAATTTTATGTCATATTTTGAATAAGCATAACACTTTTAATAGTTTATATCTTAGTGAGATCTGAACTAAAAATTCCTATTTCATGAAAACAGCACTTTAAACCGTTCGGCCAAGGAGACCAAAACAATACCATTGGCTTTCCTCTCAGTTTTGACTATTCTGTCAACAACGCTGTTTTCATTGATTGCAATTATCCATTGCTATAATGGTTTTACGTTAATATCCATAAGCACGATGGCGGAGTGGTTAAGGCGTTGGACTTAAGTTCCGATGGACAATTGTCCGCGTGGGTTCGAACCCCACTCGTGCTATAGGAATTTTCTGTTTTGTTAGTAAATTAATTTCTTCAGTGTTCAATTAAACCTGGTGAAACTTTGTGATTTGAGCCTTAATTCAGTTTAATTTAAACAAATCAATTTTGAGCGAAGACAAAATTAGGTCTGAGAGAGCCAACCATGTTATAACGGAGCTGCTAAAGAATGTAAAGCCAGATCTAGCTATTTTGAGTGAAAATACATTATCCTTATATCATATCAAAATAATTTAAGTACACCACAGCTATTTTTTTCATTAACCTCAATGTTTTAAAAATCTGGGTTACTGCTATATTTTTTTTCCTTCAGAATGGTTGGTGCTGAATCAGAATGTCTCCGGTCAGATTCGAATTAATCCCCTTACCATGGAAATCAGCATCCAAAACTCTTGTTTTTTTTGTTTTATTTGTTTTTTATTGTAACTCGCACAGCGTTGAACCAGAATGCCTTTAGTTAGATTCGAACTGACGAACACTTAGTTTGTAATACCGTTGCTCTGGACTACAGAGCTATAGAAGTTACCTTAGCGTTTGTGTATTGTTGAGATAACAGTTTTGCGCTAAGAATAATTAGAACAATGACCGAGTAATTAAGGCGTTGGACTCAAGTTTCACTGTATAATTGTCCACTTGGGATTGAATTTTAGTTTTGAGCCTTAATTTACTTAATCCATGTTAATCAAAAAGAAACTTCATTTCGATCGAAGACAAAATTAGACGAAATATCTTTCATTGTTATATGTGTCAATTTCAAGCACCAAACGTTATAACGCTAGTGTTTGGGTCAAACAAATCTGTCCGACTTGGGTTGATCTACTCCTCAAAGTGGGATGAACTGTCAAGAAAATCAGCATTCGAAATCCCTATGTTTTTCACTTAGACTCAGACACTGATCTGTGGCCCCAGCATAGACTATAATATCAGCTACCAGATAAGTCAAGTTACTTTCATTCTATATGCTTTGACACTTTAATAAATTGGAAAAAATCAATTTCTAAAAAGCATTGATTGTTATGACGAAATTCAAACAATTCAAATTAGTAACTAAGGGCGTAACCGCTATTCTCTAATAAAATGATGTCACGTTGGTAAGGTACTTGAATGTTTGTCAGACTTGGTGGAATTTGGTGATTTTCAGTTGGATTTTAGATAATTCATACTAATCAAAATAAGTCTATTTCAAAATCAGTTGAAATATCTTCAATTCATTTAGATCATTATTAAAAGACCCCATCGATATAACTCAGTAACGAATGAAGAGATTCAATGTGTGGAATCTTCAATACACAAAATGTGAAGTCATCGCTGCTGAGTGGTTAAGGCTCATGCATATGTTTTTGATTTCCTCAAGGCTAAAACAAGTGATTTCGATTCTTTTTCTTTATTTCAGTTTGCAATTTTTTTAAAGCAACAGGTTAAAGAGAAGGTGCCCCTATTGTAATCGGTACCGTAGGGTAACGGACCGATTCCAAGTTTTGATCTTTAAAAAGCAACAGGTTGAAGGGAAGATTCGCCTAGTGTTATCGTTACCGTAGGGTTATGGTCCAATTTCAAATTTTGATTAAAAAAAAAGCAACATGTAGAAGGGAGTGTTCCTCAAGGGTAATTGTTACCGTGGGGTTAAGTTGTGATCACAAGTTTTGATTTTTTAAAAAAGCACAATGTGATGAAGGGAAGGTTTGCGTAGTGTAATCATTACCGTAGGGTTAAGGTCCCATTGCAAATTTTAATTGAAAAAATGCAACAGGTTGAACGAAAGATTCACCCAGTGTAATTGTTACCGTAGGGTTAAGGTGTGATCACAAGTTTTGATTTTTTAAAAAAGCACAATGTGATGAAGGGAAGGTTTGCGTAGTGTAATCATTACCGTAGGGTTAAGGTCCCATTGCAAATTTTAATTGAAAAAATGCAACAGGTTGAACGAAAGATTCACCCAGTGTAATTGTTACCGTAGGGTTAAGGTGTGATCACAAGTTTTGATTTTTTAAAAAAGCACAATGTGATGAAGGGAAGGTTTGCGTAGTGTAAACCTTACCGTAGGGTTAAGGTCCCATTGCAAATTTTAATTGAAAAAATGCAACAGGTCGAAGGCAAGATTCACCCAGTGTAATTGTTACCGTAGGGTTAAGGTTTGATTGCAAATTTTGATAAAAAATGAAGCAACAGGTTGAAGGGAAGAGCAATTCAAATTTAATAACGATTCAAATTTTTTATTCTCAAACTTTCACACTTTATTATTCAGTGATGCAAAGTATTTTTCATTATTTATAGTTCTGAAAAATTTTTTTGTGTATGAAGTTGTGATAATCATATACTATAATGACAGGAAGATAATGGTGGGAGTATGCTGATCATGTACCTTAATAAGTTTCCATGTATGCATATGCACTACAGCTGCTGTAATGGAAGGAAAGAAAGACACAAAACTCATCTTGGGATTCAAAATCAAATCTTAACTTTTTCCTTCGGCAGACTGAAAATATATTGTTAGACTTTTTTTGTAGACAAAACAAAATTGTCGCATACATCAATGGAAAGAGAGCGGAACATAGAGACAGACAGGTCAATCAATCTTTCTACTGCCACTAGTCATGAAAGAGTTGCCCCAAGACCGTCCGAAGACTTCCAACTATTCACTTCTGACCTTTTTCAGGTAACCAACCATTGGTCCCCTAACTTAAAAGCAAGAGTCCCTTCTTTTATCGATATCTCCTCTACTGAATTAACTCACCTTTTTCTTCTTCTTCCCTTTTCTTTTTTTATTTCCTCCTGCTTCCTTTCGATACTCACGCGACTAGTCTTAATGCTTATCTTTCTAACTTCTGCCACTTCTGCCATCAGTTGTCTTTCATTCTTGCAACATGACCAGCCCATTGCTATTTGACTTTTCTAATAGATTATATGATGTCTCTGACCCCAATTTTCTTTGTGATATATTGTGCTGTCTTGTGATCTCTTCATGTGAGGTTGAGCATGATTCCATTTAATGAAAAAGTATCGCTATACCTATTTTAGAATATTAAACTCGATGAAAAAAAAGTAATTCAATACTTGAGCTCTTGTAAACTAGCGGTCATGATTTCCAATGTTACCGCCGGCATTCTGATCTAGCACTGGTTTTGATAAAAATATAAAGATAATCCGGTTTTTAAAGTAGATTTAACTCAATGAATAAAAAGTCAACTCGATACTTACACTTCATCATCCACAAATTTTACACAGTAAAGAAAATTCTTCACATTCTAAAATCCATTTGGTGTTGCCAAGAATGTGTCGTTATTTATCGCTGAAAATTGCCAAAGAAGGCTAGATTTTTCGATATCCGGTAAATGTAATGAAGAGATTAACTACAATGATAATAATAATAATACTAAAACTCCAGAACAAATTATCCACATGATTTCATTAAACTTGCCAAATTTAATCGGATATTGGAGTTTTTTATGGCAATTTTTGACGAGTATTGACTTGTAAATAAATAATTATTTGAAATTATTTGATTTTTAGATATTCGTTTTATCAGACCCAGGGTCAATTGAAGGAGAAGGAAGATTCGGGTTACATCAACCAACGAATTTAGAATTTAGAATTTAAAACAACTTACCTTAAGCATAAGTAACAGTAATACAAATCTAATTATTCATTGTCAGTTAGTTTTGGTCACCATCAACCAAGAGTGCAAGTGCTACATCTGTCCAGAGAAATTCATGCTGCAGCCATCACTGAGCAGTATCTCTAGAGGACACAGCAAGAAGCTACAAATCCAAACAGTCATTGGAGTTAACCTAATATTGTCCTGATTCAAATACAAACTGGAATACAAAAGACTGATAAATGGTCTAAAGATGTAAAAGATTTAGCTTGATAGCAGTATTGATCCCCCCCAACTCTGTGCGCTAAAGCTTGATTCGCACTATAACGTGGATAGATAATGGACGCAGCAAAAATATAAACTTAACCCCAAAATAGCTAGATCTAGCTTCAAAATAGCTAAATTCTATCGCAGTCACTTATAGCGTGGCTAGCTTCCTTTGACTTCAAAACATGCAGTATAATGTTGAATACTCGTTATAGTCACATAAAAGAATGGCAGATGTTTTGAATAATTTTGTCTTTGATCAAGATAGCCTCGTTTTCAATCGCTTGGATTGAACATTGTTATATTCATGTATAATACCTGTAAATAAACACTACGTTGTTGACTGAGAGATTAATCGAAACCCAAAGGAAACACCTTGGTATCGTGTTTGCCAAAACCAGGTATTACGAGTTCGAATCTTACAAGGGCCCAAACAAACGTGTTATAGCTCTCAAAATTTGACACAAAGTATTAAAAAAAATGTCTTTCTTTTACCTTTTTGTGCAGTCAAGCATGCTTATGGTTAATAATGGCCGAAATCCGATGAATTCTTCGATTTCCTGCCAACTTAACTATAGAAAATTACTTTATACTAAGATCCCTGAACAGATTATTACTAAAAATTGTACACTTGCTTTTATTACGCTTATCTGATTCAATCGGTTATTGTAGAATTTTATTGGCCAAACTGGATTGGGGTTCTCTGATCTAGCCGGGAAAGGGTTAATTTTACCACTCTGTTCTCTCAATGTCATTCCTCCTTCACTTTGTCTTTGCTTTGCAAACCGTAGGCACTGCTTTCATTTGGCCCTCTCTTATTGAAGTTCCTTACCAACATGACATTGATCAATTAACTATTGTGATATAACAAGACATGGAAACAAGTTACTTTCACTCAGTTTGGTTATTATTCTGAATTTTATCATAACAATTGTTATTCCTAAAAATTGAATATTTTGAAAATTTTTAATGGTTATGGCATATAGAATGAAGGTAACTTGTCTGAATTTTGAATGCTGATTTTCTAGATAGAAAAGTCCATCCCACTTAGAAAAAGGGATCAAATTACTTCATAACGCGGTTGGCTCTCTTGACCCCTATCACGGGCTTTATAACATTGGATGTTGGTAATTGTCACACACAGCAACGGCAGATATTTTGACTAATTTTGACTTCGACTGAAATAGGGCTGTTTCCATTGGCATGAATTAAGTAAATCTAGACTCAAAATCATACAGTTTAACCAGGTTTGTTGAACACTTAAGAAAATGAATTCAGCAACTAAAATGATTTTAACATGAGTAAGGTTCAAACCTATGTGAACCCTCACCCATTGAAACTTGAAACCAATCATTAACCATTCGGTCATCGTATTGAATATCCTTATCTCAGCGAAACTGTTATATTGATAATTAACAACTTTTAATGAAATCTACTAAACAGTGAAATAAACTAAAATGGCCTCCATAGCTCAGTGTTTTGACCACTAATCGTGTGAACCAGGCAACATGAGTTCGAATCTCATTTATACCAACCGAATTTTAATGAAAAAGTATCGGTATTATGGTTTTTTAAACATTCATCATCATAAGTCTTTTAATGTCCGTCGTTGGACATAGACCTTCCCCAGGATTCGACACAATTCTCTGTCATGGGCGTCGCAGAGCCAGTATTACCTGAATCTGTCTAGTTCATCTCCCATCTTGTGTTCTGTCGTCCTCGGTTTCTCATGATATCAATGAGGTATCAATGTTGTGAGACGTTATGTCCATCAGTTGTCTGCTATTCTGGCAACATGACCTGCCCATTGCCATTTTAGTTTTTAAAAGTTTCTATAATGTCTCTGACTCTCGTTTTCTTCCTGATATACTATGCTGTCTTGTGATCTCTCCATGTAAGTTTGAGTAAGTTACTCTCATGCCCACGCTGCATGCTTCTCAGTTCGCAGGTTCGTCTCTTGGTTAGGTTCCATGTTTCAGCTCCATAAGTGACTATCGGGAGGATGCATTGATTGCATACTTTTCTTTTTAGGATTATTGGGATCGTCTTGTTTTTTAAAGTTGAGCTTGCTCTGCCGAAGGCTTGCCCTTCCAGAGTGATTGTTCGCTTGATTCCCTCCTCTATTGAGTATCTCATGGAGATTCGTTGTCCTTGGTAGATGTAGTGGTCTACTTTGCCTAGTTTTGCATCTTCTATTTTGACAGTTATGTTCTTATTCTCAACATGATTATTGCACATGATTTTTGTTTCTCTGAAGGTCATGAGTTGGCCGACCTTTTAAACTCGATGATAAAAGTTAAAATCGATACTTGAACTATTGTTCTCAAAATGTGGCACAGAATTTAGAAAAAAAAAGATCCTTCACATACCATCTAGTGTTGTCAAGTATGTTTCATCATTTGTGGGTGAAAGGAGCCCAAATCAACCCATTTCACAATTTCCAGTTTCACTTGATGAAGAAAATAACTATATTCAGACTCACAGAAAGACTTTTTATGTTCTGGTTCTTCAAAATTTGACACAAAATTTGACACAAATTTTAAATGCAGTTTATCTTTTACGATTACCTGGAAAGTAATGGCTGTAGCCTGAATTTCTCTGAACAGATCTTGGTTAATGGCGACCAACATTGAGTGACAATAAATAATCAAGTTTGAATTACTATCACCTATGCTTAAGGTAAGTTGTTCTAAAGTTGCTGGTTGGCGTAACACAGTCTTCCTTCCCTTCCAATTGGCCATGGGTCTGATGGAACGAATATCTGAAACCCCCCCAAAAATTCGAATAATTATACATTTACTTATCAATCTCCATCAATAAGAATTGGTCAATAAAAATTTACGATAGCCAAATAAATTTGATGAGTTAAATGAATGAAGATTTACAATTTATATTAAGGATTCGTTCTGGCGTCTCAATATATAGTTGTTCCATTTATTGAGTAAGCTGGAACCGCCCTCCTCTGTCCCCCCAAATCCAACTGATTCAACTCGAACTCTGACCTAATCTCTCTCGGCCATGAAAATCAACATCCAAAGTTCTTTTTTCTTTCACTTGAACTCTAACACCAACCTGTGACACCAGTGAAAAAAAGACGATTATATCAGTGACCTGACATGTCAAATTACTTCCATTTTTTATGCTTTAACCCCTTGTTGAATTTAAAATATTCCATTTCTTGAAAGCACTGATTGTCATGACGAAATTCAAACAATATAAATCAATAACGAGGCTGAGTGAAAGTACAGCGTCTTCATATCATATCACAACGATCAAAGTACACAACCGCTATTGTCTCGTAGAATTATGTCCCGTTGGTGAAGTACTTTAATGAGAAAGGGGACAAAAAAAAGGAGTGCCTGCTGTTTGGAAAGCAAGAACTAAGGAAGTAGGAATGACATTATGGGAAAAAGATTTGTCGAAATAGCCGATTAAGTCTGATGACTAATAAAATATTTTTCTTCTGATAAGTTAGCTGGAATTCAAAGAATATGGCGGCTTCTGGCCATTATAAACTGTAAATAGCTAAACATACTTGCCAACACGAGATGCTAAAGGATGGATTGTCTTTGAATTTTATGTCATATTTTGAATAAGCATAACACTTTTAATAGTTTATATCTTAGTGAGATCTGAACTCAAAATTCCTATTTCATGAAAACAGCACTTTATACCGTTCGGCCAAGGAGACCAAAACAATACCATTGGCTTTCCTCTCAGTTCTGACTATTCTGTCAACAACGCTGTTTTCATTGATTGCAATTATCCATTGGTATAATGGTTTTACGCTCATATCAATAAGCAAGATGGCCGAGTGGTTAAGGCGTTGGACTTAAGTTCCAATGGACAATTGTCCGCGTGGGTTCGAACCCCACTCGTGCTATAGGACTTTTTTCTGCTTTGTTAGTCAATTTCTTAAGCGTTTATCAAACCTGGTGAAATGTTATTATTTTGAGCCGAAATGTAATCAATTCATGATAATTTAAATATGTTTAAGACAAAATTAGGTGCAAGAAAGCCAACCACATTATAACCGAACTGAGATAGAATATAGCTATTTTGAAGGTAAATCTAGCTATTTTGGAGCTAGGTTTATATTTCTTGGTCCATCATCTACTCACATTATGATTATCATAATAACTGAATCGGCTTTTATTCCGATAAAAGAGAAAATTTTCAAAATTAGGGGGAGATAACTCTTAGTATCTTTCATGTCAATTTGGAGCAGACTTGAGGACGCACACGAAGGAAATCAGGACTTCGTCACCACCCGGTCATACTCCAGTGGGAATCGTCTCTTAAGAGATGGACGTTTCAACTGAATTGAATCCAAATTGTAGTCATGCAATGCAGACTGTCTTTATGGTCAAACGGAGATAATTGTAAGTTATTTCCCTTGATATTGACGATCAATTTTTTCATATGAATTTAATGGTTGATAAATCTTCTAATCTTCTAATCTCCCCAGGCTAGGTTTTGGAAGATCATCTTGATGCAGACTGAATGAAGAAAGAAACATAGGTTGGCTTTCACATGAACTCTAGTGAGACAAAAGTCATGGACAATTAACATGTCAAAAATAAAAACACCGGTCAAAACCGAAAACGCAGAACTGGATAAAGCAGACATCTACCTAGGACAAAGAATCTCCATGAAATCCTCAAAAGAAGAAGAAATCAAGCGAAGAATCAATCTAAGATGGCAGGTCTTCGGTAGAGCAAGCTCAATCTTCAAGAACAAGAAGATCCCACTAAACCTAATAAGAAGGGTATACAACCTAGGCACCCCGAAAGTCACCTATGGAGCTGAAACATGGAACTTAACCAAAAGATTGACCCTCAAACTGAGGACAATGTAGTGCACACATGAACAAAACATGCTAAACCTCACATGGAGGGATCACAAGACAGCACAATGTATTATGGAAAAACAGGAGTCCAAGACATCATAGAATCCATGAGAAAAGTCAAATGGCTATGGACTGGCCATGTTGCAAAAATGGCAGACAGCCATTGGACATGACGACTCAGAACATCGATCCCCAGAGATCACACGTAAAACCAAGGCCAGTAGAATATAATATAGTGAGACGAACTAGACAAGCACAGAAAGTATTAGATCCACAAAGCCCATGGTAGAAAGGTGTGTCGAATCCTGGGGACCGTCCATGTCCAACAACGGACAATAAAAGACTGATGATGATGATGATGATGATGAAATCCCTATGATAGTCATGATGCATGGACTATCCAAATTCAGATTATTGACCAAAGTACGATTTCAGTGTAAAGAAGATATCTTTATCAATATTCAAGTATTTATATCCTGGTTTGGATGGAAAGCCACCTGGTATCTATAATAGTAATAGATTATATAAACTCATGATAATATTAATTGTTTGACTCTACTCCAAATTGACAGTGGGACTCTTCTGTAAATAAAATTCTGAATTACATAACTATGGAAGTGAGATAACTTTTCAATACTCATTCCCTTTGAAATTTGATATTTCCTTACATGGATTTTAGACTCAAGTGATATCAAAGTGGTTTGTTTCTCATACGTCACAATGATACTTTATGAATTTACAAACTTTTTAGAAGTCTTTTTCAGGGAGAAGATTCCGATTTGTAAAAAAAAAGCAGAGAATGCCAAATAACCTCAACTGATTAATTATGCTTCAACTACAGGAGAGATCCACTTTCAATAAGGTGCAGTTTCAAGTGGTTCACGGCGTTAAAAGTTTTTTTTAAGAAAATTACTTCTAAAAGACGTATAAACTTTATTAAAATATCTGAATGCTCTGCCCTCTTGTGTAAACGTTTTCTATTCAATTGATTGAAGTAAAATCCTATTTTGAAACACACGTATCGTCTATGCTTTGGTTTCACTGCCTTTTAGACCATCAACCCTTTTCCTAAAAGCCTTTTTTATTGTATCTTTTAAAAGATTTTAAAAGATTATTTAAGTAAGATGAAAATTTCATGGGTTTATGCCAAGTAGTTTTGCAGTTCTCGAGTACACACAGACTTTTTGCGAATTGTAACAAAATACTCTGACCTTTGGTGTACAAATATTCAAATTTGTTAAAGTAATATTCTATTGTTGGAAAATATGAACTCTCCAGGGTTTTTCATTTCGATGTATTTTGAAACACGACATTAGTTGTCTATACTTTGCTTTCACTGTCAATTCTTGGTGTTGCCAAACTTTTTAAACCATCGACCCCTTTATCGTCCATATAATAATAATAATAATAATAATAATAATAATAATAATAATAATAATAATAATAATAATAATAATAACAACAGCAACAACAAAGTGAATGAATACAGTGATGACATTGGAATGGATTCCGGAATAGTAAAAAAAATGCACAAAGAAAAACTCGCAAAAGCAGAAGGAATCGAACTCCTGGACAGCAAAAAGATCAGAGCAATGGGCGCACAGGACCAATACAAATACCTGGGAGTTCACAAATGTGACCTGATAAAACAGGAAGAAATGAGGCGGAAAAAAAAACCACAGGAGGGTAAATAAAATATTAGCGATCAAACTAAATAGCAGAAATCTGATAAAAGGAATTAACATATGAGCTGTATTGGTAGTGAGATGCACAGAACCATTCCTTAGATGAACAGAGGAAGAACTCTTGTCAATGGACAGGCGAACAAGAAAGTTTATGACAATGCACAAGGCCTTACACCCTAGACATGACACGGATAGACTGTACGCCAAGAGGAAACTAAGCGGTAGAGGATTCATCAGTATATAAAAAGGCCAAAACTAAATTACAAAAGTATGTACTATCAGAAAGTGAAGACTTTACCCAAAGCTTTGCAACGAAAAACAAAAAAGTTGCAAACGGGGGAGCAGCATGGCAAACAACAAGGAAAGAAAATGTGAACAAAAAAAACTACTCAGGGATTTCAAAAGACAGATACAGAACGGAGCACACGAGAGACCATGAAGTGAAAAACGGAATTGCTCATCATGGCAGCCAAAAACAAATGAATTAGGATAAAATATGTCAAGGCAAAAATCGATAGAACTCTAACAGCAAATGCTGAGAAATTAGTCAGACCATAAACCACATGACCACTGAATATAGTCAACTACCTCAGAAAGAGTGCAAAAATAGACACGATAGGGTAGCAGCAGTGACACACTGGGAACTGAGCAAAGGAACGGGATTCGATCATGCAAACAAATGTCATCAGTATAGGCCAGAGACAGTCCTGGAGACAGTCCACGCCACCAAAGCAAGAAGACCAGACCTGGTAGTTGTAAACAAAGGAGAAGAAACTGCCAAATAATACCGGTGGCTGTGCCTGCAGATCACAGAGTAAATACGAAAGAGAGTGAAAAGCTAGGGAGATACCATGACTTTGCAAGTGTGAAACGTGGGTCCTTGATCTTTTCTGGGATTTGATTCCCATATGTCTATGTTTGAAGAAGAGTTTGTTGCTTCTGATAGCTTGTTCCAGATACTGCTCAGTGATGGCTGCAGCATGAATTTCTCTAGACAGATGTAGCACTTGCACTCTTGGTTGATGTTGACAAAGACTAACTGACAATGAATAATTAGATTTGTATTACTGTTACTTATGCTTAAGGTAAGTTATTCTAAATAAGTTGGTTGGTGTAACCCAATCTTCTTTCTCTTTCTGAGAGTGGCAAATATCCAAAAACTAAATAATTACTTGTTTATCCCCGTCAAAAATAATTAGCCCATGAAATCTACACTTACCTATTAAATCTGATAGGAATCACGAAAACACAAGATGAAAAACAACAACGAGAGCAAACTGGCTTTAGAAGAAGCTACTCAACCATGGACAGCCTGCATTCGATAAATCAGCAGAAAGAAAAAGCAACAGATTACAAGCTGTCAATCGCTGTAGCATTTATCGATTTCAAAAAGGCTTTCCACTCGTTGGAAATCCCTATGGTCATAAAGGGCATCACTCTTCAAGGTGTAGACCCCGTATACGTCAGAGTGCTGCAACATATACACAATCACAGTAGCTCCTTCATTGGGCTATATAAAGACTCGGACCCCTTTCAGCTCCAGAAAAGGGTAAGACAAAATGATACCAGCTCACCTAAACAAGACATGGAAACAAGGTACTTTCACTCAGTCTGGTTATTATTTTGAATTTTATCATAACAATTGTTATTCCTAAAAATTGAATATTTTGAAAACTTTAAATGGTTATGGCATATAGAATGAAAGTAACTTGTCTGGATTTTGAATGCTGATTTTCGAGATAGAAAGGTCCATCCTACTAAGAAAAAGGGATCAAATTACTTAAAAACGTGGTTGGCTCTCTTGACCCCTATCATGGGCTTTATAACATTGGATGCTGGTAATTGTCACACACAGCAACGGCAGATATTTTGACTAATTTTGACTTCGACTGAAATAGGGCTGTTTCCATTGGCATGAATTAAGTAAATCTAGACTCAAAATCATACAGTTTAACCAGGTTTGTTGAACACTTAAGAAAATTAATTTAGCAACTAAAATGATTTTAACATGAGTAAGGTTCGAACCTATGTGAACCCTCACCCATTGAAACTTAAAACCAATCATTAACCACTCGGTCATCGTATTGAATATCCTTATCTCAGCGAAACCGTTACATTGATAATTAACAAGTTTTAATAAAATCTGCCAAACAGTGAAATAAACTAAAATGGCCTCCATAGCTCAGTGTTTTGACCACTAGTCGTGTGAACCAGGCAAGGTGAGTTCGAATCTCATTTATACCAACCGAATTTTAATGAAAAAGTATCGGTATTATGGTTTTTAAAACATTCATCATCATAAGTCTTTTAATGTCCGTCGTTGGACATAGACCTTCCACAGGATTCGCCACAATTCTCTGTCATGGGCGTCGCAGAGCCAGTATTACCTGAATCTGTCTAGTTCATCTTCCATCTTGTGTTCTGTCGTCCTCGGTTTCTCATGAGATCTCTGGGTATCAATGTTGTGAGACGTGATGTCCATCGGTTGTCTGCTCTTCTTGCAACATGGCTTGCCCATTGCCATTTTAGTTTTTAAAAGTTTCTATGATGTCTCTGACTCTCGTTTTCTTCCTGATGTACTATGCTATGTGGTGATCTCTCCATGTAAGATTGAGCAAGATACTTTCATGCCCACGCTGCATGCTTCTCAGTTTGCAGCTGTCTCTTGGTTAGGTTCCATGTTTCAGCTCCATAAGTGACTATCGGGATCCTTCACATACCATCTAGTGTTGTCAAGTATGTTTCATCATTTGTGGGTGAAAGGAGCCCAAATCAACCCATTTCACAATTTCCAGTTTCACTTGATTAAGAAAATAACTATATTCAGACTCAGAAAGAATTTTTATGTTCTGGCTCTTTAAAATTTGACACAAAATTTGACACAAATTTTAAATGCAGTTTATCTTTTACGATTACCTGGAAAGTAATGGCTGTAGCCTGAATTTCTCTGAACAGATCTTGGTTAATAGCGACCAAGATTGAGTGACAATAAATAATCAAGTTTGAATTACTATCACCTATACTTAAGGTAAGTTGTTCTAAAGTTGCTGGTTGGCGTAACACAGTCTTCCTTCTTTTCCAATTGGCCATGGGTCTGATGGAACGAATATCTGAAAAACCCCCCAAAATTCGAATAATTATACATTTACTAATCAATCTCCATCAATAAGAATTGGTCAATAAAAATTTACGATAGCCAAATAAATTTGATGAGTTAAATGAATGAAGATTTACAATTTATATTAAGGATTCGTTCTGGCGTCTCAATATATAGTTGTTCCATTTATTGAGTAAGCTGGAACCGCCCTCCTCTGTCCCCCCAAATCCAACTGATTCAACTCGAACTCTGACCTAATCTCTCTCTGCCATGAAAATCAGCATCCAAAGTTCTTTTTTTTTTCACTTGAACTCTAACACCAACCTGTGACACCAGTGAAAAAAAGACGATTATATCAGTGACCTGACATGTCAAATTACTTCCATTTTATATGCTTTAACCCCTTGTTGAATTTAAAATATTCCATTTCTTGAAAGCACTGATTGTCATGACGAAATTCAAACAATATAAATCAATAACGAGGCTGAGTGAAAGTACAGCGTCTTCATATCATATCACAACGATCAAAGTACACAACCGCTATTGTCTCGTAGAATTATGTCCCGTTGGTGAAGTACTTTAATGAGAAAGGGGACAAAAAAAAGGAGTGCCTGCTGTTTGGAAAGCAAGAACTAAGGAAGTAGGAATGACATTATGGGAAAAAGATTTGTCGAAATAGCCGATTAAGTCTGATGACTAATAAAATATTTTTCTTCTGATAAGTTAGCTGGAATTCAAAGAATATGGCAGCTTCTGGCCATTATTAACTGTAAGTAGCTAGACATACTTGCCAATACGAGATGCTAAAGGGTGGATTGTCTTTGAATTTTACGTCATATTTTGAATAAGCATAACACTTTTAATAGTTTATATCTTAGTGAGATCTGAACTAAAAATTCCTATTTCATGAAAACAGCACTTTAAACCGTTCGGCCAAGGTGACCATAACAATACCAGTGGCTATCCTCTCAGTTTTGACTATTCTGTCAACAACGCTGTTTTTATTGATTGCAATTATCAATTGGTATAATGGTTTTACGCTAACATCCATAAGCACGATGGCCGAGTGGTTAAGGCGTTGGACTTAAGTTCCAATGGACAATTGTCCGCGTGGGTTCGAACCCCACTCGTGCTATAGGACTTTTTTTCTGTTTTGTTAGTAAATTCATTTCTTCAGTGTTCAGTTAAACCTGGTGAAACTTTGTGATTTGAGCCTTAATTCAGTTTAATTTAAACAATTTCGAGCGAAGACAAAATTAGGTCAAAGAGAGCCAACCATGTTATAACGGAGCTGCTAGAGAATGTCAAGCTAGACCTAGCTATTTTGAGTGAAAATACATTATCCTTATATCATAACAAAATAATTTAAGTACACCACAGCTATTCCCTAGTGAGTGTGATGAGAGTAATTGTACAAATTTCATTGACAATTTCTTCTGGGGTCTTGGTGTTATTATTTCCCCCTGGATAACTTAGCTGGTTAATCGAAAAATATGGTTGAGTTTGGTCTTTTTATTTCTTAAACTAGAAATAATCAGAAATTCTAAGCCACACCAGATGTTGAAGGAAGGAATTTTTTTCAATGAAGTATCAGATTTTGAGGATAACACATTTTAATAATGAATAGTTTTTACCTTCAACCAGTTGCTTTTTGCCCCAACTCTCAATCGAGCAGTAACCCTACGGCGACGATTAAACAGTCAAAATGGAGATCAACAGCAAGAACCGGGGAGGATCGAACCCACACACTTTAACCTCCAGGGAATGAAGTACACTCTAGATGGTATGTGGAGAATTCTTTTCATTCTGCCACATTTTGAGAACAATAGAGTGGAACGATTTGGTTGACATCTTTTTCATTGACCTCAATGTTTTGAAATCTGGGTTACAGCTATATTTTTTTTCCTTCAGAATGGTTGGTGCTGAATCAGAATGTCTCCGGTCAGATTCGAATTAATTCCCCTACCATGAAAATCAGCATCCAAAACACGTGTTTTTGGGGGGTTTTTTTGTTCTGTTTTTTTTTAATGGGACTTGAACATATTTGGATTCATAGTATATAGACATTTCCTTTCGCATGTGAATTGGAAATCTAGCCGATTCTGGCCATTTCAGCTAAAAATATCCGAATGTTCTTGGCTAAAACATTCTCTACATGGAATATGGAGGATATTTTTTTTAATTTTGTCAAATATTGAGTTACTATTTTTATTTTTTTTCGTAAAGTTAAATTTATTTTAAAAACCCAGATAGCGTACTTTCCACATTCGAATGAGCGTTGAACCAGAATGCCTTCAGTTAGATTCGAACTGACGAACACTTTGTTTATAATACCGTTGCTCTGGACTACAGAGCTATAGAAGTTACCTTAGCGTTTGTGTATTGTTGAGATAACAGTTTTGCGCTAAGAATAATTAGAACGATGGCCGAGTAATTAAGGCTTTGGACTCAAATTTCACTGTATAATTGTCCACTTGGGATTGAAATTTAGTTTCGAGCCTTAATTCACTTAATCCATGTTAATCAAAAAAACTTCATTTTGATCGAAGACAAAATTAATCGAAATATCTGTCATTGTTATATGTGTCAATTTCAAGCACCAAACGTTATAACGCTGGTGTTTGGGTCCAACAAATCTGTCCGACTTGGGTTGATCTACTCCTCAAAGTGGGATGAACTGTCAAGAAAATCAGCACTCGAAATCCCTATGTTTTTCACTTAGACTCCGACACTGATCTGTGGCCCCAGTATAGACTATAATCTCAGCTACCAGATAGGTCAAGTTACTTTCATTCTTTATGCTTTGACACTTAGATAAATTTGAAAAAATCAATTTCTAAAAAGCAGTGATTGTTATGACGAAATTCAAACAATTCAAATTAGTAACTAAGTGCGTAACCGCTATTCTCTAATAAAATGATGTCACGTTGGTAAGGTACTTAAATATTTGTCGGACTTGGTGGAATTTGGTGATTTTCAGTTTGATTTTAGACAATTCATGCTAATCAAAATAAGTCTATTTCAAAATTAGTTGAAATATCTTCTATTCATTTAGATCATTATTAAAAGACCCAATCGATATAACTCAGTAACGAATGAAGAGATTCAATGTGTGGAATCTTCAATACACAAAATGTGAAGTCATCGTTGCTGAGTGGTTAAGGCTCTTGCATGTGTTCTTGATTTCTTCAAGGCTAAAACAAGTGATTTCGATTCGTTTTCTTTATTTCTGTTTGAAATTTTTTTTTCAGGCAACAGGTCAAAGAGAAGGTGCCCCTATTGTAATCGGTACCGTAGGGTAAAGGAAAGTCGAGAGTGGTTGATAAAGAGAGACGGTGCATGAGGATTCTAACGGTGGGAGTGAGAAAGATGAGTAGTAAATTTAGTAGCGTGAGTAACAAATGGAAGCTGGAGGAAAATAGAAGGGAAAAGAGTAGATGGTCAGTTAGTTCCCATATCAGATGGAACAAGAGGGTAAGTTGATGAAGTAAAAGAGACATGATAAAAAATGACTTGCTTCTAATTTAGGGAACCAGACATAGATCAGAAGAGAAGAGTAGTGGGGTGTCTAGGGACGGTCTACGCCCCCATCCCCTGCTCCTGACTGATGGAAGTTGAAGGACTGATTAAGTCCCGCCTTTTCTTATTTTTCATTCTCTCTTTTTCTCTCTCACTCACTCTACGGGATATATGGTCGACATGGCCCCTGCCATCATCCTTTAATATCTGTCATTGTTGTATATGACTATCACAGACGTCCCACATTACAATGCACCTCAAGATTTTTCAGAATTATAAATGACAAAAATCTAATTTTACCTTCAACCAATTTCTCTCTTTTTTTTCTAAACGGATTACAATTTGATCGTAACCCTGCAACAAAGATTATATAGCACAAAAGAAAATGAAGAACAAGAAACGTCTCACAAGTTTTAGCCAAGAAGAAGTCAGGTACACGTCTGACCACCTTAATCACTCAGCAACTGTATATTTTGGCAGTAGATGATTTTACACCATAAACCTGTTTAATAGTTGCCGTCTTATATCGATGGGGTCTTGTAATAGTGATCAACAAGAATGGCAGATGTTTTGATTGACTTTGTTTTCCATTGAAATTGACTTGTTTCAATCAGCATGAATTATCTAAATTTACGCTCAAAATCACAAAGTTCCACCAGATCTGACAAACATTAAAGTACCTTATCAACGTGATATCATTTTATTAGAGAATAGCGGTTACGCACTTGGTTGCTGATTCAAATCGTCTGAACTTTGCCATAACAATCACTGCTTTTTAGAAATTGATTTTGTCAATTTATTAAATGATCAGAGCACACAGAATGAAAGTAACTTGACCAATCGAGTAGTTGAAATAATTGATAATTTTTTCACTGGGACCACGGGTTAGTGTTCGAGTCACAGTGAAAAACATGAGGATTTCGAATGCTGATTCTCTATACGGAATGGTCGATCTCACTTTAAAGAGTGAATCAACCTAAGCCCTAACTCGATCAGCTGTCTGGGGCCAAAACACACGCGTTATAACGTTGGGCGCTGGAAGTAAACACATATAACAATGACAGATCTGTCGACTAATTTTGTCTGCAATGCAAACCTCTACAATCCAGATATAAAAAAATGCAATCTGTAGGATAGGCTTTTCTCCAATCTTACTACAATTAAAGTCTCTATCATCCACGCCTATAAAATGTTGTACGTATAGAAAGCTAGTCTCCAAGTTCATTGCAATGCAATTCTCTATTATCTACGCCTATAAAATACTATGCGTATGGAAGGCTATTCAACCCTCTCAATGCAATTCAAATCTCTCTTATCCACATTTATAAAATGCAATGTGTGTAGAAGGCTATTCTCTAATCTCACTGCAATGTAAATCTCTATTATCAATGTATATGATAAGTTGTGTGTACATTTCAAATCTATGTTATCCACCTTAATGAAATGCAATGTGTATGGAAATCCATCCTCTTAGCTGACAGCAATCCAAATCTCTATCTTCCACGTCTATAAAATTCAGTGTGTATAGGATGCTGTTCTCCAAGCTCACTGCAATGCAAATCTCACTTACCCATGCATACAAAATGCAATGGGTACAGAACACTGTTCTCAGATATCGGTGCAATGTGAATATCTATTATCCACGTATATAAAATGAATATCTAGGGTTATTATCCGACCTCAGGACAATTTAAATCTCTGTTGTCCACGTTTACAAAATACAATGTGTATGGGAGACTATTCTCGTCAAATCTCTGTTATCCACGTTTATAAAATGCAATGTGTATAGAAGGCTATTTATTCTTCTAGCTCATTGCAATGCAAATCTTTTTTATCATTTTTTTCATTTCTGACCCCTTGGAGGAGGAAAAATTTTTATCGTCGTTTTTGACCTCTTAAAGGACGGAAAAAGTCTATCTTCAATGCTGACCCCTTAAAATGGGAGAGTTCCCTTTAATTTCTGGTCCCATGAAGAGATAAAAGTTTCCCTCCATTTTTGACCCCTTGAAGAATTATATATAAACACATGAAATAAGGAGATATGTATGTGTATATAGAAGGTTCACTCTGTAATACTTTACATGTTTTCTCTAAAAACTTTTTACTTTAAAACATCCTCCTGTGTCTATTGAGTAAACATGTCAGATTTGGTTGAAAAGAAATCAAGCGAAGAATCACGCTAGGATGGCAAGCCTTTGGTAGAACAAGCTCAACCTTCAAAAACAAGACGATCCCAATAATCCTAAAAAGAAGGGTGTATAACAAATGCATCCTCCCAATAGTCACTTATGAAGCTGAAACATGGAACCTAACCAAGAGACAGATCTGCAAATTGAGAACTATGCAACGTGCACATGAGATAATTACGCTGGGCCACACATGGAGAGACCACAAGACAGCACAGTACCTCCAAGAAAAGATAAGAGTCAGGGACATCATAGAATCCATTGAATATCCCAAATGGCAGTGAGCTGGCCATGTTGCAAGAATGGCTGACAACCTATGGACATCACGACTCACGACATGGATCCCCCCGAGATCACATGCGGAACCGAGGTCGGCAGAATATTAGATGGATAGGCGAGCAAGACAAATTCAGAAAGTACTGGCTCTGCAACGCCCATGATAGAGAAGTGTGACAAATCCTGGAGAAGTTTTATGTCCAATGAAGGACGTTGAAAGAATGATGATGATGATGATGATGATGATGATGATGATGATGATGATGTTTATATAGCGTAACAGACTGATGGACAATCATCCCCAGCCACACACACACACACACATACACACACATAGACGGTGTAACACCTCTCACATATATAAAGATTATACGTCAATTCATTACCCAACACATTTAAGTATTGGGTGATGAAAGAGAATGAGGCAAAGAAGATTATATAGCACCACACATCCAAGTGGAATGAGCATTGTCACTTTGAGAATCAGCATTCAAAATCCTTATTTTTCACTTGGATCCGAACACCGACCTGTGGTACCACAATCTAAGCTACCAGATAGACCAAGTTATTTTCTTTCCATATGATTTGAAAGTTCAACCTATTCGCTAATGTTTAGTCTACTCTAAAAAAATCATTTAGTAAATATACTTATGAGAAAAAGTAGATGAAATTACATATGAACACTGTCAAGGTTAAAAGAAACTTGCTTTCTGTTTTTTTAGATATTTCCACACATCTCTATTTTCGGTCTTTTCGAATATCTAACGTTAAACAACAGAAATTAGTTGTTATAAGCTTTACTTCATGATATTTTAAGCTCTACACAAAGTCAACGTTAGTTGAATGTATTGAGCGCTTTGTGAAAGAACCCAAGGCATATCGAATATATAATATTACATCGTATTACTGAATTTTATTGTACATATATAATTCTAAATAACGTTATATCATGTAGATACTTGTATAAAATGATCTCGTGTCATGACACGGTTATCGTATCAATCACTCTACACAACGAAAATAGAATAAACAATTAAAGAAAATAGGGCTGCTGCAATAATCGAACCTGCCACCGATAGGGTAGCGGCTTCAACGTATTGGTGCTTTTACCAATGAGCTAAACAGGTGATGCAAAGGCCCAAATAACAGCTTTCAGCCCGAATTCTCACCTTGGTTATTCTCGGTCTATTTACTTCTTTCAAGGCAGCACTTAAGTATTGAAAAGAAAAAAGTTGGCCAGCTCATGAACTTAAGTAAAATGAAAGTCATGTGCAACAATTGTATTGACTGTCAAAAGATGCAAAATGTCGAAGATGCAAAACTGGAGAAAGTGGACCACTACATCTACCCTGGACAACAAATCTCTAAGAAACCCACAAAGGAAGAAGAAATCAAGTGAAGAATCTCCCTAGGATAGCAAACCTCAAGCAAAGCAGGCTGAACCTTCGAAAACAAGATGATCCCAATAATCTTAAAAAGAAGAGTATACAACCAATTCATCCTCTCAATAGTCACTTATGAAGCTGAAACATGGAACCTAGAGACAGACTCACAAACTGAGAAGCATGCAACGCGCACACGGTAAAGTCATGCTCAACCTTGCGTGGAGAGATCACAAGACAGCACAGTATACCTGGAAGGAAAGGCAAGTCTGAGACATCATAGAATCAATAAGAAAACTTAAATCGCAATGGGCAAGCCATATTGCAAGAATGACAGACAACCGATGGACATCATGACTTATAACATCGATCCCCACAGGTCAAATGCAAAACCGAGGCCGACAGAATACAGGATGGAGAGATGAACAAGACAAATTCAGAAAATACTGGTTCATGAAAGAGGAATGTAGCAGATCCTTAGGAAGGTCTATCTCCAATGTCCAACGACGTTAAAAGACTGATGATGATATATGATCCAACAGAAGGATTACAAATTATGTTATATTACATAGAAACATATTTGAATTGATCTCACACGGTTAATGTATCACTGAGCGTAGACAACGTAAAAAGAATAAACAATTAAAGAAAAGGAGGCTGCTGCGGCTGGAATCGAGGTTAGCTATTAGGGTAACCGCTTCAATGTAGCAATGCTCTTACCATTGAGCTAAACAGCCCACTGGTAATGCAAAGGCTTCAATAACTGCTTCAAGACCCAAATTATTTTCTATGTAATACAACGCAATTTATGATTATCCATTCGGAATATATATATATATATATATATATATATATATATATATATATATATATATATATATATATATATACATATATATATATATATATATTCGTCCAAAATGACGAACTTATTTACGTATGGATTGGCACTAAGCTGCCAAAAAGCTATTGAGTAATTCCTTTCTTAATAATTCAAATATCCCAAGTTTCATTTCAAAGTCTCTACTCAAGTTATATTAATGGGTGTCCAGATGTTTCAAGTCTGAAGAGTTTCTATTACGTAGTCAATACATCATAATAGGAAGGAAAATTAACCAATGAGATGCGTCAGAGTCAAACAAATGAAGAGAAATAATGCAAATGAGCTTATTACGTAGTTAGATACACAGAAATACGAAGGAACAGATGTGATAACATTAAAGGCGTCATATCAGTGATGCTAAGATGTAATAATTGAACGTGACATCATTAATGCTATGATGCAATTATAGATTGTCTAAGTTCGGCAATTAATTTTTTAGTAAAAAAAGCCATTTTTGATATTTCTTGGTAATAATACTCTTGGAATAATTCCATATTGCAAGTATAAGAATCAAGTGACTCAAAGAAAGACTATTTGCTCTTCTTCCTCCTCCCCCTGCAACAACCACCAAGGACGGTGGACATATCAGTGAACTTATGGTTCTTCTTTTATTTTCTCAATTGAATTTGCATTATCATGCTAATATATTTTCATTCACCTCATATTTTCTTTTTATCAATTCTACCAAAATCTTGAATTTTGGTAGAAATTGATTCAATCTCCCAAAGCAGTGATTGCTACGAGAAAATTCAAATAATTTTAATTCATTTATCAAGGCTGAGTGAAAATACATATTTTTCACATTATCTACATATTCTTTTCTTTTATCTAAACAAGTTCCACCCGATAATGCCCTCAATGGTATTCGAACTCACGACTCTTGGTTTACGGGATTAGTAGCTGTAATCCATTCAGCTATTGATGCAAACATGTCAGAGAATCTTTAGTTCTGCTTAATATCTGAGCCAACAACGTGTGTTTAGTGTTGTTTATTAACATTTGTTTATTATTGATGTAACAGTTTAGTATAATGAATGAATAACACCAGGGCTTAGTGGTTAAGGCATTGGACTTTCAATGGCCTTCAGCAAGAATCGAACTCAGAATCAAAGTGAGAAAAAAAGCAACTATAGGTAAGGTAAAAGCTCGTTAAAATTAATAGTGCAATATTTTATCCAAGAATCAATGAAAAAATCTTTTAAGTACAAATCATTTATTGAAATAACTTTCCATCAGATTCTAAACTAGGTCTCAAATATGTTTTTTATTGAATTAAGCCCGGTATGATATTGTCCACATTGAAATTCAAACTCAGGATCCGTGGTTTACGAGACCATTGTTCAAAACCACTGCATTATTGACGCAAATCTGTTGATTGTTATTTGTTTTGATTAATCTCTCAGCCAACACCCCGGTGTTTATTAACAGCTCTGATTAATGGATATAATGTTTTGGATTATGCATCAATGAGCACGATGGCCGAGTGGTTAAGGCGTTGGACTTAAGTTCCAATGGACGATTGTCCGCGTGGGTTCGAACCCCACTCGTGCAAAGACCTTATCCAATAGAATTAATTTTCTTTACTGTTCATCGAACCTAGTAAAACTTTATTGAGTTTAAATTTACTCAATTCAAGCTATTCAACAAAACCCTATTTCTATCGAAGTATCCATCATTGTTGTAGATGATTATCACATTGTAAATTATAACGTGAATCGGGAAGATTGTGTAGACCTAATCTTCCAAGTGGGATGGATCTTTCTAGCATAGAAATCAGTAAAAAAAAATATTGTTTTTACTTGAACTTGAACACTGACCTGTGGTACCAGTGAAGAAATAGACGATTATATCAGTGTCCAGACAGACCAAGTTACTATCATTCTACATACTTTGACTGTCTAATGGATTTCAACCTTTAATTTCTAGAAAGCAATGATTGTTATGATAAAATCCAAACGATTCAAATCAATAACGAAGCTGAGTGAAAATACATTGTCTTCATATATGACGATAATTAAAGTGCATGACTTTTATAGGATAATTTCACGTTTATAATGTCCTTTAATAAGAGAGGGGGACAAAAGAAAGGAGTGCCTGCAGCAAAGTGAAGGTGAAGTAAAGGAGAAGTGAGAGTGTGGGGAATTAAGATTTTGAATTAGTTGTAATCTTGTTAGATCTGGTCTACCACCTCCAATTTAGCCAATAAAAATTTACAATAACAGATCTAATCAGATAAGTGTAATAAAAGCAAATGTACGATTTTTACTGATAATTTTTTCTTTGGTCTTGAAGACCAAAATATTAAAGTATAAAGTAATATTGTGTTAATGAGAAATCAAAGAATATAACAGATTTTGGCCATTATCAACTATTAACACTAGAAACTAAACAAAAGACTTTTTGAAAATTTTGTGAACGATGACGTGCAGGGCTACACTGTCATAAGGTTCGAACTCACTATTAACGGTTTATGAGAACAGTGCTTTAAAACTCTATGATGAAAATTCATATATATATATAATGGTTTGCAATGAATGATTTCTTCTTTGGTCTTAGCATAAAGTAATTTTCTGTTTTTTTGAAATTTGAAGTATATAGCAGATTTTGGCCATTAATAACATAATTGTTAACAGTAGAAAATAAACGCAGGACATTGTTTTTTAATTTTGTCAATCATAACGAACAGGTTTATGTCGTTGTAATGTTCGAACTCAGCATTGCTTGACTTATGAGATCAGTGCTTTAAACATCTGAGCTTTAAAAACAAACACGAAACCAAAGGTTCTCATCAAAGTTTTGATCTCTCGGTCAGTAATGCTGTGTTCATTAACAGGTATTATTCGTGAGTATAACAGTCTAAAACAACCGCTAAGCACGATGGCAAAGCTTTTAAGGTGTTGGTCATGAGTCACAATGGACAATGACCTAAGTAAGTTCGAACCTCTCCAATGTTATCAAACTATTTTTTTCTGTTTTCTTAATGATTTCGTCAACCTGGTGAATTTGAGCCTAAATTTAGTAAATTCATGCAAATCAAAACAAGTCAATTACAATCAGAGACGAAATCATTCGAGATAACTGCCATTCTTACATATGTGTATTACAAGCCCCCAACAATAAAACATGGATGTGAGATTAACATGAATTCAGTAAATTGAGGCTCAAAAATTAATTTCAATCCCAAGTTAACAATCATCAAATGAAACGTTAGTCTAACATCTTGACCACTCAGCCTGGTGTGCAAATAATTCTTGTCACGAAACCATTATCAAAACAATGAACACCCGTCAAAACTAAGCCGAAAAAGAGCCGGTAACCATAGCTCTGTGGTCCAGAACGCTTGTCTCGTAGACCGGCGGGTCATGAGTTTGAATATCGCTAGGGTTATTCTTACTCAACGCTAATTCTAATGAGAGAAATGTAGTATCCCTGATTTTAAAATGAATTTTCCAAAAAAAAGATAACTCGATATTTACATTATATTGTTGTCAAAGTGACAGAATCTTAAAAAATCTTTCGTTTATCTTCTTGTGTGTTCAAGTATTTCTTGTGGTTTATAGTTTAAAATGAAAGTAAATTTCTAAATAAAAAGCTAATTTATCTGAAACACTTCACAGAAAAAAACAGCCTTGAACAAATTATCGATAAAAATTGTGAAATTACTCTAATTAAAGTCATTAAAGAAAACTGTGGATCACTTAAATCATTTTAATATGATATGAGGATTATGAAATATCACTGAAAAGAGCTAGATCTATCTTCGAAATAGATAAATACTATCGCAGCTAAGTTATAAAGAAGTTGGAATTCTTGAACTTAAATTTGTCTCCTTTTTGAAGAAAAAATGAATTTAATGAAACACCTTCCAATTACAAAGTTTCATTAAGTTTGACAAATACTAATAAAATTGATTTACTAACAAAACACAAAAATTCTATATCAAAGGTTCGGTGCAGATCCACCCAAACAATTATTAAATGGTATTTAGAATAGCATGAATAGGATTAAAAACCACACAGATGTTTGTCGATTGGAATTTGAGCCCAACGCCTTAACAACTCGGCCACCGTGCTGTTTGTCATTCTTGACAATTATCATTTCTACAATTCTCATCAATGTACATACAAAACAACATGGGAGGATAGCACGTGTTGGGTTCCAAACCATGCTGATATTTGTCAATTGGAACTTAAGTTCAACGCCTTAACCACTCGGCCATCGTGTTGTTTGTCATTCTTGACTATTCTATTCTCAACAAACTGCTCAAAATTTACACATCCAAAACTACATGGGAGGGAAGTACAAGTAGGGTTCGAACCAACGCAGACATTTCTCTATTGGAATCTAAGTCCAACGCCCTACCCATTCGGCCATCATGCTGTTCGCCATTCTTGACAATTCTTATTTCGACGATTTTAATCAATGTACATACAAATCTACATGATAGGATAGCAAGAGTGGGGTTTGAACCCATGAAGACATTTGTCCATCAAATCTTAAGTGTTACCACGTAACCTCTACACAATCATACTGATTGTCATTCTTGACAATTCTTATCACATCAATTCTTATCAATGTACATACAAATCTACATGGTAGGATAGCAAAAGTGGGGTTTGAACCCATGAAGACATTTGTCCATTAAATCTTAAGTGTTACCACGTAACCTCTACAGAATCATACTGATTGTCATTCTTGACAATTCTTATCACATCAATTCTTATCAATGTACATACAAATCTACATGGTAGGATAGCAAAAGTGGGGTTTGAACCCATGAAGACATTTGTCCATTAAATCTTAAGTGTTACCACGTAACCTCTACAGAATCATACTGATTGTCATTGTTGACAATTCTTATTTCAACGTTTCTCATCAATATTCTTGGGAGGATAGCACAAGTGGGGTTCGAACACACACAAACATTTGTCCATTGGAACTTAAGTCGAATGCCTTAACCATTGGGCCATCGTGCTGTTTGTCATTCTTGACAATTCTTATTTGAACGATTCTCATCAATGTACATACAAATCTACATGGGAGGATAGCACAAGTCAGGTTCGAACCCACGGGGACATTTGTACTTCGGAACTAAAGTCTAAAGCTTTAACAACTCGGGTATTGTGATGTCTGGTGTTACTCACCGGTACATTTTCAACCTTTCTGATAAGTATGCACTCAAAATTATACAGTTAAATGTGGCAAGTGTTTGATTAGTGCCGACGCTGACGATTCTCCATCGGAAGTCTAGTCTAGCAACTAATACATTCGGCCTATGTGCAGTTTGTATCTCTTAACTATTTTATTTTCAATTGTTTCTATCAGTATACACTCAGAATTTCACAAATAAGATTAGCAGGAGTTGGGTTCGATCCCACGTTGACAATTGTCCATTCGAACTTTAGCCCAACAACTTGGCCTGACACTTCCATTTCCAATTGTTTTTATTAATATACACTCAAAATTGAACTGGCATGCGTAGCATGAGCGGGTTTTGAACCCATGGGGACAATTGTCCATCGGAATCTAAATACAACACCCCAATTACTCGGCCATTTTGACTGTGGGATAAATCAAACTTTCGACCATTTGTTTTAACCATTATATCTTGTGTCTGAATTTTATCAGATCATGAACATTAATGTTATCGTTGTCAAAATTTAACACAAAAAAAATCTGCTATATTTTTCTATTTTGTGCCCACTTAACAAGCGAAAATTACTTTATACTTAGAGTTTAAGGGAATTGAACACTGATCTGATGAAACAAGAGTCAGTGAGTTCGAATCTTAATCAGTGGTATTCAGTTGCTCCTGAATTTAATGAAAATACTCGCTGTAACTTGGTTTTTAAAACGTTCATTCAACATTTAAAATCTGTTTCTGAAAATTTTGAAAATCCATTATTTACCATCGAGTGTTGCCAGATTTATTTTGTTTTTGTTGAAAATGGCCAAACTCCACAATATTTTTCGGTTTCCAGCTAATCTATCGAAGGAAATAACTTTGTACGAAGACCAAGATCAAATTAATCACGAGAAGTTTACAATCGCTTTTATTACACGTATCTGATTTAATCAGCTAGTGTAAATATTTATTTGCTTAATTGAGGAGGGACAGCTAGATCTAGCCGGAAAGAAACTAATTCAAAAACTCTGTTCCCATACAACGATTCGACCCTCACTCCGTCTTCGGAAATTACGGACACTCCTTTCTTTTGGTACCCCTCTTATTAAAGTACTTAACCACCGTGACATGATTTTATTAGAGTATTGCAGTTACGCACTTGGAATATTGGATATGATATGAGATCGTCAACAAAAGGCTAGCTATTCTATTTCACTTGTATCTAAAATAGAGTAAAGTCCCAAAAGACTGGAACACAGCAATCATAATGCTTCTGCATTGAAAAGGAAACCTCAAAGACATCAACAACTAAAGGCCTATAAGCCTACTCAACTGCATGAACAAACGTTTCATCAAAAATCATCACCAACCAGATCACGAAAACACTAGATGAAAAGCAACAACGAGAGCAAACTGGCTTTAGAAGAAGCAACTCGGCCATGGACAGCCTGCATTCAATAAATCAGCTGAAAGAGAAAACACCAGAATACAAAATGCCACTCACTGTAGCATTTATAGACTTCAAGAAGCCATTTGACTCTGTAGAAATTCCCATGGTTATGAAGGCCATCACTCTTCAACGTGTAGACCCCGTATACATCAAAGTGCTGCAACATATATAGAATCAGAGCAACTCGGGGTCCTTTCAGCTCCAAAAAGGGGTGAGACAAGGTTATACAAGCTCACCTAAACTCTTCACAGCCTGCCTCAAGATGATCTTAAGAAGACTAGACTGGGAGAATAAAAGAATCAAAATAGAGGGCAAGTATCTAAGCAACCTAAGATTTGCAGACGACATCGTTCTTTTCAAAGAGAACCTACACGACCTCCAACTCGATGAATTAAACGAAGAAAGCAGAAATGTCGGCCTACACATGAATTTCAGTAAAACAAAAGTAATATGTAACAATCATATCGACAATAAGAACATAAGAGTCAAAATCAAATATGCAAAACTGGAGAAAATAGACCACTACATGTACCGAGGACAACGAATCTCCATGAGACCCTCAAAAGAAGAGGAAATCAAGCAAAGAATCACCCTAGGATGGCAAGCCTTTGGGAGAGCAAGCTCAACTTTCTAAAACAAGAAGATCCAAATTATCCTAAAAAATAGAGTATAAAACCAATGCATTCTCCCGATAGTCACTTATGGAGCTGAAACATGGAACCTAACCAAGAGACAGACCCACAAACTGAGGAGCATACAACACATGCATGGGAGAATCATATTCAACTTTACATCGAGAGATCACAAAACAGCGCAGTATATCAGGGAGGAAATGGGAGGCTGAGACATCATAGAATCTATCAAAAAACTTAAATGCCAATGAGCTGGCCATAATGCAACAATGGCGAACATCCAATGGACACCACGACTTACAACATAGATCTCCCGAGATCATATGCGAAACAATGGCCGATAGAATAGAAGATGGAGAGATGAACTTGAGAAATTCAGAAAATACTGGTTCTACGACGCCCATGATAGAGAATTGTGGGAAGGTCTATGTCCAACGACAAACAATAGAAGATTGATGATGTTGATGATGAAAACCATAAGTCTTTTGATAAGGGAGGGGCAAAGGAAATGGGTGCCTGCAGTTTGAAAAGACCAAACGGAGTGAACAGAGTTGTCGAATCAGCCGATTAAGTCTGATGTCTAATAATAATAATAGTATTTTTCTTCTGGTGAGTTAGCTGGAATTCAAAGAATATGGCGGCTTCTGGCCATTATTAACTGTAAATAGCTAAACATACTCGCCAACACGAGATGCTAAAGGGTGGATTGTCTTTGAATTTTATGTCATATTTTAAATAAGCATGACACTTTTAATAGTTTATGTCTTAGTGAGATCTGAACTCAAAATTCCTATTTCATGAAAACAGCACTTTATACCGTTCGGCCAAGGAGACCAAAACAATACCAGTGGCTATCCTCTCAGTTTTGACTATTCTGTCAACAACGCTGTTTTTATTGATTGCAATTATCCATTGGTATAATGGTTTTACGTTAATATCCATAAGCACGATGGCCGAGTGGTTAAGGCGTTGGACTTAAGTTCCAATGGACAATTGTCCGCGTGGGTTCGAACCCCACTCGTGCTATAGGATTTTTTTTTCTGTTTTTTTAGTAAATTAATTTCTTCAGTGTTCAGTTAAACCTGGTGAAACTTTGTGATTTGAGCCTTAATTCAGTTTAATTTAAACAAATCAATTTCCAGCGAAGACAAAATTAGGTCCAAGAGAGCCAACCATGTTATAACCGAGCTGCCAAAGAATGTCAAGCTAGATCTAGCTATTTTGAGTGAAAATACATTATCCTTATATCATATCAAAATAAATTAAGTACGCAACAGTTATTCCCTAGTGAGTGTGATGAGAGTAATTTTACAACTTTCATTGACAATTTCTTCTGGGGTCTTGGTGTTATTATTTCCCCCTGGATAACTTAGCTGGAAATCGAAAAATATGGTTGAGTTTGGTCTTTTTATTTTTCAAACTAGAAATAATCAGAAATTCTAAGCCACACCAGATGTTGAAGGAAGGAATTTTTTTCAATGAGGTATCATATTTTTAGGATAACACATTTTAATAACGAATAGTTTTTACCTTCAACCAGTTGCTTTTTGCCCCAACTCTCAATCGAGCAGTAACCGTACGGTGACGATTAAACAGTCAAAATGGAGATCAAGAACGAGAACCGGGGAGGATCGAACCCACACACTTTAACCTCTAGGGAATGAAGTACACTCTAGATGATATGTGGAGAATTCTTTCCATTCTGCCAAATTTTGGGAACAATACAGTGGAACGATTTAGTTGACATTTTTTTCATTGACCTCAATGTTTTAAAAATCTGGGTTACTTGTATATTTTTTTCCTTCAGAATGGTTGGTGCTGAATCAGAATGTCTCCGGTCAGATTCGAATTAATCCCCCTACCATGGAAATCAGCATCCAAAACACTTGTTTGGGGGGGGGGGTTGTTCTGTTTTTTTTATTGGGACTTGAACATATTTGGATTCATAGTATATAGACATTTCCTTTCGCATGTGAATTGGAAATCTAGCCGATTCTGGCCATTTCAGCTAAAAATATCCAAATGTTCTTGGCTAAAACATTCTCTACATGGAATATGGAGGATATTTTTTTAAATTCTGTCAAATATTGAGTTACTATTTTTATTTTTTTTCGTAAAGTTAAATTTATTTCAAAAACCCAGATAGCGTATTTTCCCGATTAGAATAAGCGTTGAACCAGAATGCCTTCAGTTAGATTCGAACTGACGAACACTTTGTTTATAATGCCGTTGCTCTGGACTACAGAGCTATAGAAGTTACCTTAGCGTTTGTGCATTGTTGAGATAACAGTTTTGCGCTAAGAATAATTAGAACGATGGCCGAGTAATTAAGGCGTTGGACTCAAGTTTCACTGTATAATTGTCCACGTGGGATTGAATTTTAGTTTTGAGCCTTAATTTACTTAATCCACGTTAATCAAAAAGAAACTTCATTTTGATCGAAGACAAAATTAGTCGAAATATCTGTCATTGTTATATGTGTCAATTTCAAGCACCCAACATTATAACGCTGGTGTTTGGGTCAAACAAATCTGTCCGACTTGGGTTAATCTACTCCTCAAAGTGGGATGAACTGTCATGAAAATCAGCATTCGAGATCCCTATGTTTTTCACCTAGAATCAGACACTGATCTGTAGCCCCAGTATAGACTATAATCTCAGCTACCAGATAGGTCAAGTTACTTTCATTCTTTATGCTTTGACACTTTAATAAATTTGAAAAAATCAATTTCTAAAAAGCAGTGATTGTTATGACGAAATTCAAACAATTCAAATTAGTAACTAAGTGCGTAACCGCTATTCTCTAATAAAATGATGTCACGTTGGTAAGGTACTTAAATATTTGTCGGACTTGGTGGAATTTGGTGATTTTCAGTTTGATTTTAGACAATTCATGCTAATCAAAATAAGTCTATTTCAAAATTAGTTGAAATATCTTCTATTCATTTAGATCATTATTAAAAGACCCAATCGATATAACTCAGTAACGAATGAAGAGATTCAATGTGTGGAATCTTCAATACACAAAATGTGAAGTCATCGTTGCTGAGTGGTTAAGGCTCTTGCATGTGTTCTTGATTTACTCAAGGCTAAAACAAGTGATTTCGATTCGTTTTCTTTATTTCTGTTAGCAATTTTTTTTAAAGCAACAGGTTAAAGAGAAGGTGCCCCTATTGTAATCGGTACCGTAGGGTAAAGGAAAGTCGAGAGTGGTTGATAAAGAGAGACGGTGCATGAGGATTCTAACGGTGGGAGTGAGAAAGATGAGTAGTAAATTTAGTAGCGTGAGTAACAAATGGAAGCTGGAGGAAAATAGAAGGGAAAAAGCTAGATGGTCAGTTAGTTCCCGTATCAGATGGAACAAGAGGGTAAGTTGATGAAGTAAAAGAGACATGATAAAAATGACTTGCTTCTAAGTTAGGGAACCAGACGTAAATCAGAAGAGAGGAGTAGTAGGGTGTCTTGGGACGGTCTACGCCCGCCACTGGCTCCTGACTGATGGTAGTTGAAGGACTGATAAAGTCCCACCTTCTCTTCCTTTTCATTCTCTCTTTTTCTCTCTCACTCACTCTCCGGGGTATATGGTCGACATGGCCCCTGCCATCATCCTTTAATATCTGTCATTGTTGTATATGACTATCACAGACGTCCCACATTACAATGCACCTCAAGATTTTTCAGAATTATAAATGACAAAAATCTAATTTTACCTTCAACCAATTTCTTTCTTTTTTAATCAGATTACAATTTGACCGTAACCCTGCAACAAAGATTATATAGCACAAAAGAAAATGAAGAGCAAAAAACGTCTCACAAGTTTTAGCCAAGAAGAAGTCAGGTACACGTCTGACCACCTTAATCACTTAGCCACTGTATATTTTGGCAGTAGATGATTTTACACCATTAACCTTTTTAATAGTTGACGTCTTATATCGATGGGGTCTTGTAATAGTGATCAACAAGAATGGCAGATGTTTTGATTGACTTTGTCTTCCATTGAAAATAACTTGTTTCAATCAGCATGAATTATCTAAATTTACGCTCAAAATCACAATGTTCCACCAGATCTGACAAACATTAAAGTACCTTATCAACGTGACATCATTTTATTAGAGAATAGCGGTTACGCACTTGGTTGCTCATTCAAATTGTCTGAACTTTGCCATAACGATCACTGCTTTTTAGAAATTGATTTTGTCAATTTATTAAATGATCAGAGCACACAGAATGAAAGTAACTTGACCTATCGAGTAGTTAAAATAATTGATAATTTCTTCACTGGGACCCCGGGTTAGTGTTCGAGTCTCAGTGAAAAACATGAGGATTTTGAATGCTGATTCTCTATGCGGAATGGTTGATCTCACTTTAAAGAGTGAATCAACCTAAGCCCTAACGCAATCAGCTGTCTGGGGCCAAAACACACGCGTTATAACGTTGGGCGCTGGAAGTAAACACATATAACAATGACAGATCTGTCGACTAATTTTGTCTGCAATGCAAATCTCTACAATCCAGATATAAAAAATGCAATTTGTAGGATAGGCTTTTCTCCAATCTTACTACAATTAAAGTCTCTATCATCCACGCCGATAAAATGTTGTACGTATAGAAAGCTAATCTCCAAGTTCATTGCAATGCAATTCTCTATTATCTACGCCTGTAAAATACTATGCATATGGAAGGCTATTCAACCATCTTAATGCAATTTAAATCTCTCTTATCCACATTTATAAAATGCAATGTGTGTAGAAGGCTATTCTCTAATCTTACTGCAATGTAAATCTCTATTATCAATGTATGTAATAAGTTGTGTGTACAAGATTATTCTCAAGTCTTACTACATTTCAAATCTATGTTATCCACCTTAATGAAATGCAATGTGTATGGAAATCCATCCTCTTAGCTGACAGCAATCCAAATCTCTATCTTCCACGTCTATAAAATTCAGTGTGTATAGGATGCTGTTCTCCAAGCTCACTGCAATGCAAATCTCACTTACCCATGCATACAAAATGCAATGGGTACAGAACACTGTTCTCAGATATCGGTGCAATGTGAATATCTATTATCCACGTATATAAAATGAGTATCGAGGGTTATTATCCGACCTCAGAACAATTCAAATCTCTGTTGTCCACTTTTACAAAATGCAATGTGTATGGGAGACTATTCTCGTCAAATCTCTGTTATCCACGTCTATAAAATGCAATGTGTATAAAAGGCTATTTATTCTTCTAGCTCATTGCAATGCAAATCTCTTTTATCATTTTTTTCATTTCTGACCCCTTGGAGGAGGAAAAATTTTGTCGTCGTTTTTGACCTCTTAAAGGACGGAAAAAGTCTATCTTCAATGCTGACCCCTTAAAATGGGAAATTTTCCTTTCATTTCTGGTTCCGTGAAGAGATAAAGGTTTCCCTCAATTTTTGACCCCTTGAAGAATTATATATAAACACATGAAATAAGGAGATATGTATATGTGTATAGAAGGTTCACTCTGTAATACTTTACATGTTTTCTCTAAAAACTTTTTACTTTAAAACATCCTCCTGTGTCTATTGAGTAAACATGTCAGATTTGGTTGAAAAGAAATCAAGCAAAGAATCACACTAGGATGGCAAGCCTTTGGTAGAGCAAGTTCAACCTTCAAAAACAAGACGATCCCAATAATCCTAAAAAGAAGGGTGTATAACAAATGCATCTTCCCAATAGTCACTTATGAAGCTAAAAAATGGAACCTAACCAAGAGACAGATCTGCAAATTGAGAACTATGCAACGTGCACATGAGATAATTACGCTGGGCCACACATGGAGAGACCACAAGACAGCACAGTCCCTCCAAGAAAAGATAAGAGTCAGGGACATCATAGGATCCATTAAATATCCCAAATGGCAGTGAACTGGCCATGTTGCAAGAATGGCGGACAGCCGATGGACATCACGACTCACGACATGGATCCCCCCGAGATCACATGCGGAACCGAGGTCGGCAGAATATTAGATGGAGAGGCGAGCAAGACAAATTCAGAAAGTACTGGCTCTGCAACGCCCATGATAGAGAAGTGTGACAAATCCTGGAGAAGTCTTATGTCCAATGAAGGACGTTGGACGACTGATGATGATGATGATGATGATGATGATGATGATGATGATGTTTATATAGCGTAACAGACTGACGGACAATCACCCCCAGCCACACACACACACATGCACACACACACATAGACGGTGTAACACCTCTCACATATATAAAGATTATAGGTCAATTCATTACCCAATAGATTTGAGTATTTGGTGATAGAAGAGAATGAGGCAAAGAAGATTATATAGCACCACACATCCAAGTGGAATGAGCATTGTTACTTTGAGAATCAGCATTCAAAATCCTTATTTTTCACTTGGATCCGAACACCGACCTGTGGCACCACAATCTAAGCTACCAGATAGACCAAGTTATTTTCTTTCCATATGATTTGAAAGTTCAACCTATTGCTCTGTGTTTAGTATACTCTGAAAAAAATCATATAGTAAATATACTTATGAGAAAAAGTAGATGAAATTACATATGAACACTGTCAAGGTTAAAAGAAACTTGCTTTCTGTTTTTTTAGATATTTCCACACATCTCTATTTTCGGTCTTTTCGAATATCTAACGTTAAACAACAGAAATTAGTTGTTATAAGCTTTACTTCATGATATTTTAAGCTCTACACAAAGTCAACGTTAGTTGAATGTATTGAGTGCTTTGTGAAAGAACCCAAGGCATATCGAATATATAATATTACATCGTATTACTGAATTTTATTGTACATATATAATTCTAAATAACGTTATATCATGTAGATACTTGTATAAAATGATCTCGTGTCATGACACGGTTATCGTATCAATCACTCTACACAACGAAAATAGAATAAACAATTAAAGAAAATAGGGCTGCTGCAATAATCGAACCTGCCACCGATAGGGTAGCGGCTTCAACGTATTGGTGCTTTTACCAATGAGCTAAACAGGTGATGCAAAGGCCCAAATAACAGCTTTCAGCCTGAATTCTCACCTTGGTTATTCTCGGTCTACTTACTTCTTTCAAGGCAGCAGTTAAGTATTGAAAAGAAAAAAGTTGGCCAGCTCATGAACTTAAGTAAAATGAAAGTCATGTGCAACAATTGTATTGACTGTCAAAAGATGCAAAATGTCGAAGATGCAAAACTGGAGAAAGTGGACCACTACATCTACCCTGGACAACAAATCTCTAAGAAACCCACAAAGGAAGAAGAAATCAAGTGAAGAATCTCCCTAGGATAGCAAACCTTCAGCAAAGCAGGCTTAACCTTCAAAAACAAGATGATCCCAATAATCTTAAAAAGAAGAGTATACAACCAATGCATCCTCTCAATAGTCACTTATGGAGCTGAAACATGGAACCAAGAGACAGACTCACAAACTGAGAAGCATGCAACGTGCACATGGTAAAGTCATGCTCAACCTCACGTGGAGAGATCACAAGACAGCACAGTATACCAGAAAGAAAAGGCAAGTCTGAGACATCAGAGAATCAATAAGAAAACTTAAATCGCAATGGGCAAGCCATATTGCAAGAATGACAGACAACCGATGGACATCATGACTTATAACATCGATCCCCACAGGTCAAATGCAAAACCGAGGCCGACAGAATACAGGATGGAGAGATGAACAAGACAAATTCAGAAAATACTGGTTCATGAAAGAGGAATGTAGCAGATCCTTAGGAAGGTCTATCTCCAATGTCCAACGACGTTAAAAGACTGATGATGATATATGATCCAACAGAATGATTACAAATCATGTTATAAAACATAGAAAGATATTTGAAATGATCTCACACAGTTAATGTATCACTGAGCGTAGACAACGTAAAAAGAATAAACAATTAAAGAAAAGGAGGCTGCTGCAGCTGGAATCGAGGTTAGCTATTAGGGTAACCGCTTCAATGTAGCAATGCTCTTACCATTGAGCTAAACAGCCCACCGGTAATGCAAAGGCCCCAATAACTGCTTTAAGCCCCAAATTATTTTCTATGTAATACAACGCAATTTATGATTATCCAGTTGGAATATATATATATATATATATATATATATATATATATATATATATATATATATATATATATATATCTATCAATATATATATATATATATATATATATATATATATATATATATATATATATATATATATGTATATATATATATATATGTATATATATATATATATATATTCGTCCATAAATGACGAACTTATTTACGTATGGATTAGCACTAAGCTGCCAAAAAGCTATTGGGTAATTTCTTTCTTAATAATTCAAATATCCCAAGTTTCATTTTAAAGTCTCAACTCAAGTTATATTAATGGGTGGCCAGATGTTTCAAGTCTTAAGTGTTTCTATTACGTAGTCAATACATCATAATAGGAAGGAAAATTAACCAATGAGATGCGTCAGAGTCAAACAAATAAAGAGAAATAATGCAAATGAGCTTATTACATAGTTAGATACACAGAAATACGAAGGAAGAGATGTGATAACAATAAAGGTGTCATATCAGTGATGATAAGATGTAATAATTGAACGTGACATCATTAATGCTATGATGCAATTATCGAATGTCTAAGTTTGGCAATTATTTTTTTAAAAAAAAAAGCCATTTTTGATTTTTATTGATAATAGTACTCTTGGGATAATTCCATATTGCATTTTACAAGTATAAAAATCAAGTGACTCAAAGAAAGACTACTTGCTCTTCTTCCTCCTCCCCCTGCAACAACCACCAAGGACGGTGGACGTATCAGTGAACTTGAGGTTCTTCTTTCGTTTTCTCAATTGAATTTGCATTATCATGCTAATATATTTTCATTCACCACATATTTTTTTTTTTATCAATTAAACCAGAATCTTGAATTTTGGTAGAAATTGATTCAATCTCCCAAAGCAGTGATTGCTACGAGAAAATTCAAATAATTTTAATTCATTTATCAAGGCTGAGTGAAAATACATATTTTTCACGTTATCTGCATATTCGTTTCTAAATCTAAACAAGTTCCACCCGATAATGCCCTCAAAGGTATTCGACCTCACGACTCTTGGTTTACGGGATTAGTAGCTGTTCACCATTGAGTTATTGAGACAAACATGTCAGAGAATCTTTAGTTCTGCTTAATATCTGAGCCAACAACGTGTGTTTAGTGTTGTTTATTAACATTTGTTTATTATTGATGTAACAGTTTAGTATAATGAATGAATAGCACCATGGCTTAGTGGTTAAGGCATTGGACTTTCAATGGCCTTCAGCAAGAATCGAACTCAGAATCAAAGTGAGAAAAAAAGCAACTATAGGTAAGGTAAAAGCTCGTTAAAATTAATAGTGCAATATTTTATCCAAGAATTAATGAAAAAATCTTTTAAGTACAAATCATTTATTGAAATAACTTTCCATCAGATTCTAAACTAGGTCTCAGATATGTTTTTTATTGAATTAAGCCCGGTATGATATTGTCCACATTGAAATTCAAACTCAGGATCCGTGGTTTACGAGACCATTGTTCAAAACCACTGCATTATTGACGCAAATCTGTTGATTGTTATTTGTTTTGATAAATCTCTCAGCCAACACCCCGGTGTTTATTAACAGCTCTGATTAATGGATATAATGTTTTGAATATCATCAATGAGCACGATGGCCGAGTGGTTAAGGCGTTGGACTTAAGTTCCAATGGACAATTGTCCGCGTGGGTTCGAACCCCACTCGTGCTAGGACCTTTTCCCATAGAATTAATTTTCTTTACTATTCATCAAACCAAGTGAAACTTTATTGAGTCTAAATTTACTCAATTCAAGCTGTTCAACACAACCCTACAAAATCCTTGCTAATCAATACAAGTCAATTTCGATCGGAAACAAAATCAATTGAAATATTTGCCATTCTTGTAAATTATTATTACAAGTACTTACATATAACACGAGTGTTGAGGTCAACCATTTTATAACTGAGCTGTGATAGAATTTAGCTATGAACAAGTTAGATCTACCTAGTTTGGGTCTAGGGTTATATTCTCAAGCCAACCATCTATCCGCGTCATAACGTGAACCACGCTTCAGAATGCCGCTTTATAATGAGAGAAACCGCAACTGCTATCGACCTGAGTCATTCACATCTGGAGACCATTTATCAAACATCTTATCTCCATTTCTGTCTCAATTAGTACAATATTAGGTTAATAAAGTCAACCTATAGAGTCCTGATGTGGTTTATTATTTAGATCGAAAATTCATACTCAATTATTCTGCGTCCTTGATCTTTTCTGGGATTTGATTTCAGTATGTGTATGTTTGAAGAAGAGTTTGTTGCTTCTGATAGCTCGTTCCAGATCTGAGCAAATACGTCTGCTTTCTAACTCCAATGACTGTTTGGATTTGAAGCTCCTTGCTGTGTTCTCCAGAGATACTGCTCAGTGATGGCTGCAGCATGAATTTCTCTGGACAGATGTAGCACTTGCACTCTTGGTTGATGGTGACAAAGACTAACTGACAATGAATAATTAGATTTGTATTACTGTTACCTATGCTTAAGGTAAGTTATTCTAAATAAGTTGGTTGGTGTAATCCAATCTTCTTTCTCTTTCTGAGGGTGGCAAATATTCAAAAACTAAATAATTACTTGATTATCCCCGTCAAAAATAATTAACCCATGAAAACTACACTTACCCATTAAATCTGATAGGATTAATAATGGTATATTTACAATTCGTATCAATAATTTTTTCAGGGGTTTTAGTATATAGTTCTTCCCTTTATCTATGTACTCGTATTTTGTGAACCAGAAATCAAAAATATTGCTGATTCTGGTCATATTCAGCCATACATAGAAACGCTCGGTGAAATGGAATATTTTTTTGGGGGGGGAGGGTTGTTAAAATTCCGTCAAATATCATCATCCTCATCATCATCAGTCTTTTAACGTCCGTTGTTGGACATAGACTTTCCCCAGGATTTGCCACACTTCTCTATCATGAGCGTCGCGGAGCCAGTACTTCCTGAACTTGTCTAGCTCGTCTCTCCATCTAATATTATGCCAGCCTCTATTGTGCATGTGATCTCAGGGGATCCATGTCGTGAGTCGTGATGTCCATTGTTGTTGTTGTTGTTGTTGTTGTTGTTGTTACTACTACATATGGACGATAAAGGGGTCGATGGTTTAAAAAGTTTGGCAACCCCAAGAATTGACAGTGAAAGCAAAGTATAGACGACTAATGTCATATTTCAAAATACATCGAAATGAAAAACCCTGGAGAGTTCATATTTGCCAACAATAGAATATTACTTTAACAAATTTGAATATTTGTACACCAAAGGTCAGAGTATTTTGTTATAATCCGCAAAAAGTCTGTGTGTACTCGCGAACCGCAAAACTACTTGGCATAAACCCATGAAATTTTCATCTTACTTAAATAATCTTTGAAAATCTTTTAAAAGATACAATAAAAAAGGCTTTTAGGAAAAGGGCTGATGGTCTAAAAGGCAGTGAAACCAAAGCATAGACGATACGTGTGTTTCAAAATAGGATTTTACTTCAATCAATTGAATAGAAAACGTTTACACAAGAGGGCAGAGCATTCAGATATTTTAATAAAGTCTATACGTCTTTTAGGAGTACTTTTCTTAAAAAAAACTTTTAACGCCGTGAACCACTTGAAACTGCACCTTATTGAAAGTGGATCTCTCCTGTAGTTGAAGCATAATTAATCAGTTGAGGTTATTTGGCATTCTCCGCTTTTTTTTTACAAATCGGAATCTTCTCCCTGAAAAAGACTTCTAAAAAGTTTGTAAATTCATAAAGTATCATTGTGACGTATGAGAAACAAACCACTTTGATATCACTTGAGTCTAAAATCCATGTAAGGAAATATCAAATTTCAAAGTAAATGGGTATTAAAAAGTTATCTCACTTCCATAGTTATGTAATTCAGAATTCTATTCACAGAAGAGTCCCACTCTCAATTTGGAGTTGAGTCAAACAATGAATGATATCATGAGTTTATATAATCTATTACTATTATAGATACCAAGTGGCTTTCCCTCCAAACCAGGATATAAATACTTGAATATTGATAAAGATATCTTCTTTACACTGAAATCGTACTTTGGTCAATAATCTGAATTTGGATAGTCCATGCATCATGACTATCATAGGGATTTCATCATCATCATCATCATCATCATCATCATCATCATCATGTCTTTTATTGTCTGTTGTTGGACATAAACAGTCCCCAGGATTCGACACACCTTTCTACCATGGGCTTCGTGGATCCAATACTTTCTGAGCTTGTCTAGTTCGTCTCACTATGTTATATTCTACTGGCCTTGGTTTTACGTGTGATCTCTGGGGATCGATGTTCTGAGTCGTCATGTCCAATGGCTGTCTGCCATTCTTGCAACATGGCCAGTCCATAGCCATTTGACTTTTCTCATGGATTCTATGATGTCTTGGACTCCTGTTTTTCCATAATACATTGTGCTGTCTTGTGATCCGTCCATGTGAGGTTGAGCATGTTTTGTTCATGTGTGCACTACATGGTCCTCAGTTTGAGGGTCAATCTTTTGGTTAAGTTCCATGTTTCAGCTCCGTAGGTGACTTTCGGGGTGCCTTGGTTGTATACCCTTCTTATTAGGTTTAGTGGGATCTTCTTGTTCTTGAAGATTGAGCTTGCTCTACCGAAGACCTGCCATTCTAGATTGATTCTTCACTTGATTTCTTCTTCTTCAGAGGATTTCATGGAGATTTGTTGTCCTAGGTAGATGTCTGCTTTATCCAGTTCTGCATTTTCGGTTTTGACCGGTGTTTTTTTTTTTGACATGTTAATTGTCCATGACTTTTGTCTCACTAGAGTTCATGTGAAGGCAAACCTATGTTGCTTTCTTCATTCAGCCTGCATCAAGATGATCTTCCAAAACCTAGACTGGGGAGATTAGAAGATTAGAAGATTTATCAACCATTAAATTCATATGAAAAAATTGATCGTCAATATCAAGGGAAATAACTTACAATTATCTCCCTTTGACCATAAAGACAGTCTGCATTGCATGACTACAATTTGGATTCAAGTCAGTTGAAACGTCCATCTCTTAAGAGACGATTCCCACTGGAGTATGACCGGGTGGTGACGAAGTCCTGATTTCCTTCGTGTGCGTCCTCAAGTCTGCTCCAAATTGACATGAAAGATACTAAGAGTTATCTCCCCCTAATTTTGAAAATTTTCTCTTTTATCTGAATAAAAGCCGATTCAGTTATTATGATAATCATAATGTGAGTAGATGATGGACCAAGAAATATAAACCTAGCTCCAAAATAGCTAGATTTACCTTCAAAATAGCTATATTCTATCTCAGTTCGGTTATAATGTGGTTGGCTTTCTTGCACCTAATTTTGTCTTAAACATATTTAAATTATCATGAATTGATTACATTTCGGTTCAAAATAATAACATTTCACCAGGTTTGATAAACGCTTAAGAAATTGACTAACAAAGCAGAAAAAAGTCCTATAGCACGAGTGGGGTTTGAACCCACGCGGACAATTGTCCATTGGAACTTAAGTCCAACGCCTTAACCACTCGGCCATCGTGCTTATTGATATGAGCGTAAAACCATTATACCAATGGATAATTGCAATCAATGAAAACAGCGTTGTTGACAGAATAGTCAGAACTGAGAGGAAAGCCAATGGTATTGTTTTGGTCTCCTTGGCCAAACGGTATAAAGTGCTGTTTTCATGAAATAGGAATTTTGAGTTCAGATCTCACTAAGATATAAACTATTAAAAGTGTCATGCTTATTTAAAATATGACATAAAATTCAAAGACAATCCATCCTTTAGCATCTCATGTTGGCAAGTATGTTTAGCTATTTACAGTTTATAATGGCCAGAAGCCGCCATATTCTTTGAATTCCAGCTAACTTATCAGAAGAAAAATATTTTATTAGTCATCAGACTTAATCGGCTATTTCGACAAATCTTTTTCCCATAATGTCATTCCTACTTCCTTAGTTCTTGCTTTCCAAACAGCAGGCACTCCTTTTTTTTGTCCCCTTTCTCATTAAACTACTTCACCAACGGGACATAATTCTACGAGACAATAGCAGTTGTGTACTTTGATCGTTGTGATATGATATGAAGACGCTGTACTTTCACTCAGCCTCGTTATTGATTTATATTGTTTGAATTTCGTCATGACCATCAGTGCTTTCAAGAAATTGAATACTTTAAATTCATCAAGGGGTTAAAGCATATAAAATGGAAGTAATTTGACATGTCAGGTCACTGATATAATCGTCTTTTTTTCACTGGTGTCACAGGTTGGTGTTAGAGTTCAAGTAAAAGAAAAAAGAACTTTGGATGCTGATTTTCATGGCAGAGAGAGATTAGGTCAGAGTTCGAGTTGAATCAGTTGGATTTGGGGGGACAGAGGAGGGCGGTTCCAGCTTACTCAATAAATGGAACAACTATGTATTGAGACGCCAAAACGAATCCTTAATATAAATTGTAAATCTTCATTCATTTAACTCATCAAATTTATTTGGCTATCGTAAATTTTTATTGACCAATTCTTATTGATGGAGATTGATAAGTAAATGTATAATGATTCGAATTTTGGGGGGATTTTCAGATATTCGTTCCATCAGACCCATGGCCAATTGGAAGAGAAGGAAGACTGTGTTACGCCAACCAGCAACTTTAGAACAACTTACCTTAAGCATAGGTGATAGTAATTCAAACTTGATTATTCATTGTCACTCAATCTTGGGCGCCATTAACCAAGATCTGTTCAGAGAAATTCAGGCTACAGCCATTACTTTCCAGGTAGTGGTAAAGGATAAACTGCATTTAAAATTTGTGTCAAATTTTGAAGAACCGGAACATAAAAATTCTTTCTGTGAGTCTGAATATAGTTATTTTCTTTATCAAGTGAAACTGGAAATCGTGAAATTGGTTGATTTGGGCTCCTTTTATCCACAAATGATGAAACATACTTGACAACACTAGATGGTATGTGAAGGATCTTTTTTTTTTTTAAATTCTGTGCCACATTTTGAGAACAATAGTTCAAGTATCGATTTTAACTTTTATCATCGAGTTTAAAAGGTCGGCCAACTCATGACGTTCAGGGAAACAAAAATCATGTGCAATAATCATGTTGAGAATAAGAACATAACTGTCAAAATAGAAGATGCAAAACTCGGCAAGATAGACCACTAGTTCTACCTAGGACAACGAATATCCATGAGATCCTCAAAAGAGGAGGAAATCAAGCGAAGAATCACTCTGGAAGGGCAAGCCTTCGGCAGAGCAAGCTTAACTTTAAAAAAACAAGACGATCCTAATAATCCTAAAAAGAAAAGTATGCAATCAATGTATCCTCCCGATAGTCACTTATGGAGCTGAAACATGGAACCTAACCAAGAGACAGAGCTGCAAACTGAGAAGCATGCAGCGTGGGCATGAGAGTATCTTGTTCAACCTTACATGGAGAGATCACAAGACAGCATAGTATATCAGGAAGAAAACGAGAGTCAGAGACATCATAGAAACTTTTAAAAACTAAAATGGCAATGGGCAGGTCATGTTGCAAGAATAGCAGACAACTGATGGACATCACGTCTCACAACATTGATACCTCATTGATATCATGAGAAACCGAGGATGACAGAGCACAAGATGGGTGATGAACTAGACAGATTCAGGTAATACTGGCTCCGCGACGCCCATGACAGAGAATTGTGTCGAATCCTGGGGAAGGTCTATCTCCAACGACGGACATTAAAAGACTTATGATGATGAATGTTTAAAAAACCATAATACCGATACTTTTCCATTAAACTTCGGTTGGTATAAATGAGATTCGAACTCACGTTGCCTGGTTCATACGACTAGTGGTCAAAACACTGAGCTATGAAGGCCATTTTAGTTTATTTCACTGTTTGGCAGATTTTATTAAAACTTGTTAATTATCAATATAACGGTTTCGCTGAGATAAGGATATTCAATACGATGACCGAGTGGTTAATGATTGGTTTTAAGTTTCAATGGGTGAGGGTTCACATAGGTTCGAACCTTACTCATGTTAAAATCATTTTAGTTGCTGAATTAATTTTCTTAAGTGTTCAACAAACCTGGTTAAACTGTATGATTTTGAGTCTAGATTTACTTAATTCATGCCAATGGAAACAGCCCTATTTCAGTCGAAGTCAAAATTAGTCAAAATATCTGCCGTTGCTGTGTGTGACAATTACCAACATCCAATGTTATAAAGCCCATGATAGGGGTCAAGAGAGCCAACCGCGTTATTAAGTAATTTGATCCCTTCTTCTAAGTGGGATGGACCTTTCTATCTCGAAAATCAGCATTCAAAATCCAGACAAATTACCTTCATTCTATATGCCATAACCATTAAAAATTTTCAAAATATTCAATTTTTAGGAATAACAATTGTTATGATAAAATTCAAAATAATAACCAGACTGAGTGAAAGTATCTTTTTTCTATGTCTTGTTATATCACTATAGTTAATAGATCAATGTCATGTTGGTAGGGAACTTCAATAAGAGAGGGCCAAATGAAAGCAGTGCCTGCTGTTTGCAAAGCAAAGACAAAGTGAAGGAGGAATGACATTGAGAGAACAGAGTGGTAAAATTAACCCTTTCCCGGCTAGATCGGAGAACCCCAATCCAGTTTGGCCAATACAATTCTACGATAACCGATTGAATCAGATAAGCGTAATAAAAGCAAGTGTACAATTTTTAGTAATAATCTGTTCAGGGATCTTATTATAAAGTAATTTTCCATCGTTAAGTTGGCAGGAGATCGAAGAATTCATCGGATTTCGGCCATTATTAACCATAAGCATGCTTGACTGCACTAAAAGGTGATAGAAAGACTTTTTTTTAAATACTTTGTGTCAAATTTTGAGAACTATAACACGTTTGTTTGGGCCCTTGTAAGATTCGAACTCAAAATACCTGGTTTTGGCAAACACGATATCAAGGTGTTTCCTTTGGGTTTCGATTAATCTCTCAGTCAACAACGTAGTGTTTATTTACAGGTATTATACATGAATATAACAATGTTCAATCCAAGCGATTGAAAACGAGGCTATCTTGATCAAAGACAAAATTATTCAAAACATCTGCCATTCTTTTATGTGACTATAACGAGTATTCAACATTATACTGCATGTTTTGAAGTCAAAGGAAGCTAGCCACGCTATAAGTGACTGCGATAGAATTTAGCTATTTTGAAGCTAGATCTAGCTATTTTGGGGTTAAGTTTATATTTTTGCTGCGTCCATTATCTATCCACGTTATAGTGCGAATCAAGCTTTAGCGCACAGAGTTGGGGGGGATCAATACTGCTATCAAGCTAAGTCTTTTACATCTTTAGACCATTTATCAGTCTTTTGTATTCCAGTTTGTATTTGAATCAGGACAATATTAAGTTAACTCCAATGACTGTTCGGATTTGTAGCTTCTTGCTGTGTCCTCTAGAGACACTGCTCAGTGATGGCTGCAGCATGAATTTCTCTGGACAGATGTAGCACTTGTACTCTTGGTTGATGGTGACCAAGACTAACTGACAATGAATAATTAGATTTGTATTACTGTTACTTATGCTTAAGGTAAGTTGTTTTAAATTCTAAATTCTAAATTCGTTGGTTGATGTAACCCGAATCTTCCTTCTCCTTCAATTGGCCCTGGGTCTGATGAAACGAATATCTAAAAACCAAATAATTTCAAATAATTATTTATTTACAAGTCAATACTCTTTAAAAATTGCCATAAAAAACTCCAATATCCGATTAAATTTGGTAAGTTTAATGAAATCATATGGACAATTCTCTTCATTACATTTACCGGATATCGAAAAATCTAGCCTTCTTTGGCAATTTTCACTGATAAATAACGACACATTCTTGGCAACACCAAATGGATTTTAGAATGTGAAGGATTTTCTTTACTGTGTCAAATTTGTGGATGATGAAGTGTAAGTATCGAGTTGACTTTTTATTCATTGAGTTAAATCTACTTTAAAAACCGGACTATCTTTATATTTTTATCAAAACCAGTGCTAGATCAGAATGCCGGCGGTAACATTGGAAATCATGACCGCTAGTTTACAAGAGCTCAAGTATTGAATTACTTTTTTTTCATCGAGTTTAATATTCTAAAATAGGTCTAGCGATACTTTTTCATTAAATGGAATCATGCTCAACCTCACATGGAGAGATCACAAGACAGCACAATATATCAGAAAAAATAGGGGTCAGAAACATCATAGAATCTATTAGAAAACTCAAATAGCAATGGGCTGGTCATGTTGCAAGAATGACAGACAACCGATGGACATCACGAATCACAACATGGATCCCCAGAGACCACATGCAAAACCTAGGCCAACAGAACACAAGATGGAGAGATGAATTAGACAAGTTCAGAAAATACTGGCTCCACGATGGCCCATGAGAAATGTGACGGATCCTGGGGGAAGTTCTATAATTTTTCTTCTAAATTTTCTTTCATATTTGTTTCAGCTGATAACTCCCAAGATTGCACTGTTGTGTGGTTCTGTTTTCCCGATCTATATTTTTCCAAGTTAATCTTTGAATTATTTATACTCGTAATGTTTATCACACAAGTTGGTAAAATGTTCCAGTATTTCGAAATTCTCAACGGGAAAAGGAATCATTTTGTTTTTCTGATGGACCTTGCTAGTAAATTTCCCATCCTTTCCGGACTGATCTAACATTGGAGTTCTCTTATATGTGAACCATTTAATATTTAAAAGTTCCTATCAAGTTTCCTTTTGTCTTGCTCTCAAACAAAGTAGTCAGGTCTGTAGTCTGTCATTATAACTTGAATCTCTTATACCACGTATCATTTAACGACGGACGTTAAAAGACTGATGATGATGATGATGATGATGATGATGATCTCATATCTGAACCACTGGGGGTGGAAGTGAGAAAGATAAGCTGTGAGACTAATCGCGTGAGAATCGAAAGGAAGAAGGAAGAAATAAAAAAAGAGAAAAGGGAAGAAGAAGAAAAAGGTGAGTTAATTCAGTAGAGGAGATATCGATAAAAGAAGGGACTCTTGCTTTTAAGTTAGGGGACCAATGGTTGGTTACCTGAAAAAGGTCAGAAGTGAATAGTTGGGTGTCTCCGGACGGTCTAGGGGCAACTGTTTCATGACTACTGGCAGTAGAAAGATTGATTGACCTGTCTGTCTCTATGTTCCGCTCTCTTTCCATTGATGTAAGCGACAATTTTGTTTTGTCTTCAAAAAAAGTCTAACAATATATTTTCAGTCTGCCGAAGGAAAAAGTTAAGGTTTGATTTTGAATCCCAAGATGAGTTTTGTGTCTTTCTTTCTTTCCCTTACAGCAGCTGCAGTGCATATGCATACATGGAAACTTATTAAGGTACATGATCGGCATACTCTCGCTATTATCCTTCTGTCATTGTTGTATATGATTATCACAGGCGTCATACACAATAACACGCCTTAGAAAGATTTTTCAGAACAATAAATAACGAAAAATGCCTTGCATCACTGAATAATAAAGTGTGAAAGTTTGAAAATTTGAATCGTTATTAAATTTGAATAGCTCTTCCCTTCAACCTGTTGCTTCATTTTTTATCAAAATTTGCAATCAAACCTTAACCCTACAGTAACAATTACACTGGGTGAATCTTCCCTTCGACCTGTTGCATTTTTTCAATTAAAATTTGCAATAGGACCTTAACCCTACGGTAATGATTACACTACGCAAACCTTCCCTTCAACACATTGTGCTTTTTAAAAAAATCAAAACTTGTGATCAGACCTTAACCCTACGGTAATAATTACCCTAGAGGAACTTTCCCTTCTACATGTAGCTTTTTTTTTTCAATCAAAACTTGAAATTGGACCTTAACCCTACGGTAACGATAACACAAGGCAAATCTTCCCTTCAACCTGTTGCTTTTTTAAGATCAAAACTTGAAATCGGTCCTTTACCCTGCAGTACCGATTACAATAGGGGCACCTTCTCTTTAACCTGTTGCTTAAAAAAAATTGCAAACAGAAATAAAGAAAAAGAATCGAAATCACTTGTTTTAGCCTTGAGGAAATCAAGAACACATGCAAGAGCCTTAACCACTCAGCAACGATGACTTCACATTTTGTGTATTGAAGATTCCACACATTGAATCTCTTCATTCGTTACTGAGTTATATCGATTGGGTCTTTTAATAATGATCTAAATGAATTGAAGATATTTCAACTAATTTTGAAATAGACTTATTTTGATTAGCATGAATTATCTAAAATCAAACTCAAAATCATCAAATTCCACCAAGTCTGACAAACATTCAAGTACCTTACCAACGTGACATCATTTTATTAGAGAATAGCGGTTACGCACTTAGTTACTAATTTGAATTGTTTGAATTTCGTCAAAACAATCACTGCTTTTTAGAAATTGATTTTTTCAAATTTATTAAAGTGTCAAAGCATATAGAATGAAAGTAACTTGACCTATCTGGTAGCTGAGATTATAGTCTATACTGGGGCTACAGATCAGTGTCTGAGTCTAAGTGAAAAACATAGGGATTTCGAATGCTGATTTTCATGACAGTTCATCCCACTTTGAGGAGTAGATCAACCCAAGTCGGACAGATTTGTTAGACCCAAACACTAGCGTTATAACATTTGGTGCTAGAAATTGACTCATATAACAATGACAGATATTTCGACTAATTTTGTCTTCGATCAAAATGAAGTTTCTTTTTGATTAACATCGATTAAGTAAATTAAGGCTCAAAACTAAAATTCAATCCCACGTGGACAATTATACAGTGAAACTTGAGTCCAACGCCCTTAATTAATCGGCCATCGTTCTAATTATCCTTAGCGCAAAACTGTTATCTCAACAATGTGCAAACGTTAAGGTAACTTCTATAGCTCTGTTGTCCAGAGCACCGGTATTATAAACAAAGTGTTCGTCAGTTCGAATCTAACTGAAGGCATTCTGGTTCAACGCTTGTTCTAATGGGGAAAATACGGTATCTGGGTTTTTAAAATAAATTTAACTTTACGAAAAATATAAAAATAGTAACTGAATATTTGACAGAATTAAAAAAAATATCCTTCATATTCCATGTTGAGAATGTGTTAGCCAAGAACATTTGGATATTTTTAGCTGAAATGGCCAGAATCGGCTCGATTTCCTATTCACATGCTAAAAGAAATATCTATATAATATGACTCCAAATATGTGCGAGTTACAATAAAAAAAACAAACAAAACAAACCAACAAAAAATCAAGAGTTTTGGATGCTGATTTCCATGGTAGGGGGGTTAATTCAAATCTCACCGGAGACATTCTGTTTCAGCACCAATCAATCTTAAGGAAAAAAATATAGCAGTAACCCAGATTTCAAAACATTGAGGTCAATGAAAAAAATGTCAACTAAATCGTTCCATTCTATTGTTCTCAAAATTTGGCAGAATGAAAAGAATTCTCCACATACCATCGAGAGTGTACTTCATTCCCTGGAGGTTAAAGTGTGTGGGTTCGATCCTCCCCGGTTCTTGCTGTTGATCTCCATTTTGACTGTTTAATCGTCGCCGTAGGGTTACTGCTAGATTGAGAGTTGGGGCAACAAGCAACTGGTTGAAGGTAAAAACTATTCATTATTAAAATGTGTTATCCTAAAAATATGATACTTCATTGAATAAAAATCCTTCCTTCAACATCTGGTGTGGCTTAGAATTTCTAATTATTTCTAGTTTAAAAATAAAAAGACCAAACTCAACCATATTTTTCGATTAACCAGCTAAGTTATCCAGGGGGAAATAATAACACCAAGACCCCAGAAGAAATTGTCAATGAAAGTTGTAAAATTACTCTCATCACACTCACTAGGGAATAACTGTTGCGTACTTAATTTATTTTGATATGATATAAGGATAATGTATTTTCACTCAAAATAGCTAGATCTAGCTTGACATTCTTTAGCAACTCCGTTATAACATGGTTGGCTCTCTTGGACCTAATTTTGTCTTCGTTCAAAATTGATTTGTTTAAATTAAACTGAATTAAGGCTCAAATTACAAAGTTTCACCAGGTTTAACTGAACACTGAAGAAATTAATTTACTAACAAAACAGAAAAAACTCCTATAGCACGAGTGGGGTTCGAACCCACGCGGACAATCGTCCATTGGAACTTAAGTCCAACGCCTTAACCACTCGGCCATCGTGCTTATGGATATTAGCGTAAAACCATTATACCAATGGATAATGGCAATCAATAAAAACAGCGTTGTTGACAGAATAGTCAAAACTGAGAGGATAGCCAACGGTTTAAAGTGCTAATTTCATGAAATAGGAATTTTGAGTTCGGATCTCACTAAGATATAAACTATTAAAAGTGTTATGCTTATTCAAAATATGACATAAAATTCAAAGACAATCCATCCTTTAGCATCTCGTGTTGGCAATTATGTTTAGCTATTTACAGTTTATAATGGCCAGGAGCTGCCATATTCTTTGAATTCCAGCTAAATCATCAGAAGAAAGATATTTTATTAGACATCAGACCTAATCGGCTGATTCGACAACTCTGTTTACTACCTTTGGTCTTTTCAAACTGCAGGCACCCATTTCCTTTGCCCCTCTCTTATGAAAAGACTTATGGTTTTCATCATCAACATCATCAATCTTTTATTGTTTGTCGTTGGACATAGACCTTCCCACAATTCTCTATCATGGGCGTCGTGGAAGCAGTATTTTCTGAATTTCTCAAGTTCATCTCTCAATCTTTTATTCTATCGGCCATGGTTTTGCATATGATCTCGGGAGATCTATGTTGTGAGTTGTGGTGTCCATTGGTTGTTCGCCATTGTTGCATTATGGCCAGCTCATTGCCATTTAAGTTTTTTGATAGATTCTATGATGTCTCAGCCTCCCATTTCCTCCCTGATATACTGTGCTGTTTTGTGATCTCTCGATGTATAGTTGAACATGATTCTCCCATGCATATGTTGTATGCTCCTCAGATTGTGGGTCTGTCTCTGGGTTAGGTTCCATGTTTCAGCTCCATAAGTGACTATCGGGGGAATGCATTGGTTTTATACTCAATTTTTTAGGATTTTTGGGATCTTCTTGTTTTTGAAAGTTGAGCTTGCTCTCCCAAAGGCTTGCCATCCTAGGGTGATTCTTTGCTTGATTTCCTCTTGTTTTGAGGGTTTCATTGAGATTCATTGTCCTCGGTAGATGTAGTGGTCTATTTTCTCCAGTTTTGCATATTTGATTTTGACTGTTATGTTCTTATTGTCGATATGATTGTTACATATGACTTTTGTTTTACTGAAATTCATGTGTAGGCCGACTTTTTTGCTTTCTTCGTTTAGTTCATCGAGTTGGAGGTCGTGTAGGTTCTCTGCAAGAAGAACGATGTCGTCTGCAAATCTTGGGTTGCTTAGATACTTGCCATCTATTTTGATTCTGTTATTATCCCCGTCTAGTCTTCTGAAGATCATCTTGAGGCAGGCTGTGAAGAGTGTAGGTGAGCTGGTATAACCTTGTCTTACCCCTTTTTGGAGCTGAAAGGGTTCCGAGTCTTATATAGCCTGATAAAGGAGTTGCTCTGATTCTATATATGTTGCAGCACTTTGATCTATACGGGGTCTATACCTTGAAGAGTGATGGCCTTCATAACCATGGGAATTTCTACAGAGTCAAATGCCTCCTTGAAGTCTGTAAATGCTACAGTGAGTGGCAGTTTGTATTATGCTGCTTTCTTTTTCAGCTATTTTATTGAATGCAGGCTGTCCATGGCCGAGTTGCTTCTTCTAAAGCCAGTTTGCTCTCGTTGTTGCTTTTCATCTAGTGTTTTCGTGATCTGGTTGGTGATGATTTTTGATGAGAAGTTTGTTCATGCAGTTGAGTAGGCTTATTGGCCTTTAGTTGTTGATGTCTTTGAGGTTTCCTTTTTAATGCAGAAGCATTACGATTGCTGTGTTCCAGTTTTTCGGGACTTTACTGTATTTTAGATACAAGTGAAATAGAATAGCTAGCCTTTTGTTGACTATCTGATATCATATCCAATAATCGAAGTGCGTAACTGCAATACTCTAATAAAATCATGTCACGGTGGTTAAGTACTTTAATAAGAGGGGTACCAAAAAAAGGAGTGTCCGTAGTTTCCGAAGACGAAGTGAGAGTCGAATTGTTGTGTGGGAACAGAATTTTTGAATTAGTTTCTTTCTGGGTAGAACTGGCTGTCCCTCCTCAAGTAAGCTAATAAATATCTACACTAGCTGATTAAATTAGATAAGTGTAATAATAGCGATTGTAAAATTCTTGTGATTAATTTGTTCTTGGTCTTCGTACAAAGCTATTTCCTATAAAAAAAGCTATATCTGGCAACACTCGATGGTAAATAATGGATTTTCAAAATTTTGAGAAACAGATTTTAAATGTTGAATGAACGTTTTATAAACCAAGTTACAGCGAGTATTTTCATTAAATTCAGGAGCAACTGAATACCACTGACTAAGATTCGAACTCACGGTCTCTTGTTTCATCAGATCAGTGTTCAATTCCCTTGAACTCTAAGTATAAAGTAATTTTCGCTTGGTAAGTGGGCACAAAATAGAAAAATATAGCAGATTATTTTTGTGTTAAATTTTGACAATGATAACATTAATGTTCATGATCTGATAAAACTCAGACACAAGATATAATGGTTAAAACAAATGGTCGAAAGTTTGATTTATCCCACAGTCAAAATGGCCGAGTGATTGGGGTGTTGTATTTAAATTCTGATGGACAATTGTCCCCATGGGCTCAAAACCCGCTCATGCTACGCATGCCAGTTCAATTTTAAGTGTATATTGATAAAAACAATTGAAAATGGAAGTGTCAGGCCAAGTTGTTGGGCTAAAGTTCGAATGGACAATTGTCAACGTGGGATCGAACCCAACTCCTGCTAATCTTACCTGTGTAATTCTGAGTGTATACTGATAGAAACAATTGAAAATAAAATAGTTAATAGATACAAACTGCACATTGGCCGAATGTATTAGTTGCTAGACTAGACTTCCGATGGAGAATCGTCAGCGTCGGCACTAATCAAAAACTTGCTACATTTAACTGTATAATTTTGAGTGCATACTTATCAGAAAGGTTAAAAATGTATGGGTGAGAAATACAAGACAGCACAATACCCGAATGGTTAATGCTTTAGACTTTAGTTCCGATGCACAAATGTCCCCGTGGGTTCGAACCCCGACCGTGCTATCCTCCCATGTAGATTTGTATGTACATTGATGAAAATCCTTGAAATAGGAATTGGAAGGAATGACGAACAGGACGATGGCCGAGTGGTTAGACCGATAGGCTTAAGTTCCAATGGAAAAATGTCCGTTCGTGTTCGAACCCAACCCATGCTATTCAAGAAATCCAACTTCTTTATAACTTAGCTGCAATAGTATTTATTTATTTCAAAGATATATCTAGCTCTTTTCAGTGATATTTCATATTCCTCATATCGTATATCGATTTAAGTAATCCACAGTTTTTTTAATGACTGTAATTTCACAACTTTCATCGATAATTTGTTCAAGGGTGTTTTTTTCTATGGAATGCTTCAGATAAATTAGCTTTTTATTTAGAAATTTACTTTTATTTTAAACTATAAACCACAAGAAATACTTGGACACACCAGAAGATAAAAGAAAGATTTTTTAAGATTCTGTCACTTATTGAATACAATATAGTGTAAATATCGAGTTACCTTCTTTTGGAAAATTCATTTTAGAATCAGGGATACTACATTTCTCTCATTAGAATTAGCGTTGAGTAAGAATAACCCTTTGCGATATTCAAACTCATGACCCCCCGGTCTACGAGACAAGCGTTCTGGACCACAGAGCTATGGTTCCCGGCTCTTTTTCGGCTTAGTTTTGACGGGTGTTCATTGTTTTGATAATGGTTTCGTGACAAGAATTATTTGCACACCAGGCTGAGTGGTCAAGATGTTAGACTAACATTTCATTTGATGATTGTTAACGTGGGATCGAAATTCATTTTTGAGCCTCAATTTACTGAATTCATGTTAATCTCACATCCATGTTTTATTGTTGGGGGCTTGTAATACTCATATGTAAGAATGGCAGTTATCTCGAATGATTTCGTCTCTGATTGAAATTAACTTTTTTTGATTTGCATGAATTTACTAAATTTAGGCTCAAATTCACCAGGTTGACGAAATCCTTAAGAAAACAGAAAAAAAAAAAAAGTTTGATGACATTGAAGAGGTTCGAACTTACTTTGGTTATCGTCCATTGAGACTCATGACCAACACCTTAAAAGCTTTGTCATCGTGCTTAGCGGTTGTTTTAGACTGTTATACTCACGAATAATACCTGTTAATAAACGTAGCATTACTGACCGAGAGATCAAAACTTAGATGAAAACCTTTGGTTTCGTGTTTGTTTTCAAAGCTCAGATGTTTAAAGCACTGATCTCATAAGCCAAGCAATGCTGAGTTCGAACATTACAACGACATAAACCTGTTCGTTATGATTCAGAAAATTAGAAAACAATGTCCTGTGTTTGTTTTCTATTGTTGGCAATTACGTTATTAATGGCCAAAATCTGCTATATACTTCGATTTTCCAAAAAACAGAAAATTACTTTATGCTAAGACCAAAGAAGAAATTATTCATTGCAAACCTTTATATATATATGAATTTTCATCATAGAGTTTTAAGTGATGACTTTATGTGAATTCTCATCGTAGAGTTTTAAAGCAGTGTTCTCATAAACCAGGAATTGTTAGTTCGAACCTTATGGCAGTGTAGCCCTGCACGTCATCGTTCACAAAATTTTCAAAAAGTCTTTCGTTTACTTTCTAGTGTTAATAGTTGATAATGGCCAAAACCTGTTATATTCTTTGATTTTTCGTTAACAGAATATTACTTTATACTTTAATATTTTGGTCTTCAAGACCAAAGAAAAAATTATTAGTAAAAATCGTACATTTGCTTTTATTACACTTATCTGATTAAATCTGTTCTTGTAAATTTTTATTGGCTAAATTGGAGGTGGTAGACCAGATCTAGCTGGATTACAACTAATTCAAAATCTTCATTCCCCACACTCTCACTTCTCCTTTACTTCACCGTCACTTTGCTGCAGGCACTCCTTTCTTTTGTCCCTCTCTCTTATTAAAGGACATTATAAACGTGAAATTATCCTATAAAAGTCATGCACTTTAATTATCGTGATATATGAAGACAATGTATTTTCACTCAGCTTCGTTATTGATTTGAATCGTTTGGATTTTATCATAACAATCATTGCTTTCTAGAAATTAAAGGTTTAAATCCATTAGACAGTCAAAGTATGCAGAATGATAGTAACTTGGTCTGTCTGGACACTGATATAATCGTCTATTTCTTCACTGGTACCACAGGTCAGTGTTCAAGTTCAAGTAAAAACAATATTTTTTTTTTACTGATTTCCATGCAAGAAAGATCCATCCCACTTGGAAGATTAGGTCTACACAATCTTTCCCGATTCAAGTTATAATTTACAATGTGATAATCATCTACAACAATGATGGACACTTCGATAGAAATAGGGTTTTGTTGAATAGCTTGAATTGAGTAAATTTAAACTCAATAAAGTTTCACTAGGTTCGATGAACAGTAAAGAAAATTAATTCTATGGGAAAAGGTCCAAGCACGAGTGGGGCTCGAACCCACGCGGACAATCGTCCATTGGAGCTTAAGTCCAACGCCTTAACCACTCGGCCATCGTGCTCATTGATGCATAATCCAAAACATTATATCCATTAATCAGAGCTTTTAATAAACACCGGGTTGTTGGCTGAGAGATTAATCAAAACAAATAACAATCAACAGATTTGCGTCAATAATGCAGTGGTTTTGAACAATGGTCTCGTAAACCACGGATCCTGAGTTCGAATTTCAATGTGGACAATATCATACCGGGCTTAATTCAATAAAAAACATATCTGAGACCTAGTTTAGAATCTTATGGAAAGTTATTTCAATAAATGATTTGTACTTAAAAGATTTTTTCATTAATTCTTGGATAAAATATTGCACTATTAATTTTAACGAGCTTTCACCTAACGTATAGTTGCTTTTTTTCTCACTTTGATTCTGAGTTCGATTCTTGCTGAAGGCCATTGAAAGTCCAATGCCTTAACCACTAAGCCCTGGTGCTATTCATTCATTATACTAAACTGTTACATCAATAATAAACAAATGTTAATAAACAACACTAAACACACGTTGTTGGCTCAGATATTAAGCAGAACTAAAGATTCTCTGACATGTTTGCATCAATAGATCAATGGTTTACAGCTACTAATCCCGTAAACCAAGAGTCGTGAGTTCGAATACCTTTGAGGGCATTATCGGGTGGAACTTGTTTAGATAAAAGAAAAGAATATGTAGATAATGTGAAAAATATGTATTTTCACTCAGCATTGATAAATGAATTAAAATTGTTTGAATTTTCTCGTAGCAATCACTGCTTCAGGAGATTGAATCAATTTCTACCAAAATTCAAGATTTTGGTAGAATTGATAAAAAGAAAATATGAGGTGAATGAAAATATATTAACATGATAATGCAAATTCAATTGAGAAAATAAAAGAAGAACCATAAGTTCACTGATGCATTCACCGTCCTTGGTGGTTGTTGCAGGGGGAGGAGGAAGAAGAGCAAGTAGTCTTTATTTGAGTCATTGGATTCTTATACTTGCAATATGGAATTATTCCAAGGGTATTATTCCCAAAAAATATCAAAAATGGCTTTTTTTATTAAAAAAATAATTGCCAAACTTAGACATTCTATAATTGCATCATAACATTAATGATGTCACGTTCAATTATTACATCTTATCATCACTGATATGACGCCTTTAATGTTATCACATCTGTTCCTTCGTATTTCTGTTTATATAACTATGTAATAAGCTCATTTGCATTATTTCTCTTTATTTGTTTGACTCTGACGCATCTCTTTGGTTAGTTTTTCTTCTTATGATATATTGACTACGTCATAATTTCCGTCATAGAAACTCTTACGTGCCAATCCATACGTAAATAAGTTTGTCATTTTGGACAATATATATATATATATATATATATATATATATATATATATATATATATATGGTTAATCTATCAGAATGATCACGAATTGTATTATATTATGTAGAAAATACTTTTCCGTATTTTTATTTATTCATTTACTCATTTATTTGTTTGTCATGTATTTCAATGCAATATTCATTCATCCAGATCTGTATCGCTTGATTGTAATTTCCCCTGCCTCAAAATTTCGGTCAAAAATATTAACTAAAATAGCTTCAAAATCTCTGAATTTCAATCAATTTTGTATAAAATATTCCAATTAACGCCCAAAACAAGCCATGAAACGGACGAGAAAAGGAGCAGCCCCTGGACAAGACAACATTACCATCAAGTCTAGGGGCAACTGTTTCATGACTACTGGCAGTAGAAAGATTGATTTACCTGTGTGTGTCTATGTTCAATTTTGTTTTGTCTTCAAAAAAAGTCTAACAATATATTTTCAGTCTGCCAAAGGAAAAAGTTAAGATTTGATTTTGAATCCCAAGATAAGTTTTGTGTTTTTCTTTCCTTCCCTTACAGCAGCTGCAGTGCATATGCATACATGGAAACTTATCAAAGTACATGATCAGCATACTCTCGCCATTATCCTTCTGTCATTGTTGTATATGATTATCACAGGCGTCATACACAATAACACGCCTTAGAAAGATTTTTCAGAACTATAAATAACGAAAAATACCTTGCATCACTGAATAATAAAGTGTGAAAGTTTGAGGATAAACAATTTGAATCGTTATTAATTTTGAATAGCTCTTCCCTTCAACCTGTTGCTTCATTTTTTATCAAAATTTGCAATCAAACCTTAACCCTACGGTAACAATTACACTGGGTGAATCTTCCGTTCAACCTGTTGCATTTTTTCAATTAAAATTTGCAATGGGACCTTAACCCTACGGTAATGATTAAACCACGAAAACCTTCCCTTTAACACATTGTGCTTTTTAAAAAAATCAAAACTTGTGATCAGACCTTAACCCTACGGTAACAATTACCCTAGAGGAACTTTCCCTTCAACATGTTGCTTTTTTTTCAATCAAAATTTGAAATTGGACCTTAACCCTACGGTAACGATTACAATAGGGGGCACCTTCTCTTTAACCTGTTGCTTCAAAAAAATTGCAAACCGAAATAAAGAAAAAGAATCGAAATCACTTGTTTTAGCCTTGAGGAAATCAAGAACACATGCAAGAGCCTTAACCACTCAGCAACGATGACTTCACATTTTGTGTATTGAAGATTCCACACATTGAATCTCTTCATTCGTTACTGAGTTATATCGATGGGGTCTTTTAATAATGATCTAAATGAATAGAAGATATTTCAACTAATTTTGAAATAGACTTATTTTGATTAGTATGAATTATCTAAAATCCAAGTCAAAATCACCAAATTCCACCAAGTCTGACAAACATTCAAGTACCTTACCAACGTGACATCATTTTATTAGAGAATAGCGGTTACGCACTTAGTTACTAATTTGAATTGTTTGAATTTCGTCATAACAATCACTGCTGTTTAGAAATTGATTTTTTCAAATTTATTAAAGTGTCAAAGCATATAGAATGAAAGTAACTTGACTTATCTGGTAGCTGATATTATAGTCTATACTGGGGCCACAGATCGGTGTCTGAGTCTAAGTGAAAAACATGGGGATTTTGAATGCTGATTTTCATGACAGTTCATCCCTCTTTGAGGAGTAGATCAACCCAAGTCGGACAGATTTGTTAGACCCAAACACTAGCGTTATAACATTTGGTGCTAGAAATTGACTCATATAACAATGACAGATATTTCGACTAATTTTGTCTTCGATCAAAATGAAGTTTCTTTTTTATTAACATGGATTAAGTAAATTAAGGCTCAAAACTAAAATTCAATCCCACGTGGACAATTATACAGTGAAACTTGATCTCCATTTTGACTGTTTAATCGTCGCCGTACGGTTACAGCTCGATTGAGAGTTGGGGCAAAAAGCAACTGGTTGGAGGTAAAAGCTATTCATTATTAAAATGTGTTATTCTAAAAATATGATACCTCATTGAAAAAAAATCCTTCCTTCAACATCTGGTGTGGATTAGAATTTCTGATTATTTGTAGTTTAAAAAATAAAAAGACCAAACTCAACCATATTTTTCGATTAACCAGCTAAGTTATCCAGGGGGAAATAATAACACCAAGACCCCAGAAGAAATTGTCAATGAAAGTTGTACAATTACTCTCATCACACTCACTAGGGAATAACTGTGGTGTACTTAAATTATTTTGATATGATATAAGGAATATGTATTTTCACTCAAAATAGCTAGATCTAGCTTGACATTCTTTAGCAGCTCCGTTATAACGTGGTTGGCTCTCTTGGACCTAATTTTGTCTTCGTTCGAAATTGATTTGTTTAAATTGAACTGAATTTAGGCTCAAATCACAAAGTTTCACCAGGTTTAACTGAACACTGAAGAAATTAATTTACTAACAAAACGGAAAAAAGTCTTATAGCACGAGTGGGGTTCGAACCCACGCGGACAATTGTCCATTGGAACTTAAGTCCAACGCCTTAACCACTCGGCCATCGTGCTTATGGATATTAGCGTAAAACCATTATACCAATGGATAATTACAATCAATAAAAACAGCGTTGTTGACAGAATAGTCAAAACTGAGAGGATAGCCACTGGTATTGTTTTGGTCTCCTTGGCCGAATGGTTTAAAGTGCTGTTTTCATGAAATAGGAATTTTGAGTTCAGATCTCACTAAGACATAAACTATTAAAGATGTTATGTTGATTTTGACTGTTATGTTCTAATCGTCGATATGATTGTTACATATGACTTTCGTTTTACTGAAATTCATGTGTAGGCCAACTTTTTTGCTTTCTTTGTTTAGTTCATTGAGTTGGAGGTCGTGTAGTTTCTCTGCAAAAAGAACAATGTCGTCTGCAAATCTTAGGTTGCTTAGATATTCACCGTCTTTTTTGATTCTTCTATTTTCCCAGTCTAGTCTTCTGAAGATCATCTCGAGGCAGGCTGTGAAGAGTGTAGGTGAGCTGGTATCTTACCCCTTTTTGGAGCTGAAAGGGCCCCGAGTTGCTCTGATTCTATATATGTTGCAGCACTTTGATGTATATGGGGTCTACACCTTGAAGAGAGATGGCCTTCATAACCATGGGAATTTCTACTGAGTCAAATGCCTTCTTGAAGTTTATAAATGCTACAGTGAGTGGCATTTTGTATTCTACTGCTTTCTCTTTCTGCTGATGTATCGAATGCAGGCTGTCCATTGCCGAGTTGCTTCTTCTAAAGCCAGTTTGCTCTCGTTGTTGCTTATCATCTAGTGTTTTCGTGATCTGGTTGGTGATGATTTTTGATGATACGTTCGTTCATGCAGTTGAATAGGCTTATAGGCCTTTAGTTGTTGATGTCTTTGAGGTTTCCTTTTTAATGCAGAAGCATTATGATTGCTGTGTTCCAGTCTTTCGGGACTTTACTCTATTTTAGATACGAGTGAAATAGAATAGCTAGCCTTTTGTTGACGATCTCATATCATATCCAAAAATCGAAGTACGTAACTGCAATACTCTAATAAAATCATGTCACGGTGGTGAAGTACTTTAGTAAGAGGGGTGCCAAAAGAAAGGAGTGTCCGTAGTTTCCGAAGACGAAGTGAGGGTCGAATCATTGTGAATCTTTTGGAACAGAGTTTTTGAATCACTTTCTTTCCGGCCAGATCTGGCCGTCCCTCCTCAATTAAGCTAATATATATCTACACTAGCTGATTAAATTGGATACGTGTAATAAAAGCGATTGTAAACTTCTTGTGATTAATTTGTTCTTGGTCTTCCTACAAAGTTATTACATTCGATGGATCAACTGAAAATCGAAAAATATCGTGGAGTTTGGCCATTTTCAACAAAAACAAAATATATCTGGCAACACTAGTTGGTAAATAATGGATTTTCAAAATTTTGAGAAACAGATTTTAAATGTTGAATGAACGTTTTATAAACCAAGTTACAGCGAGTATTTTCATTAAATTCAGGAGCAACTGAATACCACTGACTAAGATTCGAACTCACGGTCTCTTGTTTCATCAGATCAGTGTTCAATTCCCTTGAACTCTAAGTATAAAGTAATTTTCGCTAGTTAAGTGGGCACAAAATAGAAAAATATAGCAGATTTTTTTTGTGTTAAATTTTGACAACGATAACATTAATGTTCATGATCTGATAAAATTCAGACATAAGATATAATGGTTAAAACAAATGGTCGAAAGTTTGATTTATCCCTGCATGGGTTCGAACCCCACTCATGCTATCGTCCTATGTAGTTCTGTATGCACATTGATGAGAATCGTTGAAATAAGAATTGTCTTGGATGCCAAAGACTCAGAAGGCCGAGTGGTTAGGGCGTTGGACTTAAATTCCAATGGACAAATGTCTGCATATGTTCGTACCCCACCCCTGCCATCCTTCTATGTAATTTTGTATGTACATTGATAAGAATCGTTGTTATAAAAATGGTCAAGAATTGCCAACAGCTCCATGGCCGAGTGGTTAAAACGTTGGACTCAAGTTCCAATGGACAAATGTCTGCATGTGTTCAAACAGCATTTGTGCTATGCTCCCATGTAGTTTTGTATGTTGATTGATGAGAAATCGTTTGAATAAGAATGGTCGAGAACGACAAACAGCTACATGGCTGAGTGGTTTAGATGTTGGTCAAAAGTTCCAGTGGACAAATGTCGGTGTGGGTTTGAACCTAAATCTTGCTATCCTCCCACCTTTGTATGTACATTGATGAGAATCAGTGTAAAAAGAATGACAATGATTAGTGGTTAGGGCGTTGGAATTAAGTTGCAATGGACAAATGTCTGCGTGTGTTAAAACCCCACTCCTGCTATCCTACAATGTAGTTTTGTATGTACATTGATGAAAATCGTTGAAATAAGAATTGTCTAGAATGACAAACAGCATGATGGCCATGTAGTTTTGGATGTATAAATTTTGAGCAGTTCGTTTAAAATAGAATAGTCAAGAATGACAAACAACACGATGGCTGAGTGGTAAAGGCATTGGACTTGAGTTCCAATGGACAAATGTCTGCATGGGTTCGAACCCCACTCTTGCTATTCTCCCCTGTAGTTTTGTATGTACATTGATGATAATTGTTGAAATGATAATTGTCAAGAATGACAAACAGCACGGTGGCCGTGTGGTTAAGGCGTTGGGCTCAAATTCCAATCGACAAACATCTGCATGGTTTTTAATCCTATTCATGCTTTTCTAAATACCATTTAATAATTGGTTGGGTGGATCTACACCCAACCTTTGATATAGATTTTTTGTGTTTCGTTAATAAATCAATTTCATTAGTATTTGTCAAATTTAATGAAACTTTGTGATTGGAAGGTGTTTCATTAAATTCATTTTTTCTTCAAAAAGGAGACAAATTTAAGTTCAAGAATTCCAACTTCTTTATAACTTAGCTGCAATAGTATTTATCTATTTCAAAGATAGATTTAGCTCTTTTCAGTGATATTTCATAATCCTCATATCATATTAAAAGGATTTAAGTGATCCACATTTTTTTAATGACTGTAATTTCACAACTTTCATCGATAATTTGTTCAAGGGTGTTTTTTTCTATGGAATGCTTCGGATAAATTAGCTTTTTATTTAGAAATTTACTTTTATTTTAAACTATAAACCACAAGAAATAATTGGACACACCAGAAGATAAAAGAAAGATTTTTTAAGATTCTGTCACTTATTGAATACAATATAGTGTAAATATCGAGTTACCTTCTTTTGGAAAATTCATTTTAGAATCAGGGATACTACATTTCTCTCATTAGAATTAGCGTTGAGTAAGAATAACCCTCGTGATATTCAAACTCATGACCCGCCGGTCTACGAGACAAGCGTTCTGGACCACAGAGCTATGGTTCCCGGCTCTTTTTCAGCTTAGTTTTGACGGGTGTTCATTGTTTTGATAATGGTTTCGTGACAAGAATTATTTGCACACCAGGCTGAGTGGTCAAGATGTTGAACTAACGTTTCATTTGATGATTGTTAACGTGGGATCGAAATTCATTTTTGAGCCTCAATTTACTGAATTCATGTTAATCTCACATCCATGTTTTATTGTTGGGGGCTTGTAATACTCATATGTAAGAATGGCAGCTATCTCGAATGATTTCGTCTCTGATTGAAATTAACTTTTTTTGATTTGCATGAATTTACTAAATTTAGGCTCAAATTCACCAGGTTGACGAAATCCTTAAGAAAACAGAAAAAAAAGTTTGATGACATTGGAGAGGTTCGAACTTACTTTGGTCATCGTCCATTGAGACTCATGACCAACACCTTAAAAGCTTTGCCATCGAGCTTAGCGGTTAATGTTTTAGACTGTTATACTCACGAATAATACCTGTTAATAAACGTAGCATTACTGACCGAGAGATCAAAACTTAGATGAAAACCTTTGGTTTCGTGTTTGTTTCTAAAGCTCAGATGTTTAAAGCACTGATCTCATAAGTCAAGCAATGCTGAGTTCGAACATTACAACGACATAAACCTGTTCGTTATGATTCACAAAATTAAAAAACAATGTCCTGCATTTATTTTCTACTGTTGGCAATCATGTTATTAATGGCCAAAATCTGCTATATACTTCGATTTTCCAAAAAACAGAAAATCACTTTATGCTAAGACCAAGGAAGAAATCATTCATTGCAAACTTTTATAAATATATGGATTTTCATCATAGCTCAGAGTTTTAAAGCACTGTTCTCATAAACCAGGAATTGTGAGTTAGAACCTTATGACAGTGTAGCCCTGCACGTCATCGTTCACAAAATTTTCAAGAAGTCCTTCGTTTACTTTCTAGTGTTAATAGTTGATAATGGCCAAAATCTGTTATATTCTTTGATTTCTCGTTAACAGAATATTACTTTATACTTTGATATTTTGGTCTTCAAGACCAAAGAAAAAATGATCAGTAAAAATCGTACATTTGCTTTTATTACACTTATCTGATTAAATCTGTTATTGTAAATTTTCATTGGCTAAATTGGAGGTGGTACACCAGATCTAGCTGGATTAGGGCTAATTCAAAATCTTCTTTCCCCACACTCTCACTTCTCCTTCACCTTCACTTTGCTGCTGGCACTCCTTTATTTTGTCCCCCTCTCTTATTAAAGGACATTATGATGGTGACATTATCCTATAAAAGTCACACACTTTAATTATCGTGATATATGAAGACAATGTATTTTCACTCAGCTTCGTTATTGATTTGAATCGTTTGGATTTTATCAAAACAATCATTGCTTTCTAGAAATTAAAGGTTTAAATCCATTAGACAGTCAAAGTATGTAGAATGATAGTAACTTGGTCTGTCTGGACACTGATATAATCGTCTATTTCTTCACTGGTACCACAGGTCAGTGTTCAAGTTCAAGTAAAAACAATATTTTTTATACTGATTTCCATGCTAGAAAGATCCATCCCACTTGGAAGATTAGGTCTACACAATCTTCCAGATTCAAGTTATAATGTACAATGTGATAATCATCTACAACAATGATGGACACTTCGATTGAAATAGGGTTTTGTTGAATAGCTTGAATTGAGTAAATTAAGACACAATAAAGTTTCACTAGGTTCGATGAACAGTAAAGAAAATTAATTCTATGGGAAAAGGTCCTAGCAAGAGTGGGGCTCGAACCCACGCGGACAATCGTCCATTGGAACTTAAGTCCAACGCCTTAACCACTCGGCCATCGTGCTCATTGATGCATAATCCAAAACATTATATCCATTGATCAGAGCTTTTAATAAACACCGGGGTGTTGGCTGAGAGATTAATCAAAACAAATAACAATCAACAGATTTGCGTCAATAATGCAGTGGTTTTGAACAATGGTTTCGTAAACCACGGATCCTGAGTTTGAATTTCAATGTGGACAATATCATACCGGGCTTAATTCAATAAAAAACATATCTGAGACCTAGTTTAGAATCTGATGGAAAGTTATTTCAATAAATGATTTGTACTTAAAAGATTTTTTCATTAATTCTTGGATAAAATATTGCACTATTAATTTCAACGAGCTTTTACCTAACGTATATTTGCTTTTTTTCTCACTTTGATTCTGAGTTCGATTCTTGCTGAAGGCCATTGAAAGTCCAATGCCTTAACCACTAAGCCCTGGTGCTATTCATTCATTATACTAAACTGTTACATCAATAATAAACAAATGTTAATAAACAACACTAAACACACGTTGTTGGCTCAGATATTAAGCAGAACTAAAGATTCTCTGTCATGTTTGCATCAATAGATCAATGGATTACAGCTACTAATCCCGTAAACCAAGAGTCGTGAGTTCGAATACCTTTGAGGGCATTATCGGGTGGAACTTGTTTAGATAAAAGAAAAGAATATGTAGATAACGTGAAAAATATGTATTTTCACTCAGCCTTGATAAATGAATTAAAATTGTTTGAATTTTCTCGTAGCAATCACTGCTTCAGGAGATTGAATCAATTTCTACCAAAATTCAAGATTTGGTTTAATTGATAAAACGTAAATATGAGGTGAATGAAATTATATTAGCATGATAATGCAAATTCAATTGAGAAAATAAAAGAAGAACCATAAGTTCACTGATACGTCCACCGTCCTTGGTGGTTGTTTGAGGGGGGGGGAGGAAGAAGAGCAAGTAGTCTTTATTTGAGTTACTTTATTCTTATACTTGCAATATGGAATTATTCCAAGAGTATTATTCCCAAGAAATATCAAAAATGGCTTTTTTTATTAAAAAAATAATTGCCAAACTTAGACATTCTATGATTGCATCATAACATTAATGAAGTCACGTTCAATTATTACATCTTATCATCACTGATATGACGCCTTTAATGTTATCACATCTCTTCCTTCGTATTTTTGTGTATCTAACTAAGTAATAAGCTCATTTGCATTATTTTTCTTTATTTGTTTCACTCTGACGCATCTCATTGGTTAGTTTTTCTTCTTCTTATGATATATTGACTACGTCATAATTTACGTCATAGAAACTCTTACGTGCCAATCCATACGTAAATAAGTTTGTCATTTTGGACGAATATATATATATATATATATATATATATATATATATATATATATATATATATATATATATATGTTTGTGTGTGTGTGTGTGTGTGTGTGTGTGTTTAATCCTTCAGAATGATCACAAATTGTATTATATTATGTAGAAACTACTTTTCCGTATTTTTATTTATTCATTTACTCATTTATTTGTTCGTCATGTACTTCAATGCAATATTCATTCATCCAGATCTGTATCGCTTGATTGTAATTTCCCCTGCCTCAAAATTTCGGTCAAAAATATGAACTAAAATAGCTTCAAAATCTCTGAATTTCAACCAATTTCGTATAAAATATTCCAATTAACCCCCAAACAAGCCATGAAACGGAGGAGAAAAGGAGCAGCCCCTGGACAAGACAACATTACCATCAATCTACTCCGAAAAGCAGGTAAAATCATCACGAAGTAACTGGCTGTCCTTTTCAACTTATGTCTAAAACACAGCAAAGTCCCACATGCCTGGCACACTGCTATCATAATGCTCTTATACAAAAAAAAAAAACCTGAAAGACCTCAAGAACTACAGGCCTATAAGCCTACTCAACCGCATGAACAAACTTATCACCAAAAATCATTACCAACCAGATCAGAAGAACACGAGATGAAAAACAACGACGAGAGAAAACTGGCTTTAGAAGAAGCTACTTAGCCATGGACAGCCTGCATTCGATAAATCAGCAGAAAGAAAAAGCAACAGAATACAAGCTGCCACTCACTGTAGCATTTATCGACTTCAAAAAGGCTTTCCACTCGGTGGAAATCCCTATGGTCATGAAGGGCATCACTCTTCAAGGTGTAGACCACGTGTACGTTAGAGTGCTGCAACATATATACAATCACAGTAGCTCCTTCATCGGGCTATATAAAGACTCAGACCCCTTTCAGCTCCAGAAAGGAGTAAGAAAAAATGATACCAACTCACCCAAACTCTTCACAGCCTGCCTTTAGATGATCTTCTGAAGACTAGACAGGGAGGGTAAAGATGGCGAGTATCCGAACAATCTCAGATTTGCAGACGACATTGCCCCTTTTGCAGAGAACCTACACGACTTTCAACAAATGATAGATGAACTATATGAAGAGAGCAATGAAGTCGGCCTACACATGAACTTCAGCTAGACGAGGATCATGTTTAACAATCACATCGGAAATAAAAACACTAAGATCAAAATCGAGGACACAGAACTGGAGAAAGTAGATCACTACATCTACCTAGGAAAACAAATCTCCATGAATCCCTCAAAAGAAGAGATCAATGGCAAGCCTTTGGCAGAAGAAGCTCAACCTTCAAAAATAAGAAGATCCCATTAATCTTAAAAAGGAGGGTGTATAACCAATGTACCTTCCAAATAGTCACTTATAATCTCACATTTGAACCACTGAGCGGTGGAAGTGAGAAAGATAAGCAGTAAGACTAGTTGCGTGAGTATCGAAAGGAAGAAGGAAGAAATAAAAAGAGAAAAGGGAAGAAAAAGAAAAAGGTGAGTTAATTCAGTAGAGGAGATATCAATAAAAGAAGGGACTTTTGCTTTTAAGTTAGGGGACCAATAGTTGGTTACCTGAAAAAGGTCAGAAGTGAATAGTTGGAAGTCTTCGGACGGTCTAGGGGCAACTGTTTCATGACTACTGGAAGTAGAAAGATTGATTGACCTGTCTGTGTCTATGTTCAATTTTGTTTTGTCTTCAAAAAAAGTCTAACAATATATTTTCAGTCTGGCGAAGGAAAAAGTTAAGATTTGATTTTGAATCCCAAGATGAGTTTTGTGTCTTTCTTTCCTTCCATTACAGCAGCTGCAGTGCATATGCATACATGGAAACTTATTAAGGTACATGATCGGCATACTCTCGCCATTATCCTTCTGTCATTGTTGTATATGATTATCACAGGCGTCATACACAATAATACGCCTTAGAAAGATTTTTCAGGACTATAAATAACGAAAAATATCTTGCATCACTGAATAATAAAGTGTGAAAGTTTGAGAATAAAAAATTGAATCGTTATTAAATTTGAATAGCTCTTCCCTTCAACCTGTTGCTTCATTTTTTATCAAAATTTGCAATCAAACCTTAACCTTACGGTAACAATTACACTGGGTGAATCTTCCGTTCAACCTGTTGCATTTTTTCAATTAAAATTTGCAATAGGACCTTAACCCTACGGTAATGATTACACTACGCAAATCTTCCCTTCAACACATTGTGTTTTTAAAAAAATCAAAACTTGTGATCACAACTTAACCCTACGGTAACAATTACCCTAGAGGAACTTCCCCTTCTACATGTAGCTTTTTTTTTCAATCAAAACTTGAAATTGGACCTTAACCCTACAGTAACAATTACACTGAGTGAATCTTCCCTTCAACCTGTTGCTTTTTTAAGATCAAAACTTGGAATCTGTCCTTTACCCTACAGTACCGATTACAATAGGAGCACCTTCTCTTTAACCTGTTGCCTAAAAAAAAAATCGCAAACAGAAATAAAGAAAAAGAATCGAAATCACTTGTTTTAGCCTTGAGGAAATCAAGAACACATGCAAGAGCCTTAACCACTCAGCAACGATGACTTCACATTTTGTGTATTGAAGATTCCACACATTGAATCTCTTCATTCGTTACTGAGTTATATCGATGGGATCTTTTAATAATGATCTAAATGAATTGAAGATATTTCAACTAATTTTGAAATAGACTTATTTTGATTAGTATGAATTATCTAAAATCAAACTGAAAATCACCAAATTCCACCAAGTCTGACAAACATTCAAGTACCTTACCAACGTGACATCATTTTATTTGAGAATAGCGGTTACGCACTTCGTTACTAATTTGAATTGTTTGAATTTCGTCATAACAATCACTGCTGTTTAGAAATTGATTTTTTCAAATTTATTAAAGTGTCAAAGCATATAGAATGAAAGTAACTTGACCTATCTGGCAGCTGAGATTATAGTCTATACTGGGGCCACAGATCAGTGTCTGAGTCTAAGTGAAAAACATAGGGATTTCGAATGCTGATTTTCATGACAGTTCATCCCACTTTGAGGAGTCGATCAACCCAAGTCGGACAGATTTGTTGGACCCAAACACTAGCGTTATAACGTTGGGTGCTTGAAATTGACACATATAACAATGACAGATATTTCGACTAATTTTGTCTTCGATCAAAATGAAGTTTCTTTTTGATTAACATGGATTAAGTAAATTAAGGCTCAAAACTAAAATTCAATCCCAAGTGGACAATTATACAGTGAAACTTGAGTCCAAAGCTTTAATTAATCGGCCATCGTTCTAATTATTCTTAGCGCAAAACTGTTATCTCAACAATGTGCAAACGCTAAGGTAACTTCTATAGCTCTGTAGTCCAGAGCACCGGTATTATAAACAAAGTGTTCGTCAGTTCGAATCTAACTGAAGGTATTCTGGTTCAACACTTATTCTAATGGGCAAAGTACCTTATCTGGGTTATTAAAATAAATTTAACTTTACGAAAAATATAAAAATAGTAACTGAATATTTGACAGAATTAAAAAAAATATCCTCCATATTCAATGTTGGGAATGTTTTAGCAAAAAACATTTGGATATTTTTAGCTGAAATGGCCAGAATCGGCTAGATTTCCAATTCACATGCTAAAGAAAATGTCTATATACTATGACTCCAAATATGTGCAAGTTACAATAAAAAAACCCAAACAAAACAAACAAACAAAAAATCAAGAGTTTTGGATGCTGATTTCCATGGTAGGGGGGTTAATTCAAATCTCACCGGAGACATTCTGATTCAGCACCAACCATTCTGAAGGAAAAAAAATATAGCTGTAACCCAGATTTCAAAACATTGAGGTCAATGAAAAAGATGTCAACCAAATCGTTCCACTCTATTGTTCTCAAAATGTGGCAGAATGAAAAGAATTCTCCACATACCATCTAGAGTGTACTTCATTCCCTGGAGGTTAAAGTGTGTGGGTTCGATCCTCCTCGGTTCTTGCTCTTGATCTCCATTTTGACTGTTTAATCGTCGCCGTAGGGTTACTGCTCGATTGAGAGTTGGGGCAAAAAGCAACTGGTTGAAGGTAAAAACTATTCATAATTAAAATGTGTTATCCTCAAAATCTGATACTTCATTGAAAAAAATTCCTTCCTTCCACATCTGGTGTGGCTTAGAATTTCTGATTATTTCTAGTTTAAGAAATAAAAAGACCAAACTCAACCATATTTTTCGATTAACCAGCTAAGTTATCCAGGGGGAAATAATAACACCAAGACCCCAGAAGAAATTGTCAATGAAAGTTGTACAATTACTCTCATCACACTCACTAGGGAAAAACTGTGGTGTACTTAAATTATTTTGATATAAGGATAATGTATTTTCACTCAAAATAGCTATATCTAGCTTGACATTCTTTGGCAGCTCCGTTATAACGAGGTTGGCTCTCTTTGACCTAATTTTGTTTTTGCTCGAAATTGATTTGTTTAAATTAAACTGAATTAAGGCTCAAATCACAAAGTTTCACCAGGTTTAACTGAACAGTAAAGAAATCAATTTACTAATAAAACAGAAAAAAAGTCATGTAGCACGAGTGGGGTTCGAACCCACGCGGACAATTGTCCATTGGAACTTAAGTCCAACGCCTTAACCACTCGGCCATCGTGCTTATGGATATTAGCGTAAAACCTTTATACCAATGGATAATTGCAATCAATAATAAAAGCGTTGTTGACAGAATAGTCAAAACTGAGAGGATAGCCAATGGTATTGTTTTGGTCTCCTTGGCCGAACAGTATAAAGTGCTGTTTTCGTGAAATAAGAATTTTGAGTTCAGATCTCACTAAGACATAAACTATTAAAAGTGTTATGCTTATTCGAAATATGACATAAAATTCAAAGACAATCCACCCTTTAGCATCTCGTGTTGGCAAGTATGTTTAGCTACTTACAGTTAATAATGGCCAGAAGCCGCCATATTCTTTGAATTCCAGCTAACTTATCAGAAGAAAAAATATTATTGTTATTATTAGACATCAGACTTAATCGGCTGATTCGACAACTCTGTTTACTCCCTTTGGTCTTTTCAAACTGCAGGCACCCATTTCCTTTGCCCCTCTCTTATCAAAGGTCTTATGGTTTTCATCATCAACATCATCAATCTTCTATTGTTCGTCGTTGGACATAGACCTTCCCACAATTCTCTATCATGGGCGTCGTGGAAGCAGTATTTTCTGAATTTCTCAAGTTCATCTCTCAATCTTCTATTCTATCGGCCATGGTTTCGCATATGATCTCGGGAGATCTATGTTGTGAGTCGTGGTGTCCATTGGTTGTTTGCCATTGTTGCATTATGGCCAGCTCATTGCCATTTAAGTTTTTTGATAGATTCTATGATGTCTCAGCCTCCCATTTCCTCCCTGATATACTGTGCTGTTTTGTGATCTCTCGGTGTAAAGTTGAACATGATTCTCCCATGCATGTGTTGTATGCTCCTCAGATTGTGGGTCTGTCTCTGGGTTAGGTTCCATGTTTCAGCTCCATAAGTGACTATCGGGGGAATGCATTGGTTTTATACTCAATTTTTTAGGATTTTTGGGATCTTCTTGTTTTTGAAAGTTGAGCTTGCTCTCCCAAAGGCTTGCCATCCTAGGGTGATTCTTTGCTTGATTTCCCCTTGTTTTGAGGGTTTCATTGAGATTCATTGTCCTCGGTAGATGTAGTGGTCTATTTTCTCCAGTTTTGCATATTTGATTTTGACTGTTATGTTCTTATTGTCGATATGATTGTTACATATGACTTTTGTTTTACTGAAATTCATGTGTAGGCCGACTTTTTTGCTTTCTTCGTTTAATTCATCGAGTTGGAGGTCGTGTAGGTTCTCTGCAAGAAGAACGATGTCGTCTGCAAATCTTGGGTTGCTTAGATACTTGCCATCTATTTTGATTCTGTTATTATCCCCGTCTAGTCTTCTGAAGATCATCTTGAGGCAGGCTGTGAAGAGTTTAGGTGAGCTGGTATAACCTTGTCTTACCCCTTTTTGGAGCTGAAAGGGTTCCGAGTCTTATATAGCCTGATAAAGGAGTTGCTCTGATTCTATATATGTTGCAGCACTTTGATCTATACGGGGTCTATACCTTGAAGAGTGATGGCCTTCATAACCATGGGAATTTCTACAGAGTCAAATGCCTCCTTGAAGTCTGTAAATGCTACAGTGAGTGGCAGTTTGTATTATGCTGCTTTCTTTTTCAGCTATTTTATTGAATGCAGGCTGTCCATGGCCGAGTTGCTTCTTCTAAAGCCAGTTTGCTCTCGTTGTTGCTTTTCATCTAGTGTTTTCGTGATCTGGTTGGTGATGATTTTTGATGAGAAGTTTGTTCATGCAGTTGAGTAGGCTTATTGGCCTTTAGTTGTTGATGTCTTTGAGGTTTCCTTTTTAATGCAGAAGCATTACGATTGCTGTGTTCCAGTTTTTCGGGACTTTACTGTATTTTAGATACAAGTGAAATAGAATAGCTAGCCTTTTGTTGACTATCTGATATCATATCCAATAATCGAAGTGCGTAACTGCAATACTCTAATAAAATCATGTCACGGTGGTTAAGTACTTTAATAAGAGGGGTACCAAAAAAAGGAGTGTCCGTAGTTTCCGAAGACGAAGTGAGAGTCGAATTGTTGTGTGGGAACAGAATTTTTGAATTAGTTTCTTTCTGGGTAGAACTGGCTGTCCCTCCTCAAGTGAGCTAATAAATATCTACTCTAGCTGATTAAATCAGATAAGTGTAATAAAAGCGATTGTAAACTTCTTGTGATTAATTTATTCTTGGTCTTCGTACAAAGTTATTTCCTTCGATAGATTAGCTGGAAACCGAAAAATATTGTGGAGTTTGGCCATTTTCAACAAAAACGAAATATATCTGGCAACACTCGATGGTAAATAATGGATTTTCAAAATTTTGAGAAACATATTTTAAATGTTGAATGAACGTTTTATAAACCAAGTTACAGCGAGTATTTTCATTAAATTCAGGAGCAACTGAATACCACTGATTAAGATTCGAACTCACTGTCTCTTGTTTCATCAGATCAGTGTTCAATTCCCTTGAACTCTAAGTATAAAGTAATTTTAGCTTGTTAAGTGGGCACAAAATAGAAAAATATAGCAGATTTTTTTTGTGTTACATTTTGACAACGATAACATTAATGTTCATGATCTGATAAAATTCAGACACAAGATATAATGGTTGAAACAAATGGTCGAAAGTTTGATTTATCCCACAGTCAAAATGGCCGAGTAATTGGGGTGTTGTATTTAAATTCTGATGGACAATTGTCCCCATGGGTTCAAAACCCGCTCATGCTACGCATGCCAGTTCAATTTTGAGTGTATATTGATAAAAACATTTGAACATGGAGGTGTCAGGCCAAGTTGTTGGGCTAAAGTTCGAATGGACAATTGTCAACGTGGGATCGAACCCCACTCGTGTTGTCCTCCCATATAATTTTGTATGTACATTGATTAGAATCGTTGAAATAAGAATTGTCACGAATGACAAACAGCTCAATGACCGAGTGTTTGAGGCGTTGGACTCAATTTCCGATGGAAAAATGTCTGCATGGGTTCGAACCCCACTCATCCTATCGTCCTATGTAGTTTTGTATGCACATTGATGAGAATCGTTGGAATAAGAATTGTCTTGGATGCCAAAGACTAAGAAGGCCGAGTGGTTAGGGCGTTGGACTTAAGTTCCAATGGACAAATGGCTGCATATGTTCGTACCCCACCCCTGCCATCCTTTATGTAATTTTCTATCTACATTGATTAGAATCGTTGTAATAAGAATGGTCAAGAATGGCCAACAGCTCCATGGCCGAGTGGTTAAAGCGTTGGACTTATGTTCCAATGGACAAATGTCTGCATGCGCTCGAACTGCATTTGTGCTATCCTCCAATGTAGTTTTGTATTTATATTGATGAGAAATCGTTGGAATAAGAATGGTCGAGAGCGACAAACAGCTACGTGGCTGAGTGGTTAGGGCGTTGGACAAAAGTTCCAGTGGACAAATGTCGGTGTGGGTTCGAACCGAATCCGTGCTATCCTCCCATGTAGTTTTGTATGTACATTGATGCAAATCGGGGAAAAAAGAATTGTCAAGAATGACTATGATTACGATGGCAAAGTGGTTAGGGCGTTGGAATTAAGTTCCAATGGGCAAATGTCTGCATGTGTTAGAACCCCACTCGTACTATCCTCCCATGTATTTTTGTAAGTACATTGATGAGAATTGTTGAAATGAGAATTGTTGAAATGAGAATTGGCTATAATGACAAACAGCACCAAGGCCGAGGGGTTAAGGCGTTGGGCTCAAGTTCCGATGGACAAATGTCTGCATGGGTTCGAACCCCACTCATGCTATCATCCCATGTAGTTTTGGATATACATTGATGAGAATTTATGAAATAGAATTTGTCAAGAATGCCATAAAGCACCATGCCCGAGTGTTTGAGGCATTGGACTTAATTTCCAATGGACAAATTCCCTGCCCGTGTTCGAACCCAACTCTTTCTATCCTCCCATGTATTTTTGTACGTAGATTGATGAGAATCGTTGAAATAAGAATTGTCTAGAATGACAAACAGCACGGTGGCCGAGTTGTTAGGGCGTTGGACTCAAGTTCCAATGTACAAACTTCTGTGTGGTTTTTAATCCTATTCATGCTTTTCTAAATACCATTTAATAATTGGTTGGGTGGATCTACACCCAACCTTTGATATAGAATTTTTGTGTTTTATTAGTAAATCAATTTCATTAGTATTTGTCAAACTTAATGAAACTTTGTGATTGGAAGGTATTTCATTAAATTCATTTTTTCTTCAAAAAGGAGACAAATTTAAGTTCAAGAATTCCAACTTCTTTATAACTTAGCTGCAATAGTATTTATCTATTTCAAAGATAGATCTAGCTCTTTTCAGTGATATTTCATAATCCTCATATCATATTAAAATGATTTAAGTGATCCACAGTTTTCTTTAATGACTGCAATTTCACAATTTTTATCGATAATTTGTTCAAGGATGTTTTTTCTATGAAGTGTTTCAGATAAATTAGCTTTTTATTTAGAAATTTACTTTTATTTTAAACTATAAACCACAAGAAATAATTGGACACACCAGAAGATAAAAGAAAGATTTTTTAAGATTCTGTCACTTATTGAATACAATATAGTGTAAATATCGAGTTACTTTCTTTTGGAAAATTCATTTTAGAATCAGGGATACTATATTTCTCTCATTAGAATTGAGTTAGAATAACCCTCGTGATATTCAAACTCATGACCCCCCGGTCTACGAGACAAGCGTTCTGGACCACAGAGCTATGGTTCCCGGCTCTTTTTCGGCTTAGTTTTGACGGGTGTTCATTGTTTTGATAATGGTTTCGTGACAAGAATTATTTGCACACCAGGCTGAGTGGTCAAGATGTTGGACTAACGTTTCATTTGATGATTGTTAACGTGGGATCGAAATTCATTTTTGAGCCTCAATTTACTGAATTCATGTTAATCTCACATCCATGTTTTATTGTTGGGGGCTTGGAATACTCATATGTAAGAATGGCAGTTATCTCGAATGATTTTGTCTCTGATTGAAATTGACTTTTTTTGATTTGCATGAATTTACTAAATTTAGGCTCAAATTCACCAGGTTGACGAAATCCTTAAGAAAACAGAAAAAAAATGTTTGATGACATTGAAGAGGTTCGAACTTACTTAGGTCATTGTCCATTGTGACTCATGACCAACACCTCAAAAGCTTTGTCATCGTGCTTAGCGGTTGTTTTAGACTGTTATACTCACGAATAATACCTGTTAATAAACGTAGCATTACTGACCGAGAGATCAAAACTTGGATGAAAACCTTTGGTTTCGTGTTTGTTTCCAAAGCTCAAATGTTTAAAGCACTGATCTCATAAGTCAAGCAATGCTGAGTTCGAACATTACAACGACATAAACCTGTTCGTTATGATTGACAAAATTAAAAAAACAATGTCCTGCGTTTATTTTCTACTGTTGGCAATTATGTTATTAATGGCTAAAATCTGCTATGTACTTCGATTTTCCAAAAAACAGAAAATTACTTTATGCTAAGACCAAAGAAGAAATTATTCATTGCAAACCATTATATATATATATGAATTTTCATCATAGCTCAGAGTTTTAAAGCACTGTTCTCATTAACCAGGAATTGTGACTTCGAACCTTATGACAGTGTAGCCCTGCATGTCATGGTTCACAAAATTTTCAAGAAGTCCTTCGTTTACTTTTTAGTGGTAATAATAAATCTGTTATATTTTTTGATTTCTCGTTAACAGAATATTACTTTATACTTTAATATTTTGGTCTTCAAGACCAAAGAAAAATTATTAGTAAAAATCGTACATTTGCTTTTATTACACTTATCTGATTAAATCTGTTCTTGTAAATTTTTATTGGCTAAATTGGAGGTGGTAGACCAGATCTACCTAGATTACAACTAATTCAAAATCTTCATTTCCCACACTCTCACTTCTCCTTAACTTCACCTTCACTTTGCTGCAGGCACTCCTTTCTTTTGTCCCCCTCTCTTATTAAAGGACATTATAAACGTGAAATTATCCTATAAAAGTCATGCACTTTAATTATCGTGATATATGAAGACAATGTATTTTCACTCAGCTTCGTTATTGATTTGAATCGTTTGGATTTTATCATAACAATCATTGCTTTCTAGAAATTAATGGTTTAAATCCATTAGACAGTCAAAGTATGCAGAATGATAGTAACTTGGTCTGTCTGGACACTGATATAATCGTCTATTTCTTCACTGGTACCACAGGTCAGTGTTCAAGTTCAAGTAAAAACAATATTTTCTTTTTACTGATTTCAATGCTAGAAAGATCCATCCCACTTGGAAGATTAGGTCTACACAATCTTCCCGATTCAAGTTATACTGTACAATGTGATAATCATCTACAACAATGATGGATACTTCGATAGAAATAAGGTTTTGTTGAATAGCTTGAATTGAGTAAATTTAGACTCAATAAAGTTTTACTAGGTTCGATGAACAGTAAAGAAAATTAATTCTATGGGATAAGGTCTTTGCACGAGTGGGGTTCGAACCCACGCGGACAATCGTCCATTGGAACTTAAGTCCAACGCCTTAACCACTCGGCCATCGTGCTCATTGATGCATAATCAAAAACATTATATCCATTAATCAGAGCTGTTAATAAACACCGGGTTGTTGGCTGAGAGATTAATCAAAACAAATAACAATCAACAGATTTGCGTCAATAATGCAGTGGTTTTGAACAATGGTCTCATAAACCATGGATCCTGAGTTTGAATTTCAAAGTGGACAATATCATACCGGGCTTAATTCAATAAAAAACATATCTGAGACCTAGTTTAGAATCTGATGGAAAGTTATTTCAATAAATGATTTGTACTTAAAAGATTTTTTCATTAATTCTTGGATAAAATATTGCACTATTAATTTCAACGAGCTTTTACCTTACCTATAGTTGCTTTTTTTCTCACTTTGATTCTGAGTTCGATTCTTGCTGAAGGCCATTGAAAGTCCAATGCCTTAACCACTAAGCCCTGGTGTTATTCATTCATTATACTAAACTGTTACATCAATAATAAACAAATGTTAATAAACAACACTAAACACACGTTGTTGGCTGAGATATTAAGCAGAACTAAAGATTCTCTGTCATGTTTGCATCAATAGATCAATGGATTACAGCTACTAATCCCGTAAACCAAGAGTCGTGAGTTCGAATACCTTTGAGGGCATTATCGGGTGGAACTTGTTTAGATAAAAGAAAAGAATATGTAGATAACGTGAAAAATATGTATTTTCACTCAGCCTTGATAAATGAATTAAAATTGTTTGAATTTTCTCGTAGCAATCACTGCTTCAGGAGATTGAATCAATTTCTACCAAAATTCAAGATTTTGGTTTAATTGATAAAACGTAAATATGAGGTGAATGAAATTATATTAGCATGATAATGCAAATTCAATTGAGAAAATAAAAGAAGAACCATAAGTTCACTGATACGTCCACCGTCCTTGGTGGTTGTTTGAGGGGGGGGGGAGGAAGAAGAGCAAGTAGTCTTTATTTGAGTTACTTTATTCTTATACTTGCAATATGGAATTATTCCAAGAGTATTATTCCCAAGAAATATCAAAAATGGCTTTTTTTATTAAAAAAATAATTGCCAAACTTAGACATTCTATGATTGCATCATAACATTAATGAAGTCACGTTCAATTATTACATCTTATCATCACTGATATGACGCCTTTAATGTTATCACATCTCTTCCTTCGTATTTCTGTGTATCTAACTAAGTAATAAGCTCATTTGCATTATTTTTCTTTATTTGTTTCACTCTGACGCATCTCATTGGTTAGTTTTTCTTCTTCTTATGATATATTGACTACGTCATAATTTATGTCATAGAAACTCTTACGTGCCAATCCATACGTAAATAAGTTTGTCATTTTGGACGAATATATATATATATATATATATATATATATATATATATATATATATATATATATATATATATATGTTTGTGTGTGTGTGTGTGTGTGTGTGTGTGTGTTTAATCCTTCAGAATGATCACAAATTGTATTATATTATGTAGAAACTACTTTTCCGTATTTTTATTTATTCATTTACGCATTTATTTGTTCGTCATGTACTTCAATGCAATATTCATTCATCCAGATCTGTATCGCTTAATTGTAATTTCCCCTGCCTCAAAATTTCAGTCAAAAATATGAACTAAAATAGCTTCAAAATCTCTGAATTTCAACCAATTTCGTATAAAATATTCCAATTAACCCCCAAAACAAGCCATGAAACGGAGGAGAAAAGGAGCAGCCCCTGGACAAGACAACATTACCATCAATCTACTCCGAAAAGCAGGTAAAATCATCACTAAGTAACTGGCTGTCCTTTTCAACTTATGTCTAAAACACAGCAAAGTCCCACATGCCTGGCACACTGCTATCATAATGCTCTTATACAAAAAAAAAAACCTGAAAGACCTCAAGAACTACAGGCCTATAAGCCTACTCAACCGCATGAACAAACTTATCACCAAAAATCATTACCAACCAGATCAGAAAAACACGAGATGAAAAACAACGACGAGAGAAAACTGGCTTTAGAAGAAGCTACTTAGCCATGGACAGCCTGCATTTGATAAATCAGCAGAAAGAAAAAGCAACAGAATACAAGCTGCCACTCACTGTAGCATTTATCGACTTCAAAAAGGCTTTCCACTCGGTGGAAATCCCTATGGTCATGAAGGGCATCACTCTTCAAGGTGTAGACCACGTGTACGTTAGAGTGCTGCAACATATATACAATCACAGTAGCTCCTTCATCGGGCTATATAAAGACTCAGACCCCTTTCAGCTCCAGAAAGGAGTAAGAAAAAATGATACCAACTCACCCAAACTCTTCACAGCCTGCCTTTAGATGATCTTCTGAAGACTAGACAGGGAGGGTAAAGATGGCGAGTATCCGAACAATCTCAGATTTGCAGACGACATCGTCCTTTTTGCAGAGAACCTACACGACTTTCAACAAATGATAGATGAACTATATGAAGAGAGCAATGAAGTCGGCCTACACATGAACTTCAGCTAGACGAGGATCATGTTTAACAATCACATCGGAAATAAAAACACTAAGATCAAAATCGAGGACACAGAACTGGAGAAAGTAGATCACTACATCTACCTAGGAAAACAAATCTCCATGAATCCCTCAAAAGAAGAGATCAATGGCAAGCCTTTGGCAGAAGAAGCTCAACCTTCAAAAATAAGAAGATCCCATTAATCTTAAAAAGGAGGGTGTATAACCAATGTACCTTCCAAATAGTCACTTATAATCTCACATTTGAACCACTGAGCGGTGGAAGTGAGAAAGATAAGCAGTAAGACTAGTTGCGTGAGTATCGAAAGGAAGAAGGAAGAAATAAAAAAAGAAAAGGGAAGAAGAAGAAAAAGGTGAGTTAATTCAGTAGAGGAGATATCAATAAAAGAAGGGACTTTTGCTTTTAAGTTAGGGGACCAATAGTTGGTTACCTGAAAAAGGTCAGAAGTGAATAGTTGGAAGTCTTCGGACGGTCTAGGGGCAACTGTTTCATGACTACTGGAAGTAGAAAGATTGATTGACCTGTCTGTGTCTATGTTCAATTTTGTTTTGTCTTCAAAAAAAGTCTAACAATATATTTTCAGTCTGGCGAAGGAAAAAGTTAAGATTTGATTTTGAATCCCAAGATGAGTTTTGTGTCTTTCTTTCCTTCCATTACAGCAGCTGCAGTGCATATGCATACATGGAAACTTATTAAGGTACATGATCGGCATACTCTCGCCATTATCCTTCTGTCATTGTTGTATATGATTATCACAGGCGTCATACACAATAATACGCCTTAGAAAGATTTTTCAGGACTATAAATAACGAAAAATATCTTGCATCACTGAATAATAAAGTGTGAAAGTTTGAGAATAAAAAATTGAATCGTTATTAAATTTGAATAGCTCTTCCCTTCAACCTGTTGCTTCATTTTTTATCAAAATTTGCAATCAAACCTTAACCTTACGGTAACAATTACACTGGGTGAATCTTCCGTTCAACCTGTTGCATTTTTTCAATTAAAATTTGCAATAGGACCTTAACCCTACGGTAATGATTACACTACGCAAATCTTCCCTTCAACACATTGTGTTTTTAAAAAAATCAAAACTTGTGATCACAACTTAACCCTACGGTAACAATTACCCTAGAGGAACTTCCCCTTCTACATGTAGCTTTTTTTTTCAATCAAAACTTGAAATTGGACCTTAACCCTACAGTAACAATTACACTGAGTGAATCTTCCCTTCAACCTGTTGCTTTTTTAAGATCAAAACTTGGAATCTGTCCTTTACCCTACAGTACCGATTACAATAGGGGCACCTTCTCTTTAACCTGTTGCCTAAAAAAAAAATCGCAAACAGAAATAAAGAAAAAGAATCGAAATCACTTGTTTTAGCCTTGAGGAAATCAAGAACACATGCAAGAGCCTTAACCACTCAGCAACGATGACTTCACATTTTGTGTATTGAAGATTCCACACATTGAATCTCTTCATTCGTTACTGAGTTATATCGATGGGGTCTTTTAATAATGATCTAAATGAATTGAAGATATTTCAACTAATTTTGAAATAGACTTATTTTGATTAGTATGAATTATCTAAAATCAAACTGAAAATCACCAAATTCCACCAAGTCTGACAAACATTCAAGTACCTTACCAACGTGACATCATTTTATTTGAGAATAGCGGTTACGCACTTCGTTACTAATTTGAATTGTTTGAATTTCGTCATAACAATCACTGCTGTTTAGAAATTGATTTTTTCAAATTTATTAAAGTGTCAAAGCATATAGAATGAAAGTAACTTGACCTATCTGGCAGCTGAGATTATAGTCTATACTGGGGCCACAGATCAGTGTCTGAGTCTAAGTGAAAAACATAGGGATTTCGAATGCTGATTTTCATGACAGTTCATCCCACTTTGAGGAGTCGATCAACCCAAGTCGGACAGATTTGTTGGACCCAAACACTAGCGTTATAACGTTGGGTGCTTGAAATTGACACATATAACAATGACAGATATTTCGACTAATTTTGTCTTCGATCAAAATGAAGTTTCTTTTTGATTAACATGGATTAAGTAAATTAAGGCTCAAAACTAAAATTCAATCCCAAGTGGACAATTATACAGTGAAACTTGAGTCCAAAGCTTTAATTAATCGGCCATCGTTCTAATTATTCTTAGCGCAAAACTGTTATCTCAACAATGTGCAAACGCTAAGGTAACTTCTATAGCTCTGTAGTCCAGAGCACCGGTATTATAAACAAAGTGTTCGTCAGTTCGAATCTAACTGAAGGTATTCTGGTTCAACACTTATTCTAATGGGGAAAGTACCTTATCTGGGTTATTAAAATAAATTTAACTTTACGAAAAATATAAAAATAGTAACTGAATATTTGACAGAATTAAAAAAAATATCCTCCATATTCAATGTTGGGAATGTTTTAGCAAAAAACATTTGGATATTTTTAGCTGAAATGGCCAGAATCGGCTAGATTTCCAATTCACATGCTAAAGAAAATGTCTATATACTATGACTCCAAATATGTGCAAGTTACAATAAAAAAACCCAAACAAAACAAACAAACAAAAAATCAAGAGTTTTGGATGCTGATTTCCATGGTAGGGGGGTTAATTCAAATCTCACCGGAGACATTCTGATTCAGCACCAACCATTCTGAAGGAAAAAAAATATAGCTGTAACCCAGATTTCAAAACATTGAGGTCAATGAAAAAGATGTCAACCAAATCGTTCCACTCTATTGTTCTCAAAATGTGGCAGAATGAAAAGAATTCTCCACATACCATCTAGAGTGTACTTCATTCCCTGGAGGTTAAAGTGTGTGGGTTCGATCCTCCTCGGTTCTTGCTCTTGATCTCCATTTTGACTGTTTAATCGTCGCCGTAGGGTTACTGCTCGATTGAGAGTTGGGGCAAAAAGCAACTGGTTGAAGGTAAAAACTATTCATAATTAAAATGTGTTATCCTCAAAATCTGATACTTCATTGAAAAAAATTCCTTCCTTCCACATCTGGTGTGGCTTAGAATTTCTGATTATTTCTAGTTTAAGAAATAAAAAGACCAAACTCAACCATATTTTTCGATTAACCAGCTAAGTTATCCAGGGGGAAATAATAACACCAAGACCCCAGAAGAAATTGTCAATGAAAGTTGTACAATTACTCTCATCACACTCACTAGGGAAAAACTGTGGTGTACTTAAATTATTTTGATATAAGGATAATGTATTTTCACTCAAAATAGCTATATCTAGCTTGACATTCTTTGGCAGCTCCGTTATAACGAGGTTGGCTCTCTTTGACCTAATTTTGTTTTTGCTCGGAATTGATTTGTTTAAATTAAATTGAATTAAGGCTCAAATCACAAAGTTTCACCAGGTTTAACTGAACAGTAAAGAAATCAATTTACTAATAAAACAGAAAAAAAGTCATGTAGCACGAGTGGGGTTCGAACCCACGCGGACAATTGTCCATTGGAACTTAAGTCCAACGCCTTAACCACTCGGCCATCGTGCTTATGGATATTAGCGTAAAACCTTTATACCAATGGATAATTGCAATCAATAATAAAAGCGTTGTTGACAGAATAGTCAAAACTGAGAGGATAGCCAATGGTATTGTTTTGGTCTCCTTGGCCGAACAGTATAAAGTGCTGTTTTCGTGAAATAAGAATTTTGAGTTCAGATCTCACTAAGACATAAACTATTAAAAGTGTTATGCTTATTCGAAATATGACATAAAATTCAAAGACAATCCACCCTTTAGCATCTCGTGTTGGCAAGTATGTTTAGCTACTTACAGTTAATAATGGCCAGAAGCCGCCATATTCTTTGAATTCCAGCTAACTTATCAGATGAAAAATACTATTGTTATTATAAGACATCAGACTTAATCGGCTGATTCGACAACTCTGTTTACTCCTTTTGGTCTTTTCAAATTGCAGGCACCCATTTCCTTTGCCCCTCCCTTATCAAAAGACTTATGGTTTTCATCATCAACATCATCAATCTTCTATTGTTCGTCGTTGGACATAGACCTTCCCACAATTCTCTATCATGGGCGTCGTGGAAGCAGTATTTTCTGAATTTCTCAAGTTCATCTCTCAATCTTCTATTCTATCGGCCATGGTTTCGCATATGATCTCGGGAGATCTATGTTGTGAGTCGTGGTGTCCATTGGTTGTTTGCCATTGTTGCATTATGGCCAGCTCATTGCCATTTAAGTTTTTTGATAGATTCTATGATGTCTCAGCCTCCCATTTCCTCCCTGATATACTGTGCTGTTTTGTGATCTCTCGGTGTAAAGTTGAACATGATTCTCCCATGCATGTGTTGTATGCTCCTCAGATTGTGGGTCTGTCTCTGGGTTAGGTTCCATGTTTCAGCTCCATAAGTGACTATCGGGGGAATGCATTGGTTTTATACTCAATTTTTTAGGATTTTTGGGATCTTCTTGTTTTTGAAAGTTGAGCTTGCTCTCCCAAAGGTTTGCCATCCTAGGGTGATTCTTTGCTTGATTTCCCCTTGTTTTGAGGGTTTCATTGAGATTCATTGTCCTCGGTAGATGTAGTGGTCTATTTTCTCCAGTTTTGCATATTTGATTTTGACTGTTATGTTCTTATTGTCGATATGATTGTTACATATGACTTTTGTTTTACTGAAATTCATGTGTAGGCCGACTTTTTTGCTTTCTTCGTTTAATTCATCGAGTTGGAGGTCGTGTAGGTTCTCTGCAAGAAGAACGATGTCGTCTGCAAATCTTGGGTTGCTTAGATACTTGCCATCTATTTTGATTCTGTTATTATCCCCGTCTAGTCTTCTGAAGATCATCTTGAGGCAGGCTGTGAAGAGTTTAGGTGAGCTGGTATAACCTTGTCTTACCCCTTTTTGGAGCTGAAAGGGTTCCGAGTCTTATATAGCCTGATAAAGGAGTTGCTCTGATTCTATATATGTTGCAGCACTTTGATCTATACGGGGTCTATACCTTGAAGAGTGATGGCCTTCATAACCATGGGAATTTCTACAGAGTCAAATGCCTCCTTGAAGTCTGTAAATGCTACAGTGAGTGGCAGCTTGTATTATGCTGCTTTCTTTTTCAGCTATTTTATTGAATGCAGGCTGTCCATGGCCGAGTTGCTTCTTCTAAAGCCAGTTTGCTCTCGTTGTTGCTTTTCATCTAGTGTTTTCGTGATCTGGTTGGTGATGATTTTTGATGAGAAGTTTGTTCATGCAGTTGAGTAGGCTTATTGGCCTTTAGTTGTTGATGTCTTTGAGGTGGTTTCCTTTTTAATGCAGAAGCATTACGATTGCTGTGTTCCAGTTTTTCGGGACTTTACTGTATTTTAGATACAAGTGAAATAGAATAGCTAGCCTTTTGTTGACTATCTGATATCATATCCAATAATCGAAGTGCGTAACTGCAATACTCTAATAAAATCATGTCACGGTGGTTAAGTACTTTAATAAGAGGGGTACCAAAAAAAGGAGTGTCCGTAGTTTCCGAAGACGAAGTGAGAGTCGAATTGTTGTGTGGGAACAGAATTTTTGAATTAGTTTCTTTCTGGGTAGAACTGGCTGTCCCTCCTCAAGTGAGCTAATAAATATCTACTCTAGCTGATTAAATCAGATAAGTGTAATAAAAGCGATTGTAAACTTCTTGTGATTAATTTATTCTTGGTCTTCGTACAAAGTTATTTCCTTCGATAGATTAGCTGGAAACCGAAAAATATTGTGGAGTTTGGCCATTTTCAACAAAAACGAAATATATCTGGCAACACTCGATGGTAAATAATGGATTTTCAAAATTTTGAGGAACATATTTTAAATGTTGAATGAACGTTTTATAAACCAAGTTACAGCGAGTATTTTCATTAAATTCAGGAGCAACTGAATACCACTGATTAAGATTCGAACTCACTGACTCTTGTTTCATCAGATCAGTGTTCAATTCCCTTCAACTCTAAGTATAAAGTAATTTTTGCTTGTTAAGTGGGCACAAAATAGAAAAATATAGCAGATTTTTTTTGTGTTACATTTTGACAACGATAACATTAATGTTCATGATCTGATAAAATTCAGACACAAGATATAATGGTTGAAACAAATGGTCGAAAGTTTGATTTATCCCACAGTCAAAATGGCCGAGTAATTGGGGTGTTGTATTTAAATTCTGATGGACAATTGTCCCCATGGGTTCAAAACCCGCTCATGCTACGCATGCCAGTTCAATTTTGAGTGTATATTGATAAAAACATTTGAACATGGAGGTGTCAGGCCAAGTTGTTGGGCTAAAGTTCGAATGGACAATTGTCAACGTGGGATCGAACCCCACTCGTGTTGTCCTCCCATATAATTTTGTATGTACATTGATTAGAATCGTTGAAATAAGAATTGTCACGAATGACAAACAGCTCAATGACCGAGTGTTTGAGGCGTTGGACTCAATTTCCGATGGAAAAATGTCTGCATGGGTTCGAACCCCACTCATCCTATCGTCCTATGTAGTTTTGTATGCACATTGATGAGAATCGTTGGAATAAGAATTGTCTTGGATGCCAAAGACTAAGAAGGCCGAGTGGTTAGGGCGTTGGACTTAAGTTCCAATGGACAAATGGCTGCATATGTTCGTACCCCACCCCTGCCATCCTTTATGTAATTTTCTATCTACATTGATTAGAATCGTTGTAATAAGAATGGTCAAGAATGGCCAACAGCTCCATGGCCGAGTGGTTAAAGCGTTGGACTTATGTTCCAATGGACAAATGTCTGCATGCGCTCGAACTGCATTTGTGCTATCCTCCAATGTAGTTTTGTATTTATATTGATGAGAAATCGTTGGAATAAGAATGGTCGAGAGCGACAAACAGCTACGTGGCTGAGTGGTTAGGGCGTTGGACAAAAGTTCCAGTGGACAAATGTCGGTGTGGGTTCGAACCGAATCCGTGCTATCCTCCCATGTAGTTTTGTATGTACATTGATGCGAATCGGGGAAAAAAGAATTGTCAAGAATGACAATGATTACGATGGCGAAGTGGTTAGGGCGTTGGAATTAAGTTCCAATGGGCAAATGTCTGCATGTGTTAGAACCCCACTCGTACTATCCTCCCATGTATTTTTGTAAGTACATTGATGAGAATTGTTGAAATAAGAATTGGCTATAATGACAAACAGCACCAAGGCCGAGTGGTTAAGGCGTTGAACTCAATTTCCGATGGACAAATGTCTGCATGGGTTTGAACCCCACTCATGCTATCATCCCATGTAGTTTTGGATGTACATTGATGAGAATTTATGAAATAGAATTTGTCAAGAATGCCATAAAGCACCATGCCCGAGTGTTTGAGGCATTGGACTTAATTTCCAATGGACAAATTCCCTGCCCGTGTTCGAACCCAACTCTTTCTATCCTCCCATGTATTTTCGTATGTAGATTGATGAGAATCGTTGAAATGATAATTGTCTAGAATGACAAACAGCACGGTGGCCGAGTTGTTAGGGTGTTGGACTCAAGTTCCAATCGACAAACATCTGTGTGGTTTTTAATCCTTTTCGTGTTATTTAAATACCATTTAATAATCGTTTGGGTGGATCTGCACCCAACCTTTGATATAGAATTTTTGTGTTTTATTAGTAAATCAATTTTATTAGTATTTGTCAAACTTAATGAAACTTCGTGATTGGAAGGTATTTTATTAAATTCATTTTTTCTTCAAAAAGGAGACAAATTCAAATTCAAGAAAACCAACTTCTTTATAACTTAGCTGCAATAGTATTTATCTATTTCGAAGATAGATTTAGCTCTTTTCAGTGATATTTCATAATCCTCATATCATATTAAAAGGATTTAAGTGATCCACAGTTTTCTTTAATGACTGTAATTTCACAACTTTCGTCGATAATTTGTTCAAGGGTGTTTTTTCTATGAAGTGTTTCAGATAAATTAGCTTTTTATTTAGAAATTTACTTTTATTTTAAACTATAAACCACGAGAAATACTTGGACACACCAGAAGATAAAAGAAAGATTTTTTAAGATTCTGTCACTTATTGAATACAATATAGTGTAAATATCGAGTTATCTTCTTTTGGAAAATTCATTTTAGAATCAGGGATACTACATTTCTCTCATTGGAATTAGCGTTGAGTAAGAATAACCCTCGTGATATTCAAACTCATGACCCCCCGGTCTTCGAGACAAGCGTTCTGGACCACAGAGCTATGGTTCCCGGGTCTTTTTCGGCTTAGCTTTGACGGGTGTTCATTGTATTGATAATGGTTTCGTGACAAGAATTATTTGCACACCAGGCTGAGTGGTCAAGATGTTGGACTAACGTTTCATTTGATGATTGTTAATGTGGGATCGAAATTCATTTTTGAGCCTCAATTTACTGAATTCATGTTAATCTCATATCCATGTTTTATTGTTGGGGGCTTGTAATACTCATATGTAAGAATGGCAGTTATCTCGAATAATTTTGTCTCTGATTGAAATTGACTTTTTTTGATTTGCATGAATTTACTAAATCTAGGCTCAAATTCACCAGGTTGACGAAATCCTTAAGAAAACAGAAAAAAAAAAGTTTGATTAAATTGAAGAGGTTCGAACTTACTTAGGTCATTGTCCATTGTGACTCATGACCAACACCTTAAAAGCTTTGCCATCGTGTTTTATACCATTATATTCACGAATAATACCTGTTGATAAATGTTGCATTACTGACCGAGAGATCAAACTTTAGATGAAAACCTTTGGTTTCGTGTTTGTTTCTAAAGCTCAGATGTTTAAAGCACTGTTCTCATAAGCCAAGCAATGCTGAATTCGAACATTACAACGACATAAACCTGTTCGTTATGATTGACAAAATTAAAAAACAATGTCCTGCCTTTATTTTCTACTGTTGGCAATTATGTTATTAATGGCCAAAATCTGCAATATACTTCGATTTTCCAAAAAACAGAAAATTACTTGATGCTAAGACCAAAGAAGAAATTATTCATTGCAAACTATTATACATATATGAATTTTCATCATAGCTCAGAGTTTTAAAGCATTTTTCTCATAAACTAGGAATTGTGAGTTCGAACCTTATGACAGTGTAGTCCTGGACGCCATGGTTCACAAAATTTTCAAAAATTCCTTCGTTCACTTTCTAGTGTTAATAGTTGATAATGGCCAAAATCTGTTATATTCTTTGATTTCTCGTTAACAGAATATTACTTTATACTTTAATATTTTGGTCTTCAAGACTAAAGAAAAAATTATTAGTAAAAATCGTTCATTTGCTTTCATTACACTTATCTGATTAAATCTATTATTGTAAATTTTTATTGGCTAAATTGGAGGTGGTTGACCAGATCTAGCTGGATTACGACTGATTCAAAATATTCCTTCCCCACACTCTCACTTTTCCTTTACTTCACCTTCACTTTGCTGCAGGCACTCCTTTCTTTTGTCCCTCTCTCTTATTAAAGGACATTATAAACGTGAAATTATCCTATAAAAGTCATGCACTTTAATTATCGTGATATATGAAGACAATGTATTTTCACTCAGCTTCGTTATTGATTTGAATCGTTTGGATTTTATCATAACAATCATTGCTTTCTAGAAATTAAAGGTTGAAATCCATTAGACAGTCAAAGTATGCAGAATGATAGTAACTTGGTCTGTCTGGACACTGATATAATCGTCTATTTCTTCACTGGTACCACAGGTCAGTGTTCAAGTTCAAGTAAAAACAGTATTTTTTTATACTGATTTCAATGCTAGAAAGATCCATCCCACTTGGAAGATTAGGTCTACACAATCTTCCCGATTCAAGTTATACTGTACAATGTGATAATCATCTACAACAATGATGGATACTTCGATAGAAATAGGGTTGTGTTGAATAGCTTGAATCGAGTAAATTAAGACTCAATAAAGTTTCACTAGGTTCGATGAACAGTAAAGAAAATTAATTCTTTTGTATATAGTCCTAGCACGAGTGGGGTTCGAACCCACGCGGACAATTGTCCATTGGAACTTAAGTCCAACGCCTTAACCACTCGGCCATCGTGCTCATTGATGTCCAATATATTATATCCATTAATCAGAGCTGTTAATAAACACCGGGTTGTTGGCTGAGAGATTAATCAAAACAAATAACAATCAACAGATTTGCGTCAATAATGCAGTGGTTTTGAACGATGGTCTCGTAAACCACGGATCCTGAGTTTGAATTTCAATGTGGACAATATCATACCGGGCTTAATTCAATAAAAAACATATCTGAGACCTAGTTTAGAATCTGATGGAAAGTTATTTCAATAAATGATTTGTACTTAAAAGATTTTTTCATTAATTCTTGGATAAAATATTGCACTATTAATTTTAACGAGCTTTTACCTTACCTATAGTTGCTTTTTTTCTCACTTTGATTCTGAGTTCGATTCTTGCTGAAGGCCATTGAAAGTCCAATGCCTTAACCACTAAGCCCTGGTGTTATTCATTCATTATACTAAACTGTTACATCAATTATAAACAAATGTTAATAAACAACACTAAACACACGTTGTTGGCTCAGATATTAAGCAGAACTAAAGATTCTCTGACATGTTTGCATCAATAGCTCGATGGTTTACAGCTACTAATCCCGTAAACCAAGAGTCGTGAGTTCGAATACCTTTGAGGGCATTATCGGGTGGAACTTGTTTAGATAAAAGAAAAGAATATGTAGATAATGTGAAAAATATGTATTTTCACTCAGCCTTGATAAATGAATTAAAATTGTTTGAATTCTCTCATAGCAATCACTGCTTCAGGAGATTGAATCAATTTCTACCAAAATTCAAGATTTTGGTAGAATTGATAAAAAGAAAATATGAGATGAATGAAAATATATTAGCATGATAATGCAAATTCAATTGAGAAAATAAAAGAAGAACCATAAGTTCACTGATACGTCCACCGTCCTTGGTGGTTGTTGGAGGGGGAGGATGAAGAAGAGCAAGTAGTCTTTCTTTGAGTCACTTGATTTTTATACTTGTAAAATGCAATATGGAATTATCCCGAGAGTATTATTTGCAATAAAAATCAAAAATGTCTTTTTTTATTAAAAGAATAATTGCCGAACTTAGACATTCTACAATTGCATCATAGCATTAATGATGTCACGTTCAATTATTACATCTTAGCATCACTGATATGACACCTTTAATGTTATCACATCTGTTCCTTCGTATTTCTGTGTATCTAACTACGTAATAAGCTCATTTGCATTATTTCTCTTCATTTGTTTCACTCTGACGCATCTCATTGGTTAGTTTTTCTTTTTATTATGATATATCGACTACGTCATAATTTCCGTCATAGAAACTCTTACGTGCCAATCCATACGTAAATAAGTTTGTCATTTTGGACGAATATATATATATATATATATATATATATATATATATATATATATATATATATATATATATATATATATATATAAATAATAATAATAAGAAATATATATATATATATATCATATATATGATCATTCTGACAGATTAAACATATATATATATATATATATATATATATATATATATATATATATATATATATATATATATATATATATGTATATATATGTTTAATCTGTTAGAATGATCACGAATTGCATTATATTATGTAGAAACTATTTTTGAGCTGTGAGCAGTTTTTTGGCCTTTGCATTAACGGCAGCTGTTTCAGTGAATGGTAAGAAATCGTCTCAAATATCTCTCTATAATAAAACGCAATTTGGAATGATGTGCATATATGTAATATAAATCGGAAATACAATTGATTATTACACAATATAATGAAATATCCAATGTGTAATGTATAATTGGTTTATTCTATAATGTGCTTGATGCATTCAACATTAAGCGTCCAGTCGAATAATAGTAGAGCTTAAAATATGATGAAGTGAAGCTTATAACATTAAATTTCTGTTGTTTAATGTGAGGCAAACCGACTGACCGACCGACCGAAAATAGAGATGCGTGGAAATATCTAATAAACTAGAAACATGTTGTTTTTTTAAACCTTGAGAGAGTTTATTTGTAATTTGATCTGCTTTCACTCATAAGTATATGTATTATGGGAATTTTACAGTGGTCTTTTCCGTATTTTTATTTATTCATTTACTCATTTATTTGTTTGTCATGTACTTCAATGCAATATTCATTCATCCAGATCTGTATCGCTTGATTGGAATTTCCCCTGCCTCAAAATTTCGGTCAAAAATATTAACTAAAATAGCTTCAAAATCTCTGAATTTCAACCAATTTCGTATAAAATATTCCAATTAACCCCGAAAACTGATAAAAAGGGTAAAAAATGGAAGAAAAGAAAAGAACAGAACAGAACACACACACCCTGAATCCCCGACTGGGGCTTGACTGGCCATAAAAATAAAACAAAATAGACATTAGATTAGACTGAAGACGGATACATCCAAGTAGTAAATATTTGCTGGGAGACGGACATGAACTATTCAGCAAAGAAAAATGAAAAATTCAAACTTTTTCAACTGCTAGAAATCTCCCAAATCCCAAATGCTGCTGCAAAAACTGGATAAGTACAATTGAATTTTCTGCATTTTCATTTATCAATTTGTCTTGCTCATCTCTTTAGCTTTGTTTTCCAATTTAAACGTCTGTGGACTCTTACTAAGTTGAAAACTTGATATAAAAAGGGAGAGGTATGCTCTAAGCCTACCTCACTGACTCCATCAGATAGGGGACAGAGGAAGACAGAGACAGAGACAGAGAGAGAGATTTTTACCCATGGAATCTACATTCAGAATCTTTTGAAAAATAAGGGAGAATTATGATAATTTTTTCCTGTAGCGCTGCAAGCACCCATTCCTAACTTACAAGAACAGATGGGATGGGTGATAAGAGCCACATCAGCAGGGGACAATCCACCATACCCCCTAACAGCACGTCATGGGCCAGCGTGGCAGGGCATGCTCCATCACTCCCCATAGTTTGCACACTGATAATTATATCGGCAGTTCCTGCTGCTGGGTCCTCGACACCAAAAGACCCAGCTACATCACTTGCTTTGGGTGGGGGATGATGTCCTCCAAGGGCGACTACACAAACACTGCACCAAGAGAGCATCCGTTCCTGCTGGCTCATCAGCCATAAGAGATTCAAGCACATCACTTACTTTGGGTAGGGGTGATGTGCTCAGAAAGCGACTACCCAAACCCTTCATCAACAAAACACCTGTTCCTATTGAGTTATTGCTCCAACAGCGACCATTTAAACACAGGCCTAAAACTGTTACCAAAAGGATAACATTATATAGGCACCTACGACGTCAGAACACTGTCAACTTACATGTACCTAGCTGATCTAGAAAGTGAAATCAAAAATGTCAAATGGGACATAATAGGCATTAGCGAGGTAAGAAGACCCGGAGAAGAACTAATCGAACTGAAGAGCAGACATCTTCTTTACAGCTACGGAAAAGAGTAAGTAAAATAAAGTGGAGTTGGCTTTCTCATCAATAAGGACCTCAAAGACAATGTAATTGCCTTCAAAGCCGTCTCTGACCGAGTAGCTAGTGTCACAATACAACTTTCAAAACGATACAAACTCAATATAATCCAAATATACGCTCTCACTTTGCAATCAATCCGAGAGAAAATTGACAAGTTTTATGATCACTTGAACTCCCTACTTCAAGACACCAGAAAACACTTCAATGTCATAATGGGAGACTTAAACGCACAGGTAGGGCAAGAAAATGAAAATGAAGATTGCATCAGCAAATTTGGATACGAAGTTCGGAACGAGAGAGAAGATTTTGAAAACTTTGCAACGGATTCAAAATCATGAACACCTTCTTCAAGAGGAGAACCAATAGAAAATGGACTTGGAAGAGCTTCAATCACGAAACAAAGAATGAAATGGACTACTTCCTGACGGACAAAAAGAATATCATCAAGGACATCCAAGTCCTGGATCAAGTCAATGTCAGCGACCATAGAATGGTACGATGTAAAATACAAGTAAACACCAACAAGGAACGCAGGAAAATGTTCCACACAAAACTGCAACCTCTAAACATACCCAAAGAACACGCTCAATCTGTCAAGCTCCAACTGAAAAAAGATTTAGAATTCTTACTGAACCAGACGACGCCAACATCAACGAACTAAACAACAAAATGACAGCATCTATAATAGAAGTCGCTACTATATTTAAACCAATGAGCACACAGCCCATTAGTAAAATCTCAGATGAAACCAGAAATCTCATGGAAAAACGCAGAAACCTCAATCCACCGACAACAAGAGAGAAAATTGAAGAGCCTGAACTCAATAAATTAATCAAGAAAAAACGAAAGGAAGACTGAAGAAGATACACAACGGCAGTCATCGAATCGACTCTTGAAAGAGATTGGAGCTTCAAAGCTATAAACTAAGGCCACAACTCAGAATGATAGGCAAATATCAAGTATAATCGAGGAAAATGTAAACTTAGCAACAGACAGAAACAAGATTGTCGAAGGTGCCAAAGAATTTTACGAAAAACTTTAATTGTCCAAACAAGGACTACAAAACAATGAACCATATACGCAAGACGTGAGCAATCAATTCGGAGACTTCCCAGAAGTAACCCAGAGGGAGGTGAAACAAGCCATCAAACAGTCGAGGGAAGGAGTGACTCCTGGACAAGACAATGTCACCATCGATCTACTCCGAAAAGCAGGTAAAATCATCACTAAGAAACTGGCTGTCCTTTACAACTTGTGTCTAAAACACAGCAGAGTCCCACATGACTGGCACACTGCTATCATAATGCTTTTATACATAAAAAAAAAGAAACCTGAAAGACCTCAACAACTACAGACCCATAAGCCTACTCAACTGCATGAACAAACGTATCACCAAAAACCGTTACCAACCAGATCAGAAAAATACGAGATGAAAAACAACAACGAGAGCAAACTGGCTTTAGAAGAAGCTACTCGGCCATGGACAGCCTGCATTCGATAAATCCGCAGAAAGAAAAAGCAACAGAATACAAGCTGCCACTCACTGTAGTATTTATCGACTTCAAAAAGGCTTTCCAATCGGTGGAAATCCCGATGGTCATGAAGGGCATCACTCTTCAAGGTGTAGACCCCGTGTACGTCAGAGTGCTGCAACATATATACAATCAGAGTAGCTCCTTCATCAGGCTATATAAAGACTCGGGCCCCTTTCAGCTCCAGAAAGGAGTAAGAAAAAATGATACCAACTCACGTAAACTCTTCATAGCCTGCCTTTAGATGATCTTCTGAAGACTAAACAGGGAGGGTAAAGGAATTAGAATAGATGGCGAGTATCTAAGCAATCTCACATTTACAGACGACATTGCCCTTTTTGCAGAGAACCTACACGACCTTCAACAAATGATAGATGAACTAAATGAAGAGAGCAAGAAAATTGGTCTACACATGAACTTCAGCAAGACGAAGATCATGTGTGACAATCACATCGGAGATAAAAACACTAAGATCAAAATTGAGGACACAAAACTGGAGAAAGTAGATCACTACATCTACCTAGGACAACGAATCTCCATGAAACCCTCAAAAGAAGAAATCAAGCGAAGAATCACACTAGGATGGCAAGCCTTTGGCAGAAGAAGCTCAACCTTCAAAAATAAGAAGATCCCATTAATCTTGAAAAGAAGGTGTATAACCAATGTATCTTCCCAATAGTCACTTATGGAGCTGAAACATGGATCCTAACCAAGAGACTGATCTGCAAATTGAGAACCATGCAACGTGCACATGAAAGAATTATGCTGGGCCTTACATGGAGAGACCACAAGACAGCACAGTACATCTGGTAAAAGACAAGAGTCGGAGACATCATAGAATCCATTAAAAAACTCAAATGGCAGAGGGCTGGCCATTTTGCAAGAATGGTGGACAACCGATGGACATTGAAACTCACAACATGGATCCCCCAAGATCACATGCGCAACCGAGACCAGTAGAATATTAAATGGAGAGACGAGCTAGACAAGTTCAGAAAGTACTGGCTCTGCAACGCCTATGACACAGATTTGTGGCAAATCCTGGGGAAGGTCTATGTCCAACAACAGACGTTGAAAGATTGATGATGATGAAATATAGAGCTATAGGTTGAACTTTCAAATTATATAGACTGAAAATAACTTGGTCTATCTGGTAGCTGAGAGTGGTGCCACAGGTCAGTGTTTGGATCCAAGTGAAAAAATAAAAGGATTTTGAATGCTGATTCTCAAATTAACAATGCCCATTCCACTTGGATGAGTGGTGATATATAATCATCCTTACCATATTCTCTTTTATTACCCAATACCTAAATCTGTTGGGTAATGAATTGACGTAGAATCGGTATATATGTGAGAGGTGTCACACCGTCTATGTGTGTGTGTGTGTGGCTGGGGGGTGATTGTCCGTCAGTCTGTTACGCTGGATAAACCATCTAAACATGGGCTCAGTCAAATCAAATCTGACGTGCTTACTCAATAGACCCAGGAAAGTGTTTTAAAGTTGAAAGTTTTCAGAGAAAAATTGTAGAGTATTATAGAGTGAAGAATCTCTATACATATACATATCTCCTTATTTCATGTGTTTATATATAATTCTTCAGGGGGTCAAAAATTGAGGGAAACTTTTATCTCTTCAAGGGTCTAAAAATGAAAGGGAACTTCCCATTCTAAGGGGTCAGCATTGAAGATAGACTATTTAACTCCTTTGAGAGGTCAAAAACGACGACAAACATTTCCTCCTGAAGGGGTCAGAAATGGGGGGAATATATTCTTTACTAGTCAAGCTTTTTATTCCCAAGATATTTTACCCAATGTAGACGGGTACTTTGACTAGTAAATAAATAAATGTCCATTAAATGATGTAGGTGATCCAGTTCACACTGTCCTTTAACCAAGGAAAACTGGAAACTGCTAAGCTGGAGAGGTTTTGCAAACTAACATCAAGGACTGTTCTATTGTTGCCTCTTACTTATCCGTAAACCAGATAGACCTACTTAACCATCATTAAAGAGTTTTGAAATCTGATATTCAACAAATAAACAAAAGAGCGTTCAGAAAGAAGACACCTCAACCAGCGCTATTGTCATTAATAATTAAAAAATCGGTTTTTAGATACCAGACTATTCTGTAGTAAAAGCTTGCCGTCGAGCATGTATGAATTATGTAAATAGATAAAAACGATTTGCATTGCAACGAGCTAGAAGAATAAATAGCCTTCTATACACATTGCATTTTATAGACGTGGATAACAGATATTTGACGAGAATAGTCTCCCATACACATTGCATTTTGTTAACGTGGGCAACAGAGATTTGACTTGTCCTGAGGTCGGATGATAACCTTCGATACTCATTTTATATACGTGGATAATAGATATTCACATTGCACCGATATCTGAGAACAGTGTTCTGTACCCATTGCATTTTGTATGCATGGGTAAGTGAGATTTGTACTGCAGTGAGCTTGGAGAACAGCATCCTATACACACTGAATTTTATAGACGTGGAAGATAGAGATTTGGATTGCTGTCGGCTAGGAAGATGGATTTCCATACACATTGCATTTCATTAAGGTGGATAACATAGATTTGAAATGTAGTAAGACTTGAGAATAATCTTGCACACACAACTTATTATATACATTGATAATAGAGATCTATATTGCAGTGAGAATAGAGAATAGCCTTCTACACACTTTGCATTTTATAAATGTGGATAAGAGAGATTTGAATTGCATTGAGAGGGTTGAATAGCCTTTCATACGCATAGTATTTCATAGGCGTAGATAATAGAGAATTGCATTGCAATGAACTTGGAGATTAGCTTTCTATACGTACAACATTTTATAGGCGTGGATGATAGAGACTTTAATACTAGTAAGATTGGAGAAAAGCCTATCGTACAGATTGCATTTTTTATATCTGGATTGTAGAGATTTGCATTGCAGACAAAATTAGTCGACAGATCTGTCATTGTTATATGTGTTTACTTCCAGCGCCCAACGTTATAACGCGTGTGTTTTGGCCCCAGGCAGCTGATCGAGTTAGGGCTTAGGTTGATTCACTCTTTAAAGTGAGATTGACCATTCCGTATAGAGAATCAGCATTCAAAATCCTCATGTTTTTCACCGAGACTCGAACACTAACCCGTGGTCCCAGTGAAGAAATTATCAATTATTTTAACTACTCGATAGGTCAAGTTACTTCCATTCAGTGTGATCAGATCATTTATTAAACTGACAAAATCAATTTCTAAAAAGCAGTGATTGTTATGGCAAAGTTCAGACAATTTGAATGAGCAACCAAGTGCGTAACCGCTATTCTCTAATAAAATGATGTCACGTTGATATGGTACTTTAATGTTTGTCAGATCTGGTGGAACTTTGTGATTTTGAGCGTAAATTTAGATAATTCATGCTGATTGAAACAAGTCAATTTCAATGGAAGACAAAGTCAATCAAAACATCTGCCATTCTTGTTGATCACTATTACAAGACCCCATCGATATAAGACGGCAACTATTAAACAGGTTTATGGTGTAAAATCATCTACTGCCAAAATATACATTGGCTAAGTGATTAAAGTGGTCGGACGTGTACCTGACTTCTTCTTGGCTAAAACTTGTGAAACATTTCTTGCTCTTCATTTTCTTTTGTGCTATATAATCTCTGTTGCAGGGTTACGGTCAAATTGTAATCCGATTTTAAAAAAAGAAAGAAATTGGTTGAAGGTAAAATTAGATTTTTGTCATTTATAATTCTGAAAAATCTTGAGGTGCATTGTAATGTGGGACGTCTGTGATAGTCATATACAACAATGACAGATATTAAAGGATGATGGCAGGGGCCATGTCGACCATATACCCCGGAGAGTGAGGGAGTGAGAGAGAAAAAGAGAGAATGAAAAATAAGAAAAGGCGGGACTTAATCAGTCCTTCAACTACCATCAGTCAGGAGCCGGTGGTGGGTGTAGACCGTCCCTACACACCCTTCTACTCCTCTCTTCTGATCTACGTCTGGTTCCCTAACTTAGAAGCAAGTCATTTTTCATCATGTCTCTTTTACATCATCAACTTACCCTCTTGTTCCATCTGATACGGGAACTAACTGACCATCTACCGTTTTCCCTTTTATTTTCTCCCAGCTTCCATTCGTTACTCACGCTACTAAATTTACTACTCATCTTTCTCACTCCCACCGTTAGAATCCTCATGCACCGTCTCTCTTTATCAACCACTCTCCAATTTCTTTCTCCTTGTATCTTTTCAAACACGTGGCGGTGATTAGCTATCTATCTGTGGGGGCTCCAAGCGACCACACTTCATCTTGTCATTAAATTTTTTTGAGATGTTTATATCATCCCCTTGACTCCTAAAAAGGGTCTGTCTGTTTCTCTCATATATATATATATATATATACAAATAAGTGAATAACAGCCGCCATATTGTAACAATATTTCGACTAATTTTGTCTTGGATCAAAATAGGGTTGTTTTGATTTGTATGAATTTCGTAAATTTAGGCTCATTTCATAGTTTTATCAGGTTTAACGAACAATACAATGAGTTAGTTCAGTAACAAAATAGTGTTTTATTTCAACCCCACGCAGACAATTGTCCATTGGAATCCAAGTCTAATGCCTAAACCAATTGACCATCGCGTTAATCATTCTTTGCACAAAACCGCTGTATCAATAATGAACACCTGTTAATGAACTCCACTTAACACCAGTTTGTGGCTGAAATATTAATGCAAACTAAGCCATAAAGATATCGCAATTACCGATAGCCTCCGTACTTTAAAGCACTGCTCTCTGTAAACCAGGGGTCGTGAGATCGAATCTCAAGTGGGGGCATACTGATCCAACATTGATACTAATTTTTTTGAAATCACGGTTGCTCGATTTTTAAAATAAATTTAAATCGATGAGAAATTGGTGAACTTGATACTTCAACTCCGTTGTTCTCAAAAGATGGAGAATTTTACAAAAATCTATCCTGTATCATCTAATGTTGCCTGGTATGTTACGTTATTCATAGCCGAAAATGGCCTAAATCAGCAAGTTTTTTCGATTTCCGGCTAATTTGATAAAGAGAATATCTATATATTGAGAAATCAGAACGACTTATCAATACAAATTGTAAATTTACTCTTCTTGAACTTATCAGACTTAAACGAGTATCGCAGATTTTTATTGGTTAATTATTTTTGACAGGAATTAAAAGGTAAATGGTTATTTTGTCAATTATTTAGTTTCCAGATATCACACACAGATTTATTCGATCCAGTGCCAATTGGGGTTCTCTTTTGGTTCGATGAACAGTTCTTATATGTTTCTCAGTTCCAGCTTGAATGATGGTGAGTTATACTTGAACGCCAAGCAGTTACACTTTGGCGTGGAAAATTTTCCTGCGTTCTATCTTGAAGTTGACTTGAATTTTACCATTCTGTTGTTGTTTCCTACATTGACATGATTTAGGACCTGGATATTTTTGCCGGTGTTGCCCTTGTCTACTAAGATGTAGACTGTTTCATTTCTGGTTTCGTGGTTGGGGCCCTCCAAGTCTACTTTCTATTGGCTTTCTCTTTAAAGGTGTTCATATTTTGAACCTTTTCGCTGTTGCAAAGCTTACAAGATCTTCACCCCTCTCATTCTGCATTTTATATTCGTACTTCTCCACGTGATTTTCATTTCCTTATCTTACTTGGGCGTTAAAGTCTCCCATAATTATGTTGGAGTATTTTGTGTGTTTCTTTGAGTATGGAATTCAAGTCGCCGCAGAAGTTGTTTATCTCCTCGTTAGTTGATTGTGAAGTGGTAGCGTGAACTTAAATTCTATTCAGTTTGTACCTCCTTTGAGAGTTGTACTGTGACACTGATCACCCGGTCGTAGATGGTTTTGAATCTTACAACACTGCCCTTGAGGTTTTTTTTTCGAATAAGACGGCCAACTCCGCTTTGTTATCCTTTTCCTCCCAGGAGTTGTAAAGAAGATGCTTGCTTTTTCGTTTGGTTTGCTTTCCCTGGGTCTTCTCAATTCGGTCATACTGACTATGTCCCATTTGATGTTTTTGGTTTCATTTTCCGGGTCAGTTTGTTGCATGTCTCTGAAGAATGTCCTGACGTTGTAGGTTTCGATGTATAGTGTTGTTTTCTTGGTAATGTTCTTGGGGCCATATTTGGGAGTCAAGCATTAAAAAAAAACATTCAGTGTTCTAGGAAGGTTTTATCCCTGTGACGAGTCGGAGCGGTAACCTTTTTTTTTTTTTTTTCCTATGCTCTTTTTTTCTGTCTTTGAGGCATAATTCGACATTCCTCTTTTCTCGTTGTTGAGTTCTATATATCCTGATATTCATCTAGATGAGAGTGGTTAGTCTGTTTACAATTACTTATCGATTGCTATAGATCAATCCATTTAATACCTGGTCTACGACTACTGGAGTGAGTGGTATAGTATTGTTTATACTCCTCTCTTACTTCCTTCAAGTTTTAACTTAGAAAGATTCCTGGGATTTTAGTCAAAATACGAAACTAGTTGATTTGTAATAAGACAATCAGAAGGAAAGTGTACTGATGATACCTGTAAATCGGAACTAGAAGTACTTCCAAATTGCAGTAAAAAGGCAGAAAACATACAAGTAAATAAAGAACGATTTAGTGGCTAACTTCATACCTGTTGATGTTTGTAGAATTAAACAAAAGAAAAATGTAGTCTTTTACCCTAGACAGTCTGTGGCACCCCTGAGTTAAAAGTAGGGGCAAGATAACGTGTGCACACATAAGCAACCATAAAAAGAAGAATTACTTTAGATTCAAGTTGGTCAGAATCAGCCAGCCTCCTTACTCAACAAAATAAGTTTGTCTTTTGCAAACAACAATTCTTCGACGAGTTTGATTCCTTGAACTGTCTGACGGAAACAAAAAATGTTTTAGATTTATTTCAGATAAATGCCACCCAATAACCCTGAAAAGAAGAGTATGCAACCAATGCATTCTCCCAATAGTCACTTATGGATCTGAAACATGGAACCTAACGAAGAGACAGACTCACAAACTGAGAAGCATGCAGTGTGCGCATGGGAGAATCAAGCTCAACCACACATGGAGAGATCACAAGACAACACAGTACATAAGGAAGAAAACAGGAGTATGAGGCATCATAGAATCTATTAGAAAACTTAAATGGCAATGGGCAGGTCAGGTTGCAAGAATGAAAGACAACCGATAGACATCACATCTCACAACATGGATCCCCAGAGATCACATGAGAAACCGAGGCCGACAGAACACATGATGGAAACATGAACTAGACAGATTCGGGAAATATTGGCTCTGCGACGCCAATGATAGAGAATTGTGGCGAATCCTGGGGAAGGTCTATGTCCAACAACGGACGTTAAAAGACTGATGATGAATGCCAAATTTTGTGAGAAATCGTTCTTTATATACATGCATGTTTTTTGTTGTTTTTTCTTACCATGAATGATAGATGTTAATTAACGTCACCTTGTCGGTCAAGAGATTAATCAAAAGAGAGGAGCCTACCCACCAGGGAGGGGGGGATAGCTTCCATAGAATTTGATTAGAGCACTGGTCTCATAAACAAGAAGTCATGTGTTTTTGTCCCCAGTCTTATCAAATGCCTCACCAACGTGACATCATTCTATCAGAGGATAGCGGTTACGCGCTTTTTTCTCTTCTTTGTATTTTCACTCAGCCTAGTAAACCAGGTGCCGTGAATTCAAATTTCACTCGTGGTATTGGTAATTTTTTCTGTTTTGTCAGTAAATTGATTTCTTTAGTGTTTGTCAAACCTGGTGAAACTTTGATTTTGAGTCTAACTTTAGTTAATTCATACTAATTCAAACAAGTCTATTCCGATCAAAGACAAAATCAGTCGAATTATCTGCCATTCTTGTAAATGATTATTACATGTGCCGAACGTTATAACGCAGTTGTTGAGGTCCGAGAGGGCCAACCGCGTTATCACTGGGCCACGATATAATTTAGCTATTTTGAAGCTAGATCTAGCTATTTTAAAGCTAGGTTTGTGTTTTTAGTTGAAACGCCAACCATGTTTTAACGTACCGAGTTATAATGGGGGAGACCAGTACTGCTATCAAACTGAGTCATCCACATCAGGAGACCATTGTTCAGTCTTTGGTATTTCAGTTTGTATCTTAATCAGGACAATATCAGGTTCATAAAGTTAACCTCTGGAGTCCTACTGTGCTTTATCGTCTAGTGAGAAAATTCACTGTCAGTTATTCTGAGCCAAGGATCTTTTCTAGAATTTGATTTCAATGTTTCTGATAGCTTATTCTAGATAACAACAGATCTGTGTGTGGTTTGTAACTCCAGTGGTCGTTTGTAACCTCTCAGCTGTGTCCTCAGGTTTCAATGTTTATTGATTGCTGTTACACGGACGAATGAATGGAAGTGAGTGTGGTAAATATTTAGAAACTGAATAACTGGCAAATGATTATTCATTTACTCGTCCAAGGAAATATCAGCGATATATTTGAATTTTTATTAGCAGATAATTTTTTGCAAAAGAAGTTATGGATTTGTTTTGGCGGACGGGTTCATATTTTGAAAATGGTGTGTAGGAGATATTTTTATCGTCGAAATTGTTCCTATCTAGTGGAAGAGTCCATTGCAATGGATAGATGAGTAGAAAAAAATCTCGAATCCAGACTGTACAAGAGGATGTCAAAGCTGGGTGATGAATTATTTAAAAAAACAAAACGAAACAAAAAAAAAACAAACTAAAAACAAAAACAGGTCGGGACGTAAAAAAAGAACATTTTTAGTCATTGAGAATCCTACGATCACAAAGTATATACGGTTACTCAATGGCGTCCCACTGCCGACTGAGTGATACCACGGGAGAAAGTTTGTTCATGCATGTGCAATAAGGTCCTCTGATTGGTTGCCAAATTAGTTGAAGGTCACCAAAGTATGGAAAGATGTCTGGATACTTTTTCTTAAAAACCTCGTATGCAAGAGATTAATTTTTGGTTCAGTTCATTCAGTTCACGTTCTTTTTTTTTTCAACACACTTTATTTCGAATTTCAAAAAATTATGAATTGGTTTATGAATTCTGGCAGCATTCACCACTGTCTCCTAACCTTTCTTCAACAGATAATCATCTACTCAAATATTTCGTGCATCATATCTGCAATTGAATGTTCAATAATAGGGAAGCCATAATTCGTGCTTTTTCCAAATTCGTTTTTCTCCAATTTTATGACCATTTAACATGAAGAAGTTCGTATAGATGGCATACTCTCATTAAAAGATCGTTTGTTAAAAGATCATTCTCTCAATTGGGTCTTATTTTGATTGAACCTTTTGTTTTTGAATCACCCTTCATCTAACTATCCAAAAACGACACTTCGTAATAACTTACTGCCTTACGTCGAATCGACAAGGTTGCTTAATTGGCGAAAACTATTAACTGATCTTTTCTAATTTTAATTCTACTTTGACTGCATACACTCTTGATCGTAAAAAAAATGATCGTTTCATGCTTATTGCGATTATGTAATCTTTTTATCAAATTAAAACTATGTTTATTTACTTTTTGTAATCGAAAGTGTTAGTCTTCGCCAAGGAGGCAATTTCACCGATTTGGCGTGAAGTATGCATGAGACAAGTTTAATTCGTTTTCTTCTCAAAGAATTCATTCAGCATTCGCTCTATTTCTAAGCTTCAGAAATAAACGGTTTAGAATAACAAGTGGTCTAATGCTGTGGGAGCGTGCTAAAACGACATTTTTTTTTACTTTTTGGCGAGCGGAAAGTGTTTCTCTATTACCTTTATACACCTAGAATTCTCTCTTCGTACAATTTTCTGTCGTAGCGTCAATATCTGAAGTGATGTAATGAAAATCCATCCGAGAATGAATATGGTCAGAACATAATCTGTTCATGATATCACTGGTGATTTCCACTGGTGATATCTATTTTAGATGTTTCCTGCAGAAAACATCTAAAATAGAGTCGGAAAAATATCTAGATTCTTGAGAGTCCAGATGTTATCATCAAAGCACAATAAGGCCTCAAAAAGATTTTTAAAAAAAACTTTTTTCAAAGTTCAACAAAAAAAAATCCATTTTTTGGAAAGGATCTAGTGGAGTACTGATGCCAATTTTCAAGTCCGTAGTCAAAACGGTATGGCCAGAAAAGTTTGAAGAATCAAACACTCAAACAAGGACAGGATAGAACCCGTCTTTGGTGGCTATGGTCGTTTAATAGTAAGTCCAAATGCAATGCCATATGATCTTAAAACGAAAGGTTTTTCTCAGGAGATGCTTGGAGGGAAAGCTTTAAGCCAGTCACTGGTCTTCATACTTCAACTAGCCGGGAAGCCCATTTCAATAATTACATTTTCGATGGAACCCTTTCAAAAGACAACTTTCCTTTCTTCGTTATTCTTACATATAAATGCTACAATAAGATTTTGGAATTTTTGCTGATGGAATTATTTCGATGGGTATGAAAAATATTTTAAAAAAAACAAGTAGAAAATACAAATTCGAATAGGAAAGTAGTAATAGAGGAACTTATTGATGTAGATTGTCTTTGATATAGACGTATGAACGACTACTGACTGAACTGCATACATAATTCCACAGTTTGAATTCCACTAGTTTAAGCCACCTCCTTCCGTACCCTGAGCCCTGCGTTCCATTACTACTTTTCTTCGCTCTTTACCATGTGAATAACAACAAGTGGTTGCCGCGTAAATAACCAAAGCGTACGCATATAACACACTACATCCTTACTCTTCCTTTTCATTTCCCGTTCAACATATTTCCTCCAGGGCTGATTTAGTTCTTTTCTCTTTCTTCTCTGTCAAAAACAATATCATCCTTCTTTCTCTCCCCGGAATAAAATTCAGTAACTGTTGTCGCTTATAAGCAGCTTCTAATGCTTGCGTGGGTGGGGCTAGTAAGTTTGCTGGCAACTGAAATAACTACATAGTGGTTGCGACGGCAAGGGGGTGGGGGTTCAAGTTCCACCAGGTCCATTGCTATAGCAACAAGCACTATAACAACAACAAACACATTTCGCTATCTACTCTTGATGAACACAGTACAGCATGAATTTCTTGGTTCACTGGACTTAACGCCCGACTTTTCCACTGGGAGGGGGTGATACTTCCTACCAAACGTTTTAAACTATGCACTCTCCCCAGTAAACAAATTCAGTACTTACAAAGTGAACCTGCAAGTAGCATCAGTCTTCATTTGATGTCACACAATGGATGGTCTGACACGAAACGCTCATGTAAAAAAATAATAATGATAATAATATTAAACAAAAAAATGGATCAGGATACTTTTTCGCCAGCCATTTGCAAGTATGGATTCTACAACTGAAGTAAATTCACTTTTTTTGTCTTGAAAAATCGTTCCATAGACATTCAAATGTATCCGTGAAGGTTTAATGGGTATCAATTGTTGTTATCGAACAGTGTGATCTTAATCGATATTTCAGTCCGTAAAAATGGACTCTTTAAGATCACAACGATGTACCATGTTCAACAAACAGTAGAGAAAATCAATTTACCAACAAAATTCTCAGAGCACGAAGGGGTTCGAACCTACCCCAATGATCACCTATAGGAAATTGATTCCACCGTCTTAACCACTTGCCCAACGTGTTAACGGGTACAAATGCTCAGCCGTTATGATAAGAGTGAATAGTTGTAAATAATCATCGCTAAACATACATTATCGGTTGGAAAATTATCAATTTTTTTTAAAGCGGTATGTCAAACCAGTTATGCTTCACTTCCATTGTTCAATAGCTTACAACAATGTTTATGTAAACTGAGAATCGTGAGTTCGAATCACAAAGGAGATAGTTTTGAAGAAAAAAAATATGAAAACAATTTCTACTCGTGACTCAATACTTCCAAACGAGATAAGTCCGAGTCACATCTGCACAAGATGACAAACACGCGTCAATTGGATGAATATCAATAATTAATAGAAGTTATGTTAAAGAAAAGGTGAAATCTATGCAAGAGAGACAAAATTGCGTCATCTTAATGAATGCTAACAGTTAATGAAGGTTATCTTAAATGAAAGTCAAATCTCTGCAAGACGACAAACATGCGACAATTGGATATATATCAACAATTAATAGAGGTTATATAAAAGGAAAGGTCAAATATCAAGAAGAAAAGAAATATGCGTCAATTGGATATAATGTTAACGGTTATTGATGGTTATTTTAAAGAAAAAGTCAGATCTCTACAAAAAGACAACCATGCGTCAATTGGACTGAATATTAACGGTTAATGAAGGTTTTTTAAAAAAAGAAATATCTCTGGCAGAAGATAAACACGAGTCAAACAGATGAAAATTATCGGTTAATGAAGGTTATTCTAAAAGAAAAGTCAAATCTCTGCAAAAACACAAACATTAATCGATTGGATGAATATTAACACTTAATGGAAGTTATTTTGAGAGAAAGGTCAAATCTCAGCAAGATGACGAATACAAATTAATTGGATGAATATTAACAGTTAATGAAGATTATTTTGATGGAAAGGTCAAATCTCTGTGAGAGAAACTAACATGCATCAATTGGATGAATATTGGCAGTTAATGAAACTTACCTTAAAGGAAAAGTCAAATCTCACCAAGAGGAAAGACATTTGTCAATTGATGAATATTAGCGGTTACTGAAGTTTATTTCAGAGGATCGGTCGAATTTCTGTATGGGAAACTAACATGCATCAATTTAATGAATATTAGCGGTTTATGAAGGTTTTCTCAAAGAAAAAGTCGAATCTCACCAAGAAGAAAAACGTGTGTCAACTGAATGAATATATGCGGTTACTGAAGATTAATCCAAAGGATGTAAGAAAGACTAACATACATTAAATGGATGAATATCAGCGGTTATTGGAGGTGAGTTTAATGGGAAGGTCGAATCTCATCAAGAAAAAAAATATGTATCAATTGAATGAATTTTAACTGTTACCGAAGGTTATTTCAAAGGATTGGTCAAAGCGGTCAATCAAGGCTATCTTAAAGGGAAAGTCAAATCTCACCAAGATGAAATATGTGTGCCAATTGGATGAAGATTATTTCAAAGGATGGATTAAATCTCTGTAAGAGAGACTAACATGCAACGATTGGATGAATATTAGCGGCTAATGAGGGTTATCTTAAAGGGAAAGTCAAATCTCATCAAGAAGAAAAGGTACGTTCTAATTGGATGAACATTAGCGGTTCCTGGAAGTTATTTCAAAGGATGGATTAAATCTCTATAAGAGAAACTAACAAGCATTAATCGGGTGAATATTAGCAATCAATGAAGGTTTCCTCAAAGAAAAAGTCAAATCTCACCAAGAGGAAAGATGTGTCAATTGGATGACTATTTGCTTATACTGAAGGTTATTTCTAAGGATGGGTCTAATATCTGTAAGGACACAAACACACGTTTATAGGACAAACATTGGCGGTTAATGAAGATTTTTCTCCCAAAGGAAAGGTCTTATCTCAGCAACAAGACTCAACAGACGTCAATTGGAGTCTAATCAGTTAATGAAGTTTTTCTTCCAAGGAACGACTTTCGAATGTTGAAACTTCGAACGTATTTTGCCTCAAAGGATTTTTTTTTCAAGGATCTGTAGATTGAACTATTGAATCTATGGTCTGACACTCAGGCTTGTTTATATTTCCAGTTCAGTTCCGTCCCTTTTAAAGAATCTAAGTGAGGTAACGTTTTCCTCTGATATCATGTGAACTCACCCAAACCATCAAAAATGATCTGCACTTATGTCACGCCATCTCATGCAAATTTTTTACATGGTCACTAAATATAACATAGACGATAGAAAAATACTATCTCACGCTACATATCTTGCAGACATATTGAGAAACAGAAATAAAAAAGAAAAGGTGACGTGAAGTCAGAAGCAAACTAGCATGAACTGGTGATGTCACGTGACTTCACATGCCATCTTGCCAATCAAATAAACGTTACAATAGCCTGCACACTAATAGACGCTTGCGTGAACTCGGTTCCAAACGCCTGAACCGCTCGGTCGTCATCTTAATTGGATTTTACATCAAAACGTTTTGGTAATAATCAACGGCTGTCCACATTCTATGCTAAAATACGCGATGGTGGCTGAGATATGAATCCAAATCAAGCCAAGAGATAGGTCACTAGATGGGTGCCTTCATAGTGGTGTAGAGTACAGGTATCGTAAACCAGGGTTTGTTAGTTCGTATCTCACTTGTTTTAATGAAGAATGTGTTTGTGTGAGCATGCCATATCACTTTCAACCTTCAATAACAAATTGTATGCAACGCTCAAACTAATACTCAATCCGTAGCCCCTAGTTCATTGAGCAAGGTACGCAAATATGTATAACAATTATCTTCAGATAATACGCATCTGTTTTTTAGCTCAAAATCTTTGGAAGACAATGTGGTAAAATATGGTAATTAGATCATGTTTGGACATTTGATTGAGTATTTTTATGCTCAGATAGATCACAAAAAGGATGAGAATCAGGCGAAAAATGAAAAGATGAAAAATCAGATTTTACAAATTCCAAGACGAATTATGAGTTACCAAATATCCAATCCAGATCTTGAAATAGTATCTTAGAAAATCTTCGGGTGGAAAATTGGTGCTAAACAATTTTCTTACCATATTTTAACTTCATTTGGAGAATTAAACTTTCCGATAGATAAAACGCACGTGGATGAAATCTTCGGAAGACAATATATGTTATACGTATTGAAATACGGTAATTATATAGAATTTTAATATTTGCCTGAGGCTAATATGAATCAAACCAAAAGTCACATAAATCAAAGCTTGTCTCCAGAGCACGGTGGTCCAGAGCATTGATTTCGTAACGAGGTCTCGTGGGTTCGAATCTCACTGGGGTGCATTGATGTAAAACTTGTTTAAATAAATAATATTCTTGTGTAAAACTACAATGTAAAATGCCTTTACCTATATGAGTACCAAATCACATGCATTTATCACAAATAGCACAATCATTTGGCTAAATTAACCCATCAATAATATCAAATCCTGTATTGCATTTTACCATTCAATTGACCTGAACTCTCATACCCTTTTTTTCAATTTCAAGTATGTATACCAGTATGGCTGACTGGCTGGCTATGTATGTAAGTATCAAGTACCAGATCGTACTTATAGATCTAAAAGGCTGAAAACTTAAATATTTTTCTTTGTGTCTCGAGAAAAATAACCGGTTTATTTTGTTTTCTCAAACTTCACCCTCGAGATACTTTGCAAGACGATGGTTCAGTTTGCAATCTAAGTCTATGCTAAATTAACCACTTATTTTAAGTTCGACTGTTTTTTGAATTTCCTTAATTTCGATTGATCAACGCCCAGCAATAAGTGAGAGAAGTAATATATATATTTATCAACCTTTTTCCAATTTTTTTTTATTGATTACCCTATAAAACACATGCTGCAAAAAGACGTCATTTGAAGATTTCTTTCGAGTGACCAACCAAAGAAGTACAATAAATGTTCAAGTTTGTAACAGTCCTAAAGCTTGAGAGATATTAGTGGGTTAAGAGTGCATGGAATCATTATCTAAAACCCTCAATATAAATAATCCGACTGAGTTGATTCAGGTGAATCAGGAAATCGTGGGTTTACATGTATCTCGCATCTTACTTGTAAAAGACATACAAAGAAGAAACGTATAGAACGAGCAGAGATCAAAGCACAAACACATCGGTCGATCACAACTTAAGATCATTAGCTTCACCACGCAGCCATCATGCTGTATGTCATTCCTGACAATTTTATTTTCAACAATTCTCATCAATATACATACAAAACTACATGGGTAGATAGCCCGAGTGAGGTTTCAACTAACGTTGAGATTTGTCCATTTGAACTTAAGTCAAACACCTTAACCACTCAGCTATCGTACCATTTGTTCTTCTTGATAATTCTATTTTCAACGATTCTCATCAATATACGTACATAAAAAAAATGGGACGATACAACAAGTGGGATTCGAACCGACACCAACACTCGCCTAGTGGAACTTGAGTCCAGAACCTGAACTACTCGGCCAACGTGCCGTTTGCCATTAATGACCATTCAATTTTAAATTAGTCTCATCAATGTACATATATAACTACGTGGAAAAGTAGCACAAATGGGGTTCAAACAAAGGCGGACATTTGTGTAACTTCAGTCCAAAGCCTTAACCACTCGGCCATCGTGCTGTTTGTCATACTTAATAATTCTATTTTCAATAATTCTTATCAATATACATTCAAAACTACCTGAAATAATAGCACGAGTGGGGTTTGAACCCACGAAGACATTTGTCCATTGGAACTCAAGTCCAACGCCTAAACCACTCGGCCATCATGATATTTGTGATACTTAATAATTCTTTTTTCAATGATTCTTATCAATATACATATACAAAATTACATAAAATGATAGCATGAATGGGGTTTGAACCCAGGCAGACATTTGTCCATTGGAACTAATATCAAACGCCTTAACCACACAGCCAACATGCTGTTTTTTGTACTTTATAATCCTTTTTTCAGTGATTTTATTCAATACGCATACAAAACTACATGAAATGAAAGCACGAATGAGGTTTGAACCCACGCAGACATTTTTCCATTAGAACTTAAGTCCAACGCCTTAACCACTCGGCCATCGAGCTGTTTTTTGTACTATATAATTCTTTTTTCAATGATTCTTATCAACACACATACAAAACTAAAAGAAATTATGGCAAGAATGGGGTTTGAACCAACGCATTTGTCCATTGGATCTTAAGTCCAACGCATTAAACATTCGGCCATCATGCTGTTTATCGTAGTTGATAATTCTTTTTCAATAATTCTTATCAATATACATAAAAAAAACTACATGAAATGATTGCACAAGTGGGGTTTGAACCCACGCCTACATTCGTCCATTGGAATTTAAGTCCAACGCCTTAACCACCTAGCCATTGGACGGTTCGTCATGCTTGATAATTCTATTTTCAACGATTCTTATCAATATACATACAAAACTACATGGGATGGTGGCACGAGGGGTGTTCGAACCCAAGGGGACTTTTGTCTATTGGAACTTAAGTCCAACGCCTTAACCACTCGGTCATCGTGCTGTTTGTCATACTTGACGATCTTATTTTCGATGATTCTTATCAATATACTTCCAAAACTACGTGAAGTGATAGCATGAGGGGCGGGTGTCAAACCCACGCGGACATTTGTCCATTGGAAGTTTGGGCCAACGACTCAACCACTCGGCCAACGTGCTGTTCGTCGTACTTGATAATTCTATTTTCAATTATTTTTATCAATATACATACAAAACTGCATGAGATGATTGCACGAGTGAGGTTTGAAACCATGCAGTCATATGTCGATTGGAACTCAAGTCCAACGCCTTAACCACTTGGCCATGGTGCTGTTTGTCATACTGGATAATTATATTTTCAATGTTTCTTATCAATATCCATACAAAATTACATTTGATTATAGCACGAGTAGGGGTCGAACCCACATGGACATTTGTTCATTGGAACTCAATATGAACGCCTCAACTAACCGGCTATTGTGCTGTATATATTTTTGTTGACAATTGTATTTTTAACGATTTTCATCAATGTACATACAAAAGTACATTGGAGAATAGTACGAGTGGGGTCTAAACATCTGCGGACATTTGTCCAATGCCTTTCCAACACGGCTTTTGTGCTGATGTTCATGGTTCACAATTCTAATTTCAACGATTTTCATCAATGTACAAGCAAAAATAGACGGGAGGATAGAACAACATTTCAACCATCATTTTTGGTGTTTTGTGTTCATAACAATTCTATTTTCACTAGTTTTCTTTCCCGTACACTCACAATTAAACTGTTATTAGTAGAACTATTGGGGTTCAAACAGAAGCGGACAATTGTCCTTCCGAATTAATGTACAATGTCTCAAGTACTTGGAAATCGTGTTGTCTGAAGTTCTCCAAAGTTTTCATCAGCGTACATTGAAAGAGAAGCAAGTAATAGTAAAAAGAGTAGGCTACAACTTACGTTAAAATCTGCCCATGGGTAATCAAGTCCAACGCCTGAACCATTTAGTCATTGTGCTGTGTTCTTTTCTCAACAATTCCTTTTCTAATCGTTTTCATCAGTATCCACACACAATTGAACCAGTAAGAGTAGCCCTAGTGGGATTCGAACACACGCAGACGATTCCATTTCCAGTTGTTTTCATCAGTATACATTCAAAATTCACCGCTTATACTGCCTGTAGCTCTTATGAATTCCAATTGTTTTATCGGTACACACTCAAAATTAAACCAGTAAGTGTTGCATGGGTGGGGTTCGAACCCACGCAAAGAATTGTCCATTGGAACTTTGGTTAAAACCCTTAACCACACGGCCACCAAGCTGTCTAGGCCCATGACAATCCAACTTCAATTGTTTGTTTTTTTTATCAGTATACACTCAAAATTAAACAGGTATGAGTAACACAATCTGGGCTCGAACCCAAAACCTCAACCTTTAATAGAAACCAACGCAAACAATTGTCGATTGAATCCTAAATTTGACACCTTGACCATTCTGGCATTGTGCTGTCATCAGCTGTTTATGATTCCTTTCTTATCGTTTTTATCGGTGTACACTGATAAAACACGTAAGAGTAGTTTGAGTGGGATTTGAAACAATGCAGACAAATTTTCATCGAAAATGCTTATCTGTTCCGAATAAAAATAGAAGATTCTTATGTGTCCCGAATACGTATAGAAAATGCTTATCTATTCTAAATAGAAATAAAAAATGCTCATCAGTCCCGAATAGTAATGGAAAATTTTTATATGTCCCGAATAAAAATGGAAAATTCTTATATGTCCCGATAAAGATAGAAAACTCTAATTTGACCGAATAGAGATAAAAAAAATTATCTGTCCTGAATAAAAACGAAATAAACTTATCTGTCCTTAATAGAGATGCAAAATGCTTATTTGTCCCGATTAAAGATGGAAAATGCTCATCTGTCCTGAACAGACATGGGAAATGCATATTTGACCCGAAAAGATATGGAAATCACATACCTGTCCCAAATACAGATTGATAACTCTTATCTGTCCTGAATACAGATGGAAAATACTTATCAGTCCAGAATAGAGATAGAAAATGCTTATTTTCCCCTAGTAGATATGGAAAATGATTATCTGTCCTGAATAAAGATGGAAAATTCTTATCTGTCCCAAACAGAAATGGAAAATGCTTATCAGTCCCGAATAGAGATGGAAAACGCTTATCTGTCCCCAATACAGATGGATAATAGTTAACTTTCCCAAATAGAAATGGAAATGCTTATATCCCGAATACATGTGGGAAATGCTTATCTGTCCGGAATAGAGATGGAAAATGCTTATCTGCCCTGAATGCAGTTTGAAAATACTCATCTATTCCGAATAGACGTGGAAAATAGTTATCTATCCCAAAAATATCTGAAAAATCCTTATAGGTCCCAAATAGTGATGGAAAACGCTTACATGTTCCGAATAGACATGGCGGTGCTTATCTGTCCTGAAAAAAGATGGAAAACACTTATCCGTCCTGAGTACAGATGAAAAGGTTTATCTTTCCCGAATAGAAATAGAAAATGTTTATTTGTCCCAAATAGAGAAGGAAAATTCTTATCCGTCCCGAATAGAAATGGAAAATGCCTATTTGTCCAGAATAGAGATGGAAAATTCTTATTTATTCTGAGTAGAGATGAAAAACGCTTATCAGTCCCAAATAGCGATTGAAAATGCTCATCTATTCTGAATAGAAATAGAAAATGCTCATTTGTTCTGAATAGAGATGGAAAATGCTGTCCTGAAGAGAGGTTGAAAATGCTTTTCCGTCCCGAATAGAGTTTGAACACGTTTATCTGTCCCGAATAAAGATTGAATATGCTCATTTGTCCTGAATGCAGGTTGAAAATGCTTATCTGTCCCAAATAAAGGTGGAAAATGCTTATACGTCCCGAGATGAAAAATGCTTATGAGTCCGTAATTGATATAGAAAATCTTTATTTGTTCTGAATGGAAATGTAAATCGCTCATCTGTCCCAAATACAGATATAAAATACCTATCTGTCGCGAAAACAGATGGAAAATGCTTACCTGTCCAGATCGGAAACGGAAAATCCTTATATGTCCCGAATGGAGATGGAAAACGCTTATGTGTCCAGAATGAAGTTTGAAAATAATCATTTTACCAAAATAGAGATGGAAAATGTTTATCTGTTCCATATAGAGATGTGAATACTTATAAGTCCAGAATAGAGATGGAAAATATTTATGTGTGACGAATAAAAAAAAACAATGCTTCTCAGTCTCGAAAAAGATGGAAATGCATTTCTGTCCGAAAAAGATTGAAGAGATGAAAATGGAAAATTCTTATCCATCTCCAGTGAAGATGGAAGATACTTATGTGTCCTGAAAAGAGATGGAAAATGCTTATATGTTCTGAATACAGTTTGAAAATGTTTATCCATCTCGAATAGAGATAGAAAATGCTTATCTGTCCGAAAGAGAGATGGAAACTATTTACCTATCCCGAATATAGATGGAAAATACATATCTATCCCGAATAGACTTGGAAAATGCTTATCAGTCCTGAATAGTGACGGAAAATGTTTATCTGAATAGATATGGAAAACACTCATCCGTCCCGAGTAGATATGGAAAATATTTATACCGAATAGAGATGGGAAACGCTCATTTGTCCCAAATAGAGATAGAAAATGTTTATAAGTCCCGAATACAGTTTGATAATTCTTATCTGTCCCTTATAGAAACGGAAATTAATTATCTATTCCGAATAAGATAGAAAAAGGCTTATCTGTCCTCAATAGAAATGGAAAACGGTCATCTTTTTCAGAAAAGATGGAAATTGCTTATCTGTCCAGAATTGAAATGGAAAATTCTTATCCATCTCAAATAAAGAGGGAAAATACTTATGTGTCCTGAATAGAAATGGAGAATTTTCATCTTTCCCGAATAGAGATGGAAATTAATTGTCTTTCTCGGATAAAGATGGATAAGTGTTATATGTCCAGAAAAGAGATGGGAAATACTTATCTGTCTCGAATAAATATTGAAAATGCTTATCTGCCCCGAATTGAGATGAAAATTCTTATTTGTCCGGGATATTGTTGAAAAACACTAATTTGTCCCGGACAAAAATTGAAATTTCATATTTGTCCAGAATAGAAATGGAAAACACTTATCAGTCCTGAACAGAGATGCAGAATGCTTTTACGTCCTGAATACAGTTTGAAAATGCTTATCTGTCCGGAATAGAGATGGAAACTGCTTATCTATCCCGAAAAAAGAAAGAAAATCTTTACATGTCCAGAAAAGAGGTGAGAACACCGCTCAGTTGTCCCAAATAGGGATAAAAAAAAGCTCAT